>JANAVB010000194.1:16538463-16860963 GCA_029216955.1 Iris pallida
TAGTCCCTGATAATAGGTAATTCAGGTTATGTGAACACTTAGGCAAGTCATTTTGATTTGCCACCAATCTATACTAAAATCTAAACTGATAATGCTCCTTCTAAGATTATATTTTTTCTTAGATTCCTGCCACCAAATTTTGCATTTGAATTCTAATTATGATGTATCTAATCCTAATGCATTTCTTAAGTTAAAGCTAACATTTCTACACTTAGATGAATTTCTGTCATGTGAACTTCTGTGGTTTGTTTACTTTGTAAGATAGTACAGATACAATTGGATTTCTGTCATGTGAATTTCTGTCATGTGAACTTCTGTGGTTTTGTTTACTTTTGTGGTTTTGTTTACTTCTGTGGTTTTGCTTACTTTCTTAAGTTAAAGCTCATGTTTTTCTTAGGATCCTTAAGAGAGAGCCTACTTGAATAGTCATGCGACAACAAACGATAATCTCACTGAAAAAGATCCTTAGGATACTTGAAGTATGAAATCTAAGTACCCTATTATAAAAACTGCTGGGTATCTGCTAGATATCTCTAGTTCATTTCATAGTGTCAAATATTTCTATCTTATTTTTTATATCATAATGTGTTTCTTCTTCAATTTTGTGTAGGTTGGCGTATATGTTTTGATGGTTGTGGATAGCTGCTAGAAGGAAAGAGGCGTTCAAGCTGTTTTTTGGCCTACAGATATTTGTAAATGGAATGGTTTATTTTGGACTACAGATACTTGTAAATGGAATGGTTTATTTTGGCGTACAACTACTTTTTCTACATCTTGAATGTTTTAATGACAACTACTTTTTGTACATCTTGAATGTTCTAATGAAACATTTCATATTTTGGCAAATCTTTCCTATATCTTGATTGATCGAAATGCAAGTTGCGATTGAAATTGTTTGCGATTATGGTTATTTATGTGTGATACAAAACAGGTTATGAAATATGAAATTCTGTAGCAGATATGAAATAATATGAAATTCTATAGCAGGTTTATGGCACTCAAAACGTCTAAATTGCTGCTACCACGATAGCATATGATGAACGCTATAATAAATCAAACCATCTATGGCGTTCATGACAATCAATTCATCAAATGCTATAAATCATCCACAGCATTCACAAACGCTATAAATAATGCAAAGCACTCATAAACGCTATAAGTAATCCACAGCACTCACAAACGCTATAAACCATCTACAGCGTTCTAGAATGCTATAAAGTATTTACAGCATTCATAAATGCTATAAACCATCAACAGCATACACGAACGCTATAAACCTTCTACGCATTCATGACACTATAATGTTATAGCGTTCACATGTCTGGTCATACTATAGCGTGGGCGATTATAGCAGATAGAATATGCTATAGAAGGCTTTCTATAGCGTTCTGCACATGCTATTGTAGGCCATATTTGTTGTAGTATTGGAGACGAAAACCGTTGCGTCCCTCGCTTGGAGCCTGGACGAGAGTTTGTCGCCTTTCATAAGACTAGTGGTACCAGGTGAAGAAGAGAATGACAGAAGCAACATCTGTATTTTGAATACCGAGATATCTAAGGTCTATCTGTTCGCCTAAGATATTGGTTTCCCAAAATCTCAAGCTAAGTAAAATTGTAGGCAAATCAGTCAAATCTAGGACAGAAACACATTATAACTAGTTACACCCCCCACACCCCTAAAACTGATAATGAAGTTGTCAGTAACACAAACCTTACCCCAAGCCAGCCCACTGAAGCTGGTTCAGTTCTCATGTTGACCTGAACCAAGTTGCATTCCAGTTAAATAAGAAGTAACAATTAAGACCAGAATATTGTGTTAGAAATTTATTGTGCCCATCGATTCATGAGATGAAGAACATAGATTAAATTGATTGCGGAAGCGTACCTGAATCCATTGTCTTTGCTTGACGGATCTTGAAGCAGACTTTTTCTTTGTGGGATTTGATCTTCCAACCCGTTACGGCCCTTAATAACAAAGATTATATCTTTGTTCCTCTCTTTGTTGATGGAGATACAGAAGAGAGTAGAGAAACCCTCTCTTTGGTGGCCGTATGAGTTGGAGACCATAACCCTAATGAATACACATATATATAGATATATGTGTTGTGATATTTCTAATTTGGCCCCTCATCAAATTAGATTATCTCCGGTATCTACACATTAATTCCATGACAATTATACTCTTAAGCCAATTTTTTAAATAGACCACTTTAATTTGGCTTAAATTTAGATAGCCCAAACACAATTAATTTTACATGTGTGGTCCCATAATTATTGAATAATTCCAACAATCTCCCACTGGGCCACATTTGTAACCTTATAATTGTGTTAACCTTAGTGAGCTCATAAATTGCTATCTTAATCCTTAGGGTATATCCGGACAATCACGTTCATTAACCATATCAATATAGGATCAAAGCGGCCTTCGTCACATATAGCATAACTAAACCATCAATGGTCACATATACCAATATAGCTAAACGACATAGATCAATCATGGATGCGTAGCATAAAAATTGCACGCAATATGATCAATACATGTCTATTTCCAACTGGTCCTCCTTAACTTTAATGAGATCAATACTTTAAAATAATAAAAATAAAATGAACTGAATTTCCATATATCTGATCAGATAAATATCAAAATACTTTAATACATAAATGTGTCCAAAACCAAATAGCACCCAAATACATAAAATACAAACTCCCACTATATTGCCATATTCTTAATTAACACCCATATGAGCAGTATGCTCATGAAAGACCCTGGTGACAATGCTTTTGTGAGCAGATCCGCTAAAATGAGTTTGTCATAATGTGCTATATGGACACTTTAATCATTCTAAATTCTTTCCTTCACAACTAGAAACTTTTTGCCAATATCCTTGACTTATACAAGTTTCTGTTGTTATTGGAATACATTACTGTTGATTTATTGTCACACCATAATTTAAGTGGTCTTTCAACACCGTACTGAAGGCGCAACCTTGTGACAAAATTTCGCAACCATATTCCCTGAATAGATGCCCCACACATGTTATAAACCTTGCTGCCATGGTGGAAGAAATTATGAGTGCATGTTTGACACTCATCCAAAATATATCTCCATTAGTCAGCATAACCTGACGTGGATCTCATGTTGTGTTGGCATCCAACAAAATCGGAGTCGGAATACCTTATGATCTCCAGAATTATCCGATCTCCTACAAAGAGCATATAATTTCTTGTTCTCTATTAATTACTTAAGTAGTTTGGCTGCTACCCAATGATCCATCCATATTTGCTTAAATATTGCCTAACATCCTAATATGTACGCAATATCCTGACGCATACTTTAGCATACATTAGACTCCCTACAACTGATCATGAAGGAAAAATTCTATTGTATTTTCTTAATTTTAAGACTAACCTTAGGATACTTGATTGAGACCGAATTCGTCTCCTTTAATGAGAGGTGTCACCTGGTTTGCATTGAATACTTTAATTAATATATAAAATCAGAAAATTTTCTACTCCCACTGAACTTGTGATATACATATCTTCAACAGTGTTCATTTTAAAACCAAACGAGATAATCACTTGAAGTAAATTTGACAAGAAGCTTGCTTGAGTTCATAAATAGATTTTGTCAATTTTCAAACCATATTCTTTGGGTCTTTCGACACAAAGTTTTCTGGTTGCACCATATAAACTGTTTCATCAATGTTACCATTGAGAAATATCGTTTTGACATCCATTTAATGTAACTCAAGATCAAAATGTGCAACAAGTGCTGTGATTGTTTTAAAGGAGTTTTTCAAAGATACCGAAGAGAAAAACTCTTTAAAATCAATCCCAAAATTTTGAGTAAAGTCACCAGCTACAAGACGTACTTTATACCTCTCCACATGACCCTTCGTATCCTTCTTGGTTCTAAATGTCCATTTGCAACCAATGGACTTCATACCTTTTGGTAATGGGACAAGTTCTTAAACTTTATTGTCTTGCATGGACTTATACTTCTTATTTATTGTATCAATCCACTTTGAGAACTAGAACTTTTCGTGGCCTGACGGAAGTTAATTAGATCATCTTCTAGTATCCACAGTCTTCCTCATGTTCCTAGAGAAATATGACAAATATTATCCGAAATTATATTTCTCCTTTCTCTGGTGGACCATCTTAATATTACCGGTTCTTGAGGTTGTTGAGTTTGTTCCTTAGGAATAATATCTTATCTTGAATGGGGTACCACTACGTTGTCGTTGTTAAGGTTTCTAAACAATGACTTATAGAGGTAATTCAACATTGTCTTATTGAGGCTCCGAATTCACTTCTTGATCATGACATGTATAGAATCCTGCACATCGTCAAAAGTGATAGTAGGAATCGTAATTGATTCCTTCTCAAAGACAATGATCTTGACTTTATTTCTCCCAACCTTAACATCCTCAAAAAATATTATACTTCTCGTCTCAAAAAAATTTCTTAGTGTGGGACCGTATAATTATTAACCCCTCGATTTGTCAGCATAGTCAATGAAGTAGCTGCTTGTAATTTAACTTTGGTTTGTATTTCCTTTACACAACTTTACACATTAATATAGACATTAAAGTCTATAAAGTCAACGAAATCCAAATCTCATCAGACACAAGTCGTTCAACTCTATTTCTAGAGATGTGACCTAATCGCTTATGTCATAATGAGGCTAAAAAACATTTATTGTTAATTTTGTATTTAGTACCACATGACTCCACTTGCAAGGTTTCATTATTAAGATGCAATAGTTTCAACTGAATATAGGTTATTATAAACCTCAAGGGAACCGTTACCAATAATATTTGAATTTGAAGATAGACTAAACCTATTGTTTCCAAATGAACAATGATAACCAGATTTGTCCAATAAGGAAACCGAAACTGAATTCCGTTAAAAGACGGTATAACAAAAGTGTCTATCAAATCCAAATAACATCCGGTTCCCAATAATAACCTAAAACGTCCTATTGCTTCCACTTCTACCGACTTGCTGTCATCCATATAGATGTATCTTTCACCATCAATTGGCTTTCAGTAGCTCAGACAACCTTGTCTAGAAATACTAATGTGGGTAGTAGCACCAGAATCCAACCACCATGTGTTTTTTAGGTACTGAAGCTAAATTAACCCCAGAACAGATCAAATTTGGAAATGTACTTTTCTTTATGCCATGCGTGATACTTTGTACATTTCTTCTTTATGTCCTAGCTTGTCACAAAGAAATAACCCTTAGTTTTATATTGTTGTTTCTTTTGAGCTGGACCCTTAGCAGCTTCTGTATTTTTTTGCCCTTAAAGATTATCCCATTAAACATGAAAATTAAATTCTTATTGGCAGATATTGTAGCAACATTAACTGTAAAGAGAACAAAAATAAATAGACAAACATGCTCTAATTAATAACCAAAGAGTAAAATATAGTCAAACAAATTCAAATAATGGTGAACCCCATCTCAAGATACCTAGTACATCATTAATATCAAGTCTTTGGACAGTGATATTAACTGCAAGTGGTACTCTTGGTGTAGTGATCAAACGTTGACAATAAATCACGTCAAATAATAAGCCTATCTTTGGATCGGGTTATTATTCACATGTAAACCGTATAATTGTCACACATTTATCACCACAAGTATGTGTGCAATTCGGACAAGTATTAACCTTCCTTTGGGCCGGCTAATACTCACATGAATTTACACACACAAACATCTAACATTCCTCATAGATTATCTACGCAAGAGAGGTCACTTTGGCGACATCTTGTTTCAACGGGTCTATTTAGAATATTAGACAACTATTGCTAGTCACAAAAGGCACCAAAATTTGAATGTTGACTAAATTTTACAAAACTGAATCATGTCCAAAACTTTATATACATGCATATTCATAAGATTATTACTCAAATAAAGTAATCGTAAGCATAATCATGAATTTTAATTTAGCAAAATTGGATATTATCACTATAACAAAATTTATGAAATAATCTACGGAGGATATGCATCCAAAGATAATATCAAATAATGCATAAGAATTACTTCAAAAAGAATAATCTATAGAAGACCAAATATATGCATTAACAGATTATTTTACTAAAGATATGTATCAACATATTGCACCAAATAATCTATAAAGATTATTCCAAAAATAATCTGCTAAAGATATATACGTCGATAGATTACACTGACATATTCTGTAAACAAGACCTATTAAATTTAAGCAAAATCAAGTATGCCTACAGGCCACTTTAATTTGGCTTAATTATTTAGATAGCCCAAACACAATTAATTTTACATGTGTGGCCCCATAATTATTGAATAATTCCAACATATTGGCATTTCAATTGCTTATACAGAAAATCATCATCGACATCATTCAAACCTTCTCACATCAAAAGTTAAAAAAAAGTTTTTGACTCATCAATCCTCCCTTGACTTATTTTTCTTACATACTCGGTAATGGTTTACTCTGCCAGACCATCAACTTACTCTCAAACAGAAACCAACAAAGCAAGAGAATACTCTAAATATAATATTTCGGTACATTTTGTATGTACAAAACACAAATAAGAGTCAGATTCGAATAAATCACATTCAAATTCATCTTTTGCTGAATTATAATTAGCATGATCTCTTCAATTAGAAGCCAAGCACAATCATTGATATAAACATAAGACGAACAATCTTATAGGGCAAGCAGGTGGAAACCCGAAAGTAGAATACCTCTTGAGGAGCCAACTGTTCAGCATCCAGGCCGCAAATGAAAGAAAATGAGCTAAATGATGATCAAATATGAGAATTAACATAAATTGATGATCTAATACCTCACGAAAATTTTCAACTTCTTCCTTTGTTGGTGCTTTCTTTACATGGAGAGAGCTTGCTCTCAACATGCCTTGTAAAAGTTTAGTCCCACATCGGAAATGCACCATGAGTTATCTCAACATATATACTTGGTTGTGCTGTTGAGAGAGCATGGGTGGTGACCCTAAGGAGGGAACAATGTGGGTGATTTTACTAGGAGGTAAGAATAAGGCTCCAAGGATTAAGCATTAATGCTTTTGTCATTCTCTTGGATTAATTCCATTTGGAGCTAAGCCCGACTCGGACTCGGACTCGGGCTCGGGCTCGGACTCATGGGCTCATGAGGCAAAATGTGGCATTTTGTTGGCGCACTTTGTACTTTGCACGTCAGCAGTCATGCGGCTTATGCGGTCTATACGGCCGCTTGGAGGGCGCCGCTGACTATACAGACTACAAGTCAGTTATGGAAAGACTGATTTAATGCAATTAATTCAGATCCACTTTTTGTGGGATTTAATTCAATCTTTCCATAAGATTTGAATTAATTTCGTTGCTATCTTTGTAGGATTTAAATTAATTTTGTTGCCATCTTTGTGAGATTTGAATTAACTTCGTTGCCATCTTTGTGGGATTTGATTCAATCTTTCCATAAGATTTGAATTAATTTTGTTGCTATCTTTGTGGGATTTAATTTAATCTTTCCATAACTGAAAAGGCGGTTAGGGTTTCCACCCTCTCTCTATATATACTCTCTTCTGGCCTCCTTTGTGAGGTACTACGAATTTTATAAGTCAGAAAAGAGAGGAGAGAGAGAGGGAGTTGCTGCCGCCGTTGCAAGTCCATCCGAGGAGTCAGAATAGAGGTGACTTCGAGCGTTCTACAAGTTTTTCAACTTGCTGGTTCCTGGAAGCAATTCGTGTGGGGTGAATCTTGCTTTGAGCAACGGTGTTTTGATACCCCAGCAACTTTTTTCATCTCATCTTTCTCTATATTATTGTAACTCGTTCTGTCCTAATTGTAACACGTTTGCAAGGAAGAACGAGAGATCTTCTTTCTCTATTTCCCTCCTTCATATTGTAATCTGGCTATTTGGTTTTTGTATCATCGTAGAGCTTGAGTTTGATCACTGCAAAGTTTTTTGTGTGACTCTCAGATCTCGACTGCATCAGTTTTTCGTTTTTGATCAAGCCCCGGGATTAACAATCTCAAAGCAAGATCATTATAGACGAAAAACATTAATGCTTCGCTCGTCCAATCGGACTACTGCAAGTTGGAAAAGTTCGATGGAGAGCATTATCAAGTCTGGAAGTGGAAGGTTTATCTAACTCTTCAACTCAAAGATGTTGATCATGTACTGTTGGAGGAAGAACCTTCTGTTCCAAATACTGGATCTACTGTCGCAATCAAATACGGCTACCAAACTCCAGGCCAAATGGAGAAGGGAAAATAGCATCTGTAGGCTTCTCATCCTGAATGCTATGGAGGATTCCCTGGCAGAATCCTACTCGAAGAAGGAATTTGCCAGAGACATATGGGAGTCTGTAAAAAAACTGTATGAAGAAGACATGAACAGGAGCAAGATGTTTGTGGTTGAAAAATATCATAAATTTCTCTTTGAGGACGAGAAGTCCATGTTGCCACAGGTGAAGGAATTTCTGAAGCTGCGTCAGAAACTGGAAGACGAAGAGATGCCCCTTCCCGACAAGTTTGTCGTTGGAGGGATCGTCTCAAAACTTCCTGCTGGATGGAGTACCTTCTATGTAAGGATGCACAGAAAGAAGCTAAACATTAGCTTGGGAGATCTACTTCAAGAGATCCATGTTGAGGACGAGATGCGTTCCCAACAGAAGGTGGACACTCTGTCCAAACAATTGGCTAAAGCCAATCTAGTGCAGACAAAAGATCCCAAGGGGAAGCAGGCGGCTTCTCATCCTAAGAAGAAGGACTCCACTAATCTAAAAGTGAAGGGTCCTTCATTCAAGCAACAGAAGACTAAGTCCCATGTGACTTGTTACAATTGTGGCAAGAAAGGCCACTACAAGAGAGAATGCAGATCCAAGCTTAAACAATCAGAGAAAGGTGAGCCTAATAAGGTTTCATTGGTTTCTAACATTGTTGCTATGATCGCACAGGTCACAACTGTGGGGGTTGACTCTGACTGGTGGATAGACACTAGTGCGACTTGCCATGTCTGTTCTGACAAGGAATGGTTCGTCACGTACCAGCCGATATCTGAGAAGGTTGTCATGGCGAACCAGGCCCAAGCTAAAGTTCTGGGGATCGGGACTGTGGAGCTGAAACTCACTTCTGGGAACACTCTGACGCTTCAAGGTGTGAAGCATGTTCCGGCGATTGCCAAGAACCTGATCTCTGGGAGCCTGCTCTGCAACGCAGGCTTGAGGATGGACATCAATGCTGGTCAGATGGTGATGTCAAAAAGGAAACATACTTCGGAAAGGCTTATCAAACCGAAGGAATGTTTAAAATTTAGCTTGTCAACCAGTTTAATGACATAAATGCAGTTGCATTTTCAAATTATTCTCTTGAGTTATGGAATAATAATAGACTAGGACATGTTCATTGTAAAAGAATTAACAAAATGTCTAGTCTAGGACTTATCTCCAAATGTGGGGGTAAGGTGGAGAAGTGTGAAGTATGTGCTCAGACGAAGATCACAAGGAAACCCTTTCATCGGGTCAATCGAAGCACAGATCTTCTGGAGTTAGTACACTCCGATATCTGTGACTTCAAACATTTTTCCACGAAGGTCGGGATGAAGTATTTCATAACCTTCATCGACGACTTCTCAAAATACGCGTTCGTCTACTTGCTCAAGACTAAAGACGAAGCTTTCGAGAAGTTCAAAGAGTTCAGGGCCGAAGCTGAACGGCAGACTGGACAACAACTCAAGAGATTGAGAAGTGATCGAGGTGGGGAGTACAGGTCTCATGACTTCGCATCGTTCTGCAAAGAACATAGAATCATATGCAAGACTACTGCTCCATATTCTCCTCAATCCAACGGAGTAGCAGAGAGGAAGAACCGAACACTAACAGAAATGATGAATTCAATGCTGCTTACTGTAGGTCTTCCAAAATGCTACTGGGGAGAAGCTGCATTAACGGCCACTTTCATTCTGAATAGAGTGCCATATGCAACTTCGGACGTAACTTCTCATGAACTCTGGTTCAAAGTCAGACCAAACTTGAATGTCATTCGAGTGTGGGGGTGTCTGGCATATGTGAAGCTCCTATATCTGAAGATTCAGAAGCTGGGGACAAGGACTACGAAGGCGATCTTCTTGGGGTATGCTGAGAAGAGTGATGCTCGAAGATTTCTTGATATTGAGTCAAATCATATCATCGAATCTCGTGATGCTGAATACTTTGAAGACAAGTTTGCAAAAGACAAAAATATTGTTCTTTCGAACATTTCGAAAAATGATGTAGGTGCAAATGAGACTGAAATCTCATATGGGCCAGTAGTCCAAGAAGAAGCTGTTGTTGATGAAACAACTCTTGTACCAGAATCGCAGAGGCGTCATCAAAGCGAGCGAGAAGACCTAAAGACTTCGGAGATGACTTTGTCACCTATCATGTGGAAGCAGATCCGCTTACCTATGATGAGGCGATGAAGACCAGAGATGCTATCTTCTCGAAGGAGGCAGTGAATGACGAGTTTGACTCTATCACCTCCAATAACACATGAGTGTTGGTAGATCTACCTGAAGGAGAAAAGCCCATCGAATGTAAATGGATCTTCAAGAAGAAGATGAAGGCAGATGGAACTATTGACAAGTTCAAGGCCAGGCTGGTAGCCAAGGGATTTTCTCAGAAACAGGGGATGGATTACTTTGACACGTACGCTCTAGTAGCTTGGATGACCACCATTAGGATGTTAATCGCTCTTGCAGCCATACATAAGTTGATGATACATCAGATGGATGTAAAGACAACATTCCTAAATGGGAAGCTGATCGAAAAGATTACATGCAACAGCCAGATGGATTTGTCGTCAAAGGACTTGAAGACAAAGTCTGCAAGTTGGTGAAATCATTGTATGGTTTGAAGCAAGCTCCCAAGATGTGGCATGAGAAGTTTGACAAAGTTATTAGGTCAAACAGCTACAGAGTCAGCAAGACGGACAAATGTGTTTACACAATGTTCGCTGATGGAAGAGGAATCATTGTTTGTCTGTACGTGGATGACATGCTAATCCTAGGGATGGATATAGGCTGTGTCACAGAGATAAAGAAGTTTCTCTCAACCAAGTTCAGTATGAAGGACTTGGGGGATGCAGATGTCATCTTGGGCATAAAGATCATCCGGACAGACACTGGAGTAGCGCTGTCCCAATCTCACTATATTGAGAAGATGCTCACACGCTATGGGTATAAGGATCTTCCAGGGATCGATACGCTATACAGGTGTGATCAAAAGCTGAAGCCAAACTTGAGGGAAAGTGTCAGGCAGCTGGAGTATTCTAGCATTATCGAAAGTTTGATGTACGCAACCACTGCCACAAGGCCTGACATAGCTTTCGCCGTAGGAATGCTGAGTCGGTTCACAAGCAACCCAGGGGTTGATCACTGGAAAGATGTGAAGCGGGTGATGAGATATCTCAAGAAGACTCAGACATATGCACTGTACTACAATGGGTATCCGACAGTAGTAGAAGGCTTCAGTGACGCTAGCTGGTGTTCAGAGGTGGAAAGCGAGAGATCTACAGGTGGATATGTCTTTTCCTTGGGTGGAGCTGCTATATCGTGGAAGTCGAAGAAGCAGACTATACTCTCTCGTTCCTCCATGGAATCTGAATTTCTATGCACTTGAAACTGCAGTAGATGAAGCAGAATGGCTTCGGGAGCTCATGTATGATCTTCCAGTGGTTGGGGCTAGATAGCGGCGATATCGATATACTGTGACAACCAAGCGACTGCGACGGTGGCATCAAATGACCTCTTCAACGAAAAGAAGAGGACTGTATGGTTGAAGCACAAGACAGTACACTATCTTATCAAAAGAGGTGTAATTGCAGTGATTGATGTTCGGAGTCAGGAGAACCTGGCAGATCCGTTCACAAAGGGCCTCAAGCGCTAGTTGGTCGATGACACAGCTTGTAAAATGAGCTTGAAGGCATTATGATAGTGTGTTTTTGTAATCCTACCATAAAGTTTTATGCTATTAGTTCAAAGAGAAATCTACTAGGCATCTAACTTTTGGTTCAAAGGAGGATCACTGACTGGAAAACTATCAGGTAACATTGGGTACTTGTTCTCTGGAACATGGAAGGTATACGGACCCATAACCACTGTTGTCTACTATGTATTTTCTGCAGAAAAAATAGATCATGTGGAAGGTTGGCTTAAACGCCTTAATGAGTTATCAGGCAGAGTGAATGCCTGGTGTGCTTTACATAAAGCACGGTAGAGCAGCACTACAAGGAGTGAAACTCTATGCTACAGTGGGGTGACTCCACCATGAGGTTCCCAGGTCTGGGGTAATGCCTCGGCTTTGCAAGCCAAGTCATAGCGGCATAGCACCGCAAATAGGCAGGTAGCCTAATGCTGTATAACGTAATTAAAGAGTTGTAGACAGCACTATAAAGGGGAGGATGGGCCCATGTTATAGTGGCACGACACCACGATAAGGTATCCAGGTAGGGGTTAAAGCCTCGACCTTGCATGCCATGTCGTTGCGACGTAACACCGCAAGGAAGCCTTAGGCTTCATGCTGAGTAGATTGGCACTACAAAGAGGCTGAGATCTTATGCTACAGTAGTATGACACTACGATAAGGTTCCCAGGTAGGGGTAATGCCTTGGCTTCTGGCCATGTCACAGCGGCGTAGCAACGAAGGAAGCGTAAGGCTTCATGCCATGTCTCTTTAGTAAAGAACTCGCCTATAGTGTATGGAAAGAGATATCAGGCCGTCTCTTGAGGGTAAACTTGTAGACGTCCAAAATTATACACTAAAACCAGGCTGGCAGAGGGCCTTTAATGTGTAGCCAGAAGCACACGTAACTACACTTTGTGAGTGGAAAAAATTACAATTGTGGTACAGAATTCAAGGCGTAGTCCATTCTTGTATCACATTGTTATTTAACCCATGCGGGAAGATTCAAGTCGTCAGCGACATCTATCCTAATGCAAATGGACAGTTACTGTGGGGAACGCTCAACCCTGGACACATATATATGTTGTGATATGTGGGGGATTGTTGGTGCTTTCTTTACATGGAGAGAGCTTGCTCTCAACATGCCTTGTAAAAGTTTAGTCCCACATCGAAAATGCACCAAGAGTTATCTCAACATATATACTTGGTTGTGTTGTTGAGAGATGCACATGGGGTGGTGACCCTAAGGAGGGAACCAGGTGGGTGATTTTACTAGGTGGTAAGAATAAGGCTCCAAGGATTAAGCATGAATGTAGGAGCGTAAAAAGTGCTTCATAAAATGAGTCAAAGAGATGGAGCATTCCACTCAAAATGATCCACTTTATGCCTAAGACAGGTTAATCATTTTACGCCAGGGTCAAGCCAATGGTTTTATGCCAGAGATAAGCTAACCATTTTACGCTGGACAAAGCTGTCAAGTCTTGCATTTAATGCAAAGTCTGACATGAAGATTTACTGACGGCGTATATTACAGAATTTGAAGGGATTTATTTTACATAGTGACCAATATTGTCGTTTAGTATGTGGACTGAGCTATTTTACGCTCACAATATGGCTTCTTTTACGCATGGAGACTATATGAGATTTTACGCTCAAAGGTTGACATATGCATAAAGTTTATTTGAGCTACTTTTACGCTCAAGGTTGTTTAACAACCACTTTACGCGGGATGTCCATGTCAGGACTATTTTACGCCTAGTCTACTACTTTACTCTCAGGGTATATTTGGGTTGTTTTTATGTCCTACTCTTCTTGACCAATTTAGAATGCCTACATGGCTTTCATGCCACACATCTCGAAGAACGTGTGTACGTGCATCCTATTCTTTTTGAAATAATAGGACACGTGTCAACGTATGCAGAGGATGACTTCGGTCATGGGTGGCAGTTATTAGCGTAAAGATAGAACTTTTGCTGAGTTTTACGCACAAGAAGCCAAGTCTATAAATACATTTATTTTTTTCATATACAACACACAGAGACAGGAGGAGAGAAGACAGAGAGATTAGAATTCAGAGATTTTGATTCTCCAGAGCATTCTTCTTCAACCTTTTCTTTCAGAACAGAGTGAAGCAAAGCAGGAAAGCATTCGGCCTCGCCATCAGTGCCCAAGTGTGTCGATACCTTTCTGGTGACTTAGTTCTTCCGGTTGTTCATCTCAAACAGTGATCTTCATCATCATCGTATGGTCCAAGGAACAAAGTGATCGACTTTAGATCAGACTTCCATAGCAATACTTCCCAGAACAATTTGTACTCTTTTGTACTTTTTTTCGTTTTATTTTCAAAAGCCGATTTCCAGGCATTTTGTTAAGTGAAACAATGAAGAGACTCTGTTGGGAAGTACCTTCTCCTCTGACGAGGAGGCAATTGCTCAATATGATGATGTGTCGATTGGATCGACAAAGAAGACTCTGGTTGTACACTTTGACCAGACTGCTTATGAAGAGATGCTCCGAATTGGGGGTGGTTCTCGCTGCTCCAATGTTCAAAAATCTCGCAAAGCACGAAAAGTTTGGATTCCTAAATCCAAAGTAGCCTCTGATCTCTCTGTTGCTTCTGATGGCAAGGGAATTCTTCCCACTCCTGTCGTAGGGGCTCCCGTTCGTAACGAGGCAGTCCTTACTTCAGCGTTGCACTCTAAGTGTGGCAATTTATCTTCCGTCTGTGACGGTGAAGATAATCAGGTTTTACGCCCACTGCGTAAGAACCAATTTTTACGCCCAGTGCGTAAAAATGATGTTTTATGCCCAGTTGGTAAAAACCAAATTTTACGCTCAGTGCATAAGAATGAGTCTCCCATTTGTAATGCGGCAAGCTCTAATGTTTGTGTTTCTGAGTGTAAGA
This sequence comes from Iris pallida, assembly GCA_029216955.1. Classification (NCBI taxonomy): domain Eukaryota; kingdom Viridiplantae; phylum Streptophyta; class Magnoliopsida; order Asparagales; family Iridaceae; genus Iris; species Iris pallida. The sequence goes on from JANAVB010000194.1 coordinate 16,553,299, forward strand.
ATAAGTCTCCCGTCTGTGACGTGGTAGATACACATAAATTACGCTCTTCGCGTAAAGAAAAATCTCCCATCTGTGACGTGGTAGATAATTAATTTTTACGCTCTACGCGTAAAGGTAAGTCTCCTGTCTGTGACAGTGTAGATAAAATTCGCAATGATGTTTTCACATCTAATGTGAGTGTACCTAAATGCATACAGCATAAAAATGTTGTTGGTAAAACTTCAGTTCTACACCAACAACCTTCTTATACTGCTCTACGCAAAGTACCAAACCTACAAATTACACGAAAATGGAGTCCTTTGTGCTTAAAAATCTCAAGATTTACGCACACAACTCCAAACACGTAAAAATGTACAGTTTGGTTCTGCGAATGCAGCCAGTAATCTTCTTTATACACAAGGGACTAAACGTTTTTCTACCCCAAATGTAATAAAGAAGAATACTCCCTCTATTCCTTCTGATTTACGTGAATTGTTAGTGCAAAAGCGTAAGAACAGACAATCTCCGGTGATATTCCCCCAAGAAAAATATCATTGTGAGTATCACCAAGTTGTAATCAACTGTTGTTGTTCGGCTTCAAAACGGTCAGTTTTTGATCGATTGAGTTTTAATGTGCCTCAACAACAAGTTGATGACCAAGAGCATGAGCTGTCATATGTGTCAGTCAACATGGCATCTCATACTAACAGAGGATGACGTCCGAGACGGAATACGTCCCAAACTCCAGGTCAACAATAGTTCAACAGACTTCTTGATTCCTTTGAAGGAGTATATCAGAATACTCGATCAAGAAGACAAAGACAATTACAGACTTCTGATTCAGCAGCTGGGGGTACTCAATCTTTTGAGTCCGAAACTGATAGTGTCGATTCATACTTCTATACTAATCCCTCTATATCTTCAAGAGAGGTTGAATCCTACGCTATTGGAGATGAACCAGAGACGACATCTGCTAATACGGAACAACGTCTCACTGCCGTTGAGCAATCACTGAAAGACATGCTTAATATGATGCAAAGCATGCACCAGATAATATTGACTCAGCAAACTGCGCAGCCGGCAGTAATAACACCGGTACCAGTAGCAGCACAAACTCAAGATAGTCAAGGGGATGATATACCTTTGAATATTCAAAAGCCTACTGTTAATTAAAATTCTGCATCTCCAGATCCCATTATTCCAGAAGATGTACCATCTCCAGTAGGGGTTACGGTACATCCAACAACCATTCAATCAAATGTGCTTCCTCAAACCAGTGAAGCCATTCAAGCTATGCGTGAGCTCAAAGCACAGTTTGAAGTTTTGAAGCACAAAGATCAGCTCCAGAGGTTGGGGATTAAGCAACCTTATCCTCCACATTAGAATGATGTACCCTTTCCACCGAAATTCAAGCCACAATCTATGGTTTTGTTCGATGGAAAAGCATCTCCCAGTCAGTATATCAATTACTTTGATATTATGACTGTACATTTACAGAAAAATGATGCTCTTCTCACTCGAGTGTTCATAGGGTGCTTGACGGGTTCAGCTTACGACTGGTATCGTAGTTTACCCGATAATTCTATTTCGTCTTTTGACGAATTTAAGGCAATGTTTCTCTCCCGCTTCTATGAAGGAGGTATGGACATGAACATGTCCTCCTTGATAGAAATCAAACAAAAGGAGAAATAAGATACTCGGACGTTTATTGAATGTTTTCGACAGGCAACTCTAAAGATGCCTCCTGGTATGCCAGATTCAGCGTTGATTGATACATGCAAAATAAATCTACGACCATCTATTGCTGTCTTCACGGGTTCCCAATTCACAGATTGGGCTTCGTTTATCATAACAACAGTTTCTGCCGAGACCAATGATAGGTTGGCTCGTGAACATAGGATAATTTTTGCCTCAGAGGATAAAGGAAAGAAAGGTAATCCTAGTAATAATTCTGGCAATCGTAATATGAAAGGAAAAGATACTCTTATGGTCAATCTTTCCAAGAACAAAACGATGCCGAATAATCAGGAATCTTCCAGGCCAAAAAAAGAATACTCTTTTGACGAAAGTGATATCCCAGGGATATTCCAATGTCTGGTGAAGAGTGGCAAACTCCAGATTCCGGAGCCAAAGAGGCCTAATGAGGTGAATCTGACTGACAATCCCAAATATTGTATCTATCACAGATACATTAATCATCCTACCAGTGCTTGCTATGTCTTGAAAAAAAAAATCCAAGAGCTGATAAATGGTGGTGCTATCGCTTTAACCAATGATGACCATACGGTTACAACCAATATGGTTTTTCTTCAATTCAGAGATTTTTCTCCACAGCAAGTCCCAGATGGAATTATCCCAATCCCGAAGACGACAATGAAGATTGTGAATATCCCGCCTGCTAGAGAAGAAAATGAAGGATTGCTGCCTCTTACCTTAAAAAATGGTGAAATTATGTAGGTACATCCTGACTTAGTACCTGAGTTGGAAAAAGAAGTTAAAACTTCAAAATCCAAGAAAGGTAAGAAAGTCAAAACCTGCAACATGATTTCTCATGTTATTTCAGATCCTGATGATTTAGATCATCTATGGGATGGCATTCCTTTAGAAGATAGACTGAGAGGATTGAACATATGTCCTCCAAGTTTGGCTCCTACTACCAAGCTCAAGCTTACTCATCAGCAGTGGCTAGCCATGAATAGTGTTCCCTTATACCGGGAACAACAAGTCTTCGCTGCTTATGAAAAAGCTCCGACAGGGATTTTTTCTTCGTATCCCGAATCTCTCTCCTGTGGTTATAGAAGGTCCTTCTTCTTCCTCTGTTGAACCACCTGTTAACAGTCCACTGCCCATTCATTTATACAGTCAATAATCTGTCTTCCTTATGAAGAAGATGGGTTATGACTTTCAAAAGCCAAAAGGTTTAAATTATGATAAAGGAATACGACTTTCTTTACAAATTCAAAATCAAAACTCCACTGTTGGATTGGGTTCTGAAGTTTCTCATAACAATCCTCACAAGAAGAAGGCTAAGGGAAGGAAGACTAAATCCTGTAATATGGTACTTCCTTCTTCTGAGTCTGAAGAAGAAACTTTTGCTGGTACAATATCTGAAAAAGAGTACCACAAAGATTATGAGGGATCCTCCAAAGAAGCAGAAGACGTAGTGGAAACACTACCATCTCAACCTTCTCCTGTTTCTGCTAAGCCATCTGTGGTTGAAAAGGGAAAACAAAAAGCAGTACGCTTTGACGTTCCATTGAAGTCTGCTTCTAGTCAGGGGGTGGTGATGAAACCCTACAAATTCGATATTCTAGCCCAGTTAGCCAATACTCCGGCTAGACTATCTATATTTGAGCTGCTTCGTCTTTCTAAAGAAAGCACGGAGACTTTGAGTGAAGCTTTACTTCAAGCAGACTCATGCTTGGCTCAACTCAAGAGTCCGGATAATACACCAGTGTCGTGTCCACAATGTCATTATGTGATGGAGGCAATTCCTAACATTACCTTTACACAAGAAGATATGCTGTTGAAGCATAACAAGCATGACAGGCCTCTGTGCTACACTGGGTATATCGGATCCACTGAAATTGATAGGATTTACATTGATCCTGGGTCTTCAATTAGCATAATTCTTCAGAGTATGCTAAGACCCCTGAGGATTCCTACTAGTGATCTGACTTACACTAGTACTACGATAGTTGGTTTTAACTCTGGCAAGAGTAAACCACTGGGGAAGATTCGTCTGAAGATTCAGATTGGTGATCTTCGAACTATGGTAACTTTCTATGTTATCAACTCAGACGTATCCTACAACATCCTTCTCGAGAGACCGTAGATACATGAGCATAACATCATGCCTTCAACTCTCCACCAATGCTTCAAGTATGTGGATTCCTAAGGAGTTGTGAAGACTGAGTTTGTTGATATCAATCCTTTTAAGGGTGTCAAAGCCTATTTTTCTGATTCAAGGATTTATAAACAAGAGCATGTGAAAGAGACATCAGACATAGCTGAAGATCAATCATCTACTGAGGATCAGTCTATTAATGAAGATATGCCAGAAGAACAACCTTTGAAGATCATAGTCAAGGGACGAATCCAATCCCAACCTGTCAACAATCAACCTTTGATAATCAAGGTTAAAGGAAGAACTCAAGCTTTATCTGAGGAATCAGTAAATGTTCCTGCTAAGAGCCAAGTTCAACCTTTTATGATCAAGATCAAAGGGCGCACTTCTTGTACGAATGATCCAGAACCACAATTGGTCATCAACCTTGACAAGTCTATGCAAAAGACGAATGACAATCCGTTAATGACCAATCCTAAGCATAGTAGTCAAATTGTAAATGATGTAAATATTGATTGTAGGCCTCAAAAATGAAAGTCACGCTGAGTTGATCAGAACAAAGTCTGAAAGTCACGCTGATTTGATCTAGACAATGTCTAAAATACACGCTGGGTTCTTCCAGACTTTTTCTTCAAAGTGACGCTGGGACAGCTCATCATTTGTCAGAGCGTCATCATACTGACAGCACTGCAGTCGAAGAATGTCTCCTCGTATACCACGTATGCACGGGACTCGAGAGATCATAGCCGACTATTGCGTGACTTTCAAAATCTTCTTCAGCAAGACTCAGCCTTCACCAAGTTGGCGTGCCAAAAAGACTTTATTGTCATTTAATGCGACTGACAAAGCAATCACTGTCAGAGATTTTGTCAGAGATTTTGTGTCAGTCGAGGTACGCCAGTCAAGACAGCTGGCAGTCCTATCTCAAGTCTGCGTGTATTTTGAGCTCTTCATCTCAAATCTGCGTGGATTCTGAAGTTTTCTTCCTAAAGTTTGCGTAGATTTTGAAGCTTTTTGCCCCAAGTCTGCGTGGATTCTGAAGCTTCTTACCCCAAGTTTGCGTGGATTTTGAAGCTTTCTACCCCGAGTCTGCATGGATTTCGTCTTCAACGAGCTTGCGTGGATTTCATCAAATTGGAGTACATGGCAGCCATGCCACCGATCTCTCGCCTGCATGTCCTGTAACTTGCACACGACTCATGCACGATTGCCATGTGTCCAACAGTTACAGGCCACGTCTAGTAACTGCTCATAACCTTGCGTATGTTAAATCCTGCGTGATTTTCAACTATGCACAGGTTGTGAAGACAGTTATCTTTTCAGTTATTTTTGACTCTATAAATAGAGTTCTTTTTCTCGTTCATTGGACAGATACATTGCTATCTTGCTGTAAAATTTTGAGAGCTTTTCTTCTTCGCATAGTCCAAGGGATAAAGCGATCGTCTTCTAGATCGGATTTCCACAGTTGTAATTTTCCCAGAAACACAATAAATAAAGTGAATTTATTTATGGAAAACAAATTGGCGACTCTGCTGGGGAAAACCATCTCCTCTTCTGAGATGGCAACAACTCAATGCGACACTTCGTCAGTCGGCTCGACGAAGAAGGTGATATCGATCCAACTTGATCAACTCGCCTACGAAGAAATACAGTGGGCTAAGGGTGGCAAGCACACTTCAGCCTCCATCACCACTGCCAAGTCGAAGGGACGATCTGTCTATGTCCCTAAGAACCTGTTGGCAACTAATGGTGAAGTTTCTGCCACAGTGTCTACTCCAAACACTGGCAAGAACACTACTCCGAGCACACACGCTCTTGTGTGTTCGAAGATTACAGCAGTCAAAAGTTACGCTGACAGCACTGGCTCCTTAGCCAAGCCTGTTCCAACGTGCAATCTCAAATTCAAAAGTCACGCTGACAGCACTGGCTCCTTAGCCAAGCCTGTTCCAGCGTGCAATCTCAAATTCAAAAGTTACGCTGACAGCACTGGCTCCTTAGCCAAATCTGTTCCAACACGTAATCTCAAAGTCGGAGGTCACGCTGACAGCACTGGCTCCTTAGCCAAATCTGTTCCAGCGTGTATTTCCAAATCCACAAGTCATGCTAACAGCACTGGTTCTTTAACCAAGCCTGTTTCAGCGTGTCTTCCATATATATCATCTAAGAAGAATAGCTCTTTAGCTATCTCTTCTTCCTTACTAACTTCTACTATAACTGGGGGTGGTCTTGCTAAGGCTCCTTCACAAATGGCACATAAAGTCCCTTCGAAAAGAAACAACTCTTTAGTTGTTTCTTCTGCTCCTGTAGTGTTTACTTCAGGAACAGCTTTGACTGACACTTTTGTTAGTCAAAGAAAAGGAGATGGTCTTTTGACTACTCTCTCTTCTGGATATTCTATGTCTCAAAACTTGAATAAGTCTAAGAAGAAATATTTCTTAATGTCTTCTTCTACGACTTCTTCGAATTGGGCACAGAATTTGTCTGTAAAAGAGGGTCTGTTACCAACTCCTAATCAAGGGGGTGGTTCAACTCTTCCTTCTCTGCAAATATCCAGATCAGTGGAAGGAAAGCTCCAAGTATCAAAAACTAATGTTTTACCTCCAACTGATCTAAGAATAAAACTTAATCAAATCCATTTGGAGAGCACTTCTGCAAAAGATCCAGATGCAGAGTATGCTAGAAATTATGAAGCTCAGATTAATCACTCTCTATATAATCAAGATCCATCAAGACCCAAGAACCAGAAATATATTCCTCAATCTTCACAAACAGATTTACGAGAACATCTTCAACAGAAGAGAAGGAATAATTCTATGTCAATGAATCGTGACCATGCTGAATGTGAATTCCAGCCAAGAGTCATAATTTAATGCAGGTGTCAATCAATAGATCATGACCATCATGAATGTGACTTTCAGCCAAGAGTCACGATACAATGCAGATGTCAAACTAAACGATAATCTGTCTTCAATCGGATCCAGTGTGAAACTATACCTGATGAAGAGGAACCTTTACTTGCTTCTGTTAACATGACCTCTTGGGATACTGGGGGTAGACCTGATAGTCCAGATGGAGTATATAAAGGCACCAGATCAAAGACCATGGCTTCTAATCAGAAGACTTTGATTTCTGATTCTGAATTTCTTGGAGAATCTAATTTCCCACCTCTTCCTACTGGGGGTAGTTCTTCTATAAATGACTTTGATACACAAAGTAATGATTCAGAACAAACAACATCCACCAGTTCGTCAATGATCCCTCGTACAGTTACGACTTATATGGTCGATGGGAATACTGATGAACCTTCTTCTTCCATGACTCCTCAAGAACAAAGAATTGCTTCTTTGGAACAGCAAATGAAGTCTATGGCAGACACTATGAAGTCAATATATGAACTCATGGCAACCCAGATACAAAATCAGCAAACTGTTCCTGAAGTCATACCAATTGATATTGGTGCAAGTCCAGTCCAGGCTCCTCCAGCAGTACAATCCAATACTCCTGGGCAAGCTCAACCAGTTTCTAGTCTCTCGGGAGCTGGGGGTAGTGCTTATAATGCTGTTCCTCCTTCCAACTATTCTCTACAAGCTATAACTCCACAATCTTCCAGAGTTGTTACTGAAGAATTGAGGAATCTCCGAACTCAATTTGAGGCATTCAAACAGAAGGACGGTTTGCAAAGGCTGGGTATCAAACAACCTTACCCGATAGAATGGAAGCAAGTATCTTACCCTCCTAAATACAAGCCTCCTACTATCTCATTCTATGATGGAACCACTTCTCCGAGTCAATTCATCAATTATTTTGAAGTGATGACTGATCAACTACAACCAAGTGACACCCTCCTTACTCGGGTGTTTGTTGGATGCCTCAAGGGAACAGCTTATGATTGGTATAGAAGTCTCCATGATGGGTGCATTACCTCATTTGCTGGTTTCAAACAAATGTTTCTTGAACGATTCTATGAAGGGCTCAATGACATGACTATGTCTGCTCTTATAAGAATCAAGCAGAAGAATAATGAAACTGTTGAAGATTTTGTTAAACGGTTTCGAAGGGAAGCTCTGAAGATGCCTCTTGGAACTCCTGATGCTGTTACTATTGACACATGCAAATCAAATCTGTTGCCAATCATCAGCATGTGGACAGGATCTACTCAATTTCAAGATTGGCCTTCCTTCATAGTGAGTGCCAAAGCCGCAGAAGTTAGTGCTGAAACCTTCAAAGGTTTAGGAGTGCAGATGTCTCCTAAAGAAACAGGTCAGAATGCCAACAATAATGCTAAATCCAATACCCGCAAGGGGAAAGAAACTCTTGAAGTTAACCTTCATATTAAAGATGCATCGACTGTTCAAACTTCTCCTGCCTCTACAACTCAACAACCAAGAGCACCTCGCCCCAAAGAAGAATACTCTTTTGATGACGATGATGTCCTCGGTATTTTTGAATGTCTGCTGAAAGGTAATAAAATACAGTTACCTGAAATCAAGAAACCCGATGAAGCTGGTAAGACATATCATCCTAATTACTGTCCGTACCACAGAATGTTGGGTCACACACTTCGTACATGTTATGTACTGAAAGGAAAGATTCAGGAAATGATCAAATCTGGAGCTATCTCTCTTACTCCAAAAGAGAAGACCGTCACTTCCAACGTCGTCTCTATGCAATTCGGAGATTTTCCTCCTCAATTCTTTGAAAGTGGGATCGTTCCTATTCCCAAGACAACTCTTGAAATAGTGAATATTCCTCCTCCACAGTCTGAAGGACTAGTACCAATCACTATGGAAAAAGGAGAAATCATATGGATTCATCCTGATTTAGTGGCAGATTTTGAATCTCCTCCCCTTCAAAAGACTAATTCCCGAAAGTCTAAGAAGGCCGGAAAAATTAAGTCATGTCATATGACTTCTCTCGGATCTACTCCTGACACAGAATCAAAATATGAAGCAGAAGCACTTGCTGGTGCTACTAGAACAGGGAAACCTTATCTAAAGGATTATTCCAAGAATCCTGAGGATACTCCCGATGTTTCTCCAACCGACAAAGATGCTTCTAATGTTCCTCTTGAAGAAGAATCATCTACTGTACCTGTTCCTTCAACTACACCGGGGGTACCCACTCCTTCCAAGCCCACAGCTCTTGAGAAAGGCAAGCAACAGGCTCGTTTTGATAAGCCGATCAAGAAGTCCCCTCCTCTTGGGCTTCAGAAGCCTTATAACTTCGATATTCTAGCTCAACTTGCTAATACTCCAGCAAGAATGTCCCTCTTTGAACTTCTACGTCTTTCTAAAGAGACTCGGGAGACATTAAGTGAAGCACTTCTTCAGGCTGACTCTTGTCTTTCACAATTAAAGAAGCCAAATGAAGAACCTGTCACTTGCTTACATTGCAACAGTGTATTGGAGATTATTCCAAATATCACCTTTACACAAGAGGACATGCTACTGGAGAATAATCTACATGATCGGCCTCTCTACTTCACTGGTTATATCGATACGATGAAGATAGATCGTATCCTTATTGATCTAGGGTCTGCTATAAGCATAATGCCAAAGAGTCTGTTGGATGAGCTAAAAATCCCTCTTCATAAGCTTTCCAAGATGGTTACTACTATCTTAGGATTCAATCAAAGCCGAAGCGAGCCTTTGGAAAAGATTCACCTGAAGCTTCAGATAGGCGATTTCAGATCCAAAATCACTTTCTATGTGATCGAAATTATGGGGTCTTATAATCTTCTTCTGGGAAGGCCCTTCCTTCATGAAAATAATATGGTGCCTTCTACTCTTCATCAATGTTTCAAATACATTGACAGCAATAGAAATGTACAAAAAGAAGTTGTAGATATAAATCCTTTCCGTGGGGTTGAAGCTTATTTCAATGATTCCCGGATGTACAAAGAAGAGTATACAAAGGTGATACAAGCTATGGAACAAGAGGACTCGCAAAGTGAAACCTTGACAATTCCTGTTAAAGGTCAAACTTCTCAGCAACAGTCTCCTAAATCTTCCGAAGAAGGCCCTTTCATTATTCCAGTGAGCGGACGTATCTCTCCATCACTTCAGTCAACTGCTCAAGACACACTGATCATTCCTGTCAATGGGCGTACTACAGTTCCTGTACCTTCACATATAAAACAGGATACTCTGATAATCCCAGTCGGAGGGCGGACTACTCTGCCGTCTCAGGCTTCAAGGGAGCTCACCTCTTCTGAGCCGTTTGTTATCGATCTTAATCGAAACAAAAATTCTTCTTGTTCTTCTTCTCCTCCTTTAGTCATTGATTTGGCTAAGATTTCTAAGGCTCAACCTTCTCCTGATGTAAATATTGCTACTTTTGAAGTCAATGAAAAGTCTCCATCTTTGCAGTATATTGATGTGTGTAATCTTGTTCATAGTTATTTACATTTGTTAGATGACTTGAGAACAATAACCATAGGAGTTGTACAGACTTTTTATACGGGAGTATCCCTAGAATCAGCACAAACTTCATACTTTCTAGTTCCCAGTAGAAAGTCAGGAGACATTCCAATAATCTTCTACAAAGGGCCCCAGAATCCTTCTGATCCAGAAGATCATGACAAAGACGATGATACCGGAAGGTTACAATTACAGCAATCTAAAGACATTATCAAAAATATGGGCTATGACTTCAGAACTGGTCTTAGTGATGGAAGAGGTAGAAAAATGCCTGTCCGGATTCCTCTTCTGAAATATGGAAGGACAAAATGTGGATTGGGTTATACTGCTCCTACTCCCCTTATCAATACTATCCATGAAGATCCCGAATCTGACGAAGATAAGAGATCTGATTCTTCTAGTACCACCTCTTGGGATTCTGATACAAGTATTGGTGACTTCCACTGCAATATTCTGTCTTCCAACATGGTCTCCATTGACGGTTCTGAAGAAGATGATGAAAACGAAGATGAATTTGAAATCTCACCAGAATCAGAACAATGGGCCCAAAGGTTAGATAATCAATGGGAGTTCCGATTTGAGCAAAAAGAACCTCCGACTGAAGACAAACTCGTCCAAATAGATGTTGGTGAAGAGGGATCCCCCAAACCAGTATTTATTAGTGAAAGTCTTTCAGAAACTGATAAGCAAGACATGATCAAACTTATTCGTGACTATATCGATGTCTTCGCTTAGAGTTATGAAGATATGCCAGGACTTGATCCGCACATTGCAACTCACAAACTCAATATCTTATCGAATGCTAAACCAGTCAAACAGCAACAGCGATGATTTCGTCCGGACATTATGGATGCAATTGAAGCTGAAGTCAATAAACTCATGGCCTCCCGATTGGGTGGCTAACATAGTTCCTATCCTTAAAAAGACTGGTAAGATCAGAGTATGCATAGACTACCGCGATCTCAATGCGGCATGTCCTAAAGACGAGTTTCCCCTACCAATTACTGATGTCATGATCGACAATACCTGTGGATTTGAACGGATGTCATTCATGGACGGGTATTCTGGGTATAATCAGATTAAAATGTTTCCAGATGATGAGAAACACACTTCTTTCAGAACGCCGATTGGTACATACTGTTATACAGTGATGCCATTCGGTCTCAAGAATGCAGGAGCAACTTATCAACGAGCTATGAGCACTATATTCTGTGAACATTTACGGAAAACAGTCGAATGCTACGTTGATGACATTGCAGTCAAAAGTCGACAAAAGGAGGATCACATCCAAGATTTGAAGACTATATTTGATCTAATGCGTAAGCATCAATTAAAGATGAACCCTACTAAGTCCTTCTTAGGAGTCTCTAGTGGCAAATTTCTCGGCTTCGTCATTACCGCTAAAGGTATACACGTGGATCCCGAGAAGATCAAAGCCATCCAAGAGATGCGTCCTCTACGCACCTTAAAAGAGCTACGAGGATTTCAAGGAAGGATCGCTTATATCAGGAGATTCATCTCTAATTTATCAGGACGCTGCAGACCATTCAATAAACTCATGAAGAAAGGTGTTTCTTTTGTCTGGAATGATGAATGTCAGAAAGCATTCGATGATATAAAACAATATCTGATGAGCCCTCCAGTATTGGTACCTCCTGTCTCAGGAATACCGTTCCTCTTATATACTCGACCAATGAGTCATTCACTGGGTGCGCTGCTCGCTCAAAAGAATAAAAATGGTCATGAACAAGCTATTTATTATCTCAGTCGTACCATGACCGGAGCTGAACCTCGATATTCACCGGTTGAAAAAGAATGTCTAGCCCTGATGTTCGCTGTCCAGAAGACACGACATTATATTATTGGTCAGACCATTCATGTCATCTCCAGGATCAATCCCATACGAATCATGATGAAGAAACCAAGTGTTTTAAACTCTCGATTGGCTAACTGGGGAATCTTACTTGCTCAGTATGACATGCATTATATCCCTCAGAAATCAGTCAAAGGACAAGCTTTAGCTGATTTTCTGGCTGCTCATTCAATTTCGGAGAATTCAAAACTCTATGATGAAATTCCGGATGAAGTCCTAGACTCAAATCAAATTGATGAAGAAAATTCTACTTGGCGTCTATTCTTTGACGGAGCTTCAAGAATAGGTCCTAATGGTGACATTGTTGCTGGAGTTGGAATTGTTCTTGTATCACCAGAAGGTCTTGCTATCCAAAGAGCTTATTCTCTCGATCAGCCATGTTCAAATAATATTGCTGAGTACAATGCTTTGCTTATTGGTCTTCAACTTGCCAAACATCTGAATATTCAATATTTGGGAGCATATGGAGACTCTAAACTCATTGTCAATCAGATAAGGGGCACTTATGAAGTTCGTCATCAAGATCTGGTTCCTTATCATAGATCGGCTATATCTATGGCTTCTTCATTTGAAGAATTTTTCATCGAGCATGTTAGGCGAGCATGTAACACAGAAGCTGATGCTCTTGCTAATCTTGCGGCTGTATTAGCTATTCCGGTTAGACATCAACAAGTGATTGTTGTTTACAATCGAGAATTATTCTATCTCGAAAATAATCTAACTCTAGGACTTCCAGTTGACACTGAGGAATCAACATCTCATGATGTCAATACAACAAGATGATTTGGATTCAGCTGTAAATCATTATCATCTTCATTTGATTCTAGCATCGAATTTACCTTCAATAGTTTGGCTGAGACTCAGAATACGGACAAAGATTAGAGACTTCCTTTCTTAGATTTTGTATTGTATGATATTCTTCCAGATGATCCGAGTGAGGCAGCATCTATCAGACGACGATCACTCAGATTCTATTACAATCATACTACAAAAACCTTATATCGTCGAGCTTATGATGGTTTACTTCTTCGATGTATTGCCGGTGATGAGGCCCAACAAATTATCCGCGAAGCACATGATGGAATTTATGGAGCACATCAACCTGGACCAAAACTTCAAGACCGTATTCGACGTATGGGTTATTATTGGCCTACTATGGTATCAGATGCCATCGAATACGCAAGAAAGTGTAAAGCTTGTCAAATCCATGCGAATTTTATTCATCAACCTTCAGAATTTCTACATCCAACGGCAGCATCATGGCCTTTCGAAGCTTGGGGCATAGATGTCATCGGCCCGATCAATCCGCCATCATCAAAAGGTCATCGGTTTATTCTTACAATAACCGATTATTTCTTCAAATGGGCTGAAGCCATTCCTTTACTTGAAGTTAAGACTTCCAATGTCATCAGCTTTATCAAACACCATGTCATTTACAGATTTGGTGTTCCTCGACGCATTATTCATGATAATGGTCCACAATTCGTCAGCCAGAAATTTACTCGATTCTGTGACGATCATCGGATTAATAATGTGGCTTCTACCGCATATAATTCGACAGCTAATGGATTAGCAGAAGCTTTCAACAAGACCATTATCAAACTCTTAAAGAAGTTTGTTTCTACTAACAAACGAAATTGGAGTGAGAAACTTGGTGAATGTCTGTGGGCTTACCGCACTACAGTCCGTAATGCTACTAAATGTACACCTTTCTCTCTGGTGTATGGATGTGAAGCTGTTCTTCCATTATAGATTCAAATTCCTTCTTTAAGGATAGCAATCACTAATGAACTTACCACTGAGAATAATGATCGTCTTCGACTTCAAGAATTAGAAGCTCTGGATGAAAAACGATTGTCTGCTCAACAGAATATTGAATTCTATCAAGCTAGAATTTTAAGAGCTTTTAACAAGAAAGTCAGAGTTCGAGTATATCAAAAAAGAGAACTTGTTCTGACAGTCAGACGTCCTATGACTATGACTCATATGAGTAAAGGCAAGTTCGATGCAAAGTGGGAAGGTCCCTATGTTGTGAACAAAGTCTTCTCAAATGGAGCTTATCAACTCTCAGATCTGGATGGTCGAATTGTTATGATGCCTATTAATGGCAAATTCCTTAAAAAGTATTATGTATACATCAGACAAGTTCAAGTATATAAATAAAATTCGAATTTTATTTTATCTTGAATGATAATACATGATATTAAGGAAGGTCACTATCATCCTTTTCTACATTTGGGCGTGGGCCATTGCCGTCCTTCTAAAAAACGTAGTCAGCAAAAGAACCAAGAACCTCCTTGCTGGAACCCACCAGGAACTTGCAAACGGCCATCCTCATGGCTTCTTCTTCTTCAGTTCTTCCTGGTTCAAGCAAGAAGTCCAGAATATCCCGTGGTGGCTGGGGTGCAGACGAACCTTCACCTACTTCTGTCTTCTTCGGCTGAACTGGATCTGCAGGGCGGTCTTCAGTGCCCTTCTGAACCTTCGGGGTGATTTCAGCTTTCTTGGATGCTTCTCCAGACGACATTTTTATGTTGAAGAGTGGAAGTGTTCGTTCTTATCAGATCTCTGCTATATTTATAGGCAGCAATTCCTCAAATAACGAAGCGACATATTCATCCGACGGTTCGCTCGTTCATTAATATCTGACGGTTCATCCATTCATTTACTACATTCATTCAACGGTTCACCTGTTCGTTACCACTTGTCGATTCATCTGTCCATTATCTTCTATCAATTTATTCAAAAGTGGGGATTTGTTATTTATCACGTTTTCATAACCTCTGAATAAATGCTAAATCTACCTACTCATTTTCTATCTTTGACCTCTGCATAGAAATCAATCTATTTTCTTTTGAGTTCCTACATATTATCACGTCCACATTACCTCTGATAGTATTGAGTACTCTAAATCAGAAAAAAAGATTTTATTATCTATCATGTCTACAATTCATCCAGATAGAAACAAATCATTGAGCATAGAAGAATTATCATTTCCACTCTCATATCATCATAAAAAGTCTATTACATTTTCTTAGACTTTCTTACAAATCATAATGGAAATCTATTACAAATTTTGGATTTTCATTCTACACCACAATAATAACCTAATAGAGATCTATCTTCTTCTTTGGATCTTCTCCGTCGGACCTTCTCCGTCAGGTTCGTTGTTGGTGGCAGTTCCTGACTGTCTGGGTCCCAGTCATGACCAGATCAGCAGGAATCAAACTCTGGTCTTCTCTCTCAGACGAGAGGAGAACCACAGAGTATGGCAGCCCGAAGTCGTGGTGCTGCCAATACAACTAGTGGATTAGGAGCGGCCTTTCAAAGGAGATAGGAATGTATTCCACATTGGGATACAATTCCTGGTTCTGCCGTGAAAGGAACTCTATTACCCGATTTCTCGGGATAGAGTTGGCTCCACCATCCAACTCTCCGTGTATAAAGGCTCTTCCTACCATCGGAGGAAGACCCTTCTATCCCACGAAGAGTTCTGAGTTGTCTGATTTGCGCATCAAAAACGCGTGAGTTGTCTGATTTGTACGTCAAAAGCGCATGAGCTCCCTGATGTTGGTGTCAGAAGAACGCTCCCCACGGCATCCAAATCGCCAATGCCAGTTCTGGAAAAGTTTTTCAACCAAGCTCCTGCAGAAAACAGCAAGGAAAAAGAAATTAATTAACAGAAATGTCATTAGGTGTGCACTGGCCAAGCAAAGACAAGCGTGTACTGGCCAAACAAAGACAGGCGTACCCTGTTCAGTCAGAAGCAAAAGCTCATCTTCGACAGAGAAGAATGTGCACAAGAAAACAACATCAGAAAACATTTGAGAGTGAAATCTTGCTAAATGGTCATTCTCAGAGAAGAAGAAGAATAAAGAGATGAGTATGCGTTAAACTCAGCCATCTGTTTATAAAGGGACGTGCAAGCCTATTTTTGGAAAAATCCGAGCAAAAAGTGCTCATGACCACGGGATTAGTGTCACGTGTGCTTTGAAAAACAGCATAAACATTTGAAATAGTCAAAGGAGCCACATAATGCTCTTCATTAGCGCACGCTGTTCGGAGTAAAGCTAGCTTTCAGTATAGAAGCGTACCACATAAATATTTTGTTTGCACTGATGGCCTTACAAAAGGAAAAAGAAGTGCAATATTTTTTCAAAACAGAAACATAAAAAAGACACGCTCTATTTTGCAGAGCGACTGAGCTTGGTGCCCAATTCTTCTACGCTCTTGACCCCCATACGGTGTAACAGAGCATCGAGTGCTTCCCGCTGCTCTGCGAGGCTGCGCCCATCGGAAGAAGATGAGCCATCTAGACCAAAATGGCTCAGGAAGTTCTCGGCCAATTGTGCAGGGTCATCTTTGAACTCGATAACTAGGGGCTCCAGTTCCATACCCTCAAGAGTGGGATCACCATGGGCACAAAAACCCAACTTTCGTGCTTCTTCCTCGGCTTTCTCCTTCGGTGTCATGTTGACGTAAGATGAAGATTAGAGCTGAATCTCCTACCCGTTTTTATAAAGGAGTTTGCTGGCGGTTCATATTCCACCATAAATTAGATTTAATCAGTCTCGGAGAATGAAGAGTCATCATGACATTTAATAGGTTCATTTGGATGTTTTCAAAGAACTTTGAAGTCTTTTCGACTTCCGAAAAATTTGAAGTCATCTCAGCGTGACTGAATTCATTTTATCATCTCGTTTTCAAAGTATTTCGAAATAATTTATCATTTTTCGAAAACTTTGAAGGGGATTTTGTAGGCCTCAAAAATGAAAGTCACGCTGAGTTGATCAGAACAAAGTCTGAAAGTCACGCTGATTTGATCTAGACAATGTCTAAAATACACGCTGGGTTCTTCTAGACTTTTTCTTCAAAGTGACGCTGGGACAGCTCATTATTTGTCAGGACGTCATCATGACTGACAGCACTGCAGTCGAAGAATGTCTCCTCGTATGCCACGTATGCACGGGACTCGAGAGATCATAGCCGACTATTGCGTGACTTTCGAAATCTTCTTCAGCAAGACTCAGCCTTCACCAAGTTGGCGTGCCAAAAAGACCTTATTGTCATTTAATGCGACTGATAAAGCAATCACTGTCAGAGATTTTGTGTCAGTCGAGGCACGCCAAATCAAGACAGCTGGCAGTCCTATCTCAAGTCTGCGTGTATTTTGAGCTCTTCATCTCAAATCTGCGTGGATTCTGAAGTTTTCTTCCTAAAGTTTGCGTAGATTTTGAAGCTTTTTGTCCCAAGTCTACGTGGATTCTGAAGCTTCTTACCCCAAGTTTGCGTGGATTTTGAAGCTTTCTACCCCGAGTCTGCGTGGATTTCGTCTTCAACGAGCCTGCGTGGATTTCATCAAATTGGAGTACGTGGCAGCCATGCCACCGATCTCTTGCCTGCGTGTCCTGTAACTTGCACACGACTCATGCACGATTGCCATGTGTCCAACAGTTACAGGCCACGTCCAGTAACTGCTCATAACCTTGCGTATGTTAAATCCTGCGTGATTTTCAACTATGCACAGGTTGTGAAGACAGTTATCTTTTCAGTTTTTTTTGACTCTATAAATAGAGTTCTTTTTCTCATTCATTGGACAGATACGTTGCTATCTTGCTATAAAATTTTGAGAGCTTTTCTTCTTCGCATAGTCCAAGGGATAAAGCGATCGTCTTCTAGATCGGATTTCCACAGTTGTAATTTTCCCAGAAACATAATAAATAAAGTGAATTTATTTATGGAAAACATTGATCATTCTATACTTTTTGATATCAATGAAGATTTCCTTTTTGAGTATATGACTGTCAAATTTATTGAAAGAATGACTTTATCTTCTGACGATCAAAGTCATCAATATAAAGACAACATAAATACAGAGGAAACCTTATACATTGACCATAAGGAAAATTCTTTTCCTTCTCATGTCGTTGTTGGACCTTATGCTCAAAGGTTCCTAACATCTTCTTCCTATCTTCTTCTTGTAGCCGCTTCATCACAAGCTTGCGTAACTTTTAGACGTCATGAAGAATCTTATTTCGTGATTCCGTCTGATAAGAAAAACAAGCGCCAAATTGTGTTTGGCCTGGCTAGAAATATCCCTGTTGCTCAGACAGATGTTCTGAAAGATAAAGATAAAGGAAGAATCCGAATTGACAAATATAGTCAACAATCTATCAAGATTATCCAGAATATGGGATATGATTTGAAGACTATGCAAGGTCTCAATCAAGGCAAGGGTAGACGACTACCATTATGTGGTGATCCGTTTTACCAGAAGACTCGTCATGGATTGGGATATGATCCGTCCCATACGTTTAATGACGATATACAAGAAGAATTCTCTTCTAGTTCTTCGCAATCGTCAGATTCAGAAGAAATCCAATTCATCGAATCTGATATGTCTCGTTCCTCATATGATGAATCTGAATAAATATTTTCAGTCAATATGGTTCAAATTGATGGTGAATCTGAGCCATTTGAGAATGATCCTTGGGCCTAACACAAATTAGCTCAGCAGGGCGTGTCTCAATGATGTCCTCAACTTTCCATTGGATTCATCCATTTAATTATGAAATTGAATTGACCTTTTTCTTTTCTCGAAAGATACGTTGGTTCGTTTATTTTTTTATCGATATTGACGTATACTCTCATGACATCTGTCTTCTTATTCTCCAGCTACCAAGGTTTGGTTAAGCTGATTACTTATCTCCACAAACAGAAATTAATCTTCTATCTTATCAGTTGATTAATTGGATTTATTATTTATCATGTTCTCAAGACCTCTGGATAAATGTTAAATCTACTTGCTTTTCTTATCTATCATGTCCATTCGACCCCTGCATAGATATTAATTTACTTTTTTTTGAGTTCTTACATGTTGTCATGTCCATATTACCTCTGATAGTATTGTATACTCTAAAAACAGAAAACAAGATTTTATTATATATCATGTCCATATTACCTCTGGATAGATACAAATCATTGAGTTTAAAAGACTTGTCATGTTCATATAACCTCTGATAAGTATTTTCTATCTCATACCTATTGTTTAAATTCCAAATAAATGATAGGATCACAAAATAAATATTTCATTCATTTCTTGTGGAAACATTACAAAATAGATAAGATAAAAGATGACAAGGAGCTCTTTTAAGGTGGAGCAGAAACATCTTGAAGCAACTTCTGTAGTTCTTCTAGCCGCTTGTCACGAGAGCTCATAACTTTCTTAGTAGCCTCAGCACGCCGAGCTTCAGGGGTGCAAATACAAGAAAGTCCAGCGAAGGTGATTATCAGATTATCCTTGGCTTCATCAAGGGTTCTGATGGTTGATTCATCCCCAAAGGCTTGTTCTTCTAAAATGGAGCTCTGGGTGAGGTGCATATTTCGAGCGTCGATCTGTAGAAACGATATAGTAAAGCGTAATACTCTAGAGGGGGGGGGGTGAATAGAGTTGGCAGCGGAATAATGCTAATTAAAAATTGTTAGCAACACAATCACAGTATATAATCACAATTAAAAATAATGTAAAGGTAGAGTTCAAAAAGCAAACGCAAAGACAGCGATGTATACTGGTATCCCTCTGTTGAGGACTAATCCAGTCGGTAGAACTCTTGCTACCAGTTGAATCTACTATAGGAAAAACCGCAAGTTTTCTTACGAAGTCCTTGCAACTTCTACAACGCGAGCTTTGATACGAAGAACTCGTCCAACTTCAACAGTGAAGAGGTATTCTTCAATCAAGCCTTCTGATTACAATCTTTCAGAAACTTTTAGACCGTACCGCACTGGCAAATCGACTAGAGGATTGTAACTGGCTTGGGATCTGAAATTGAAAGCTCTAGAAAACTCTTTGGAAGACAGAAAGCTTTAGATAGAGAGAAGATTGAAAGTGAATTGGTGAATTAAAATGATCGAAATCCTTCTCTATTTATAGGAATTCCAAAGGGAGAACTCTGTCAGAATTCGGGCAGAATTCGGGCAGAACTCGAAGAGCAAATCTCGGTCAAATCTGCAACTGCAGGAGGACCAAGTTCCAGAGAATTCAAAAATCAAACAGCCACCAACCGAACTCTGGCCGAGTTCTGTCAGTGTTAGGTTAGGGTTTTTAAAAATGGATTTTGGTGATTTTTGAAAACCTTTTTGAAAACCTTTTTGTAAACATTTTTGATAGGTCATTTTAAAAACATTTTGAACTATTTTAGGGATAGCCTATTTGCCAGTACGACTCGGTGTACAATGTATTCCTAGACTCAAATAAAGTGAAAATTACATTGCATAGGAAATACAGACTCAAGTAGGCAAACAGATCTTCAGTCTTGAATGGAGTGAATATCCAATCTTGCTTATGTCCAAGAAACCAAGATGTCCCAACTAGCTTCGTATATCCAGACAGAGTTTTGATCAATTATTAAAATCAGGTTGACCATATGACCAATGGGCCAACAATCTCTCCCATTTTGATAATTGACAAACTATGAATGATATAACATAAAGCTTGTTAAAAAAAATATCAAAAAAGTAGGAATTGTTCATAACCTGTATTCAACTCAAAAACAACTCAAAAAAATGTTAGATCTATTAATTTTCTCCCCCTTTGTCACTTAGCAAAATAATTGCACAAGAAGGTTCCCCCTCATGAAATACAGAAGGCTCCCCCGCAATCAATGCATAAGTAACAAAAAGCGAGAAAACATATAAAAGAAATAAAGCAGAATAAAATTTAACGAGATAGTATCACAGGCATGTAAAATTTCTACAGATTATCATCACAGGCATGTATTGTTTCAAAAATAAAACTCAGGCATAATATTTCACAGACAGTTTGTAATGAAAAAGCAGTATAAAGAGATAGTGCTAAAGAAAAACAAAGTGCTGAAATAAACCGAGATATCATAAATGAAACATCATAATCATGTCCATGAAGATAAAAAGTACTGCAAGAATACTACAAAGTACTGATAAGAACTAAAAAGTAATGATAAAAAAAAAACTTAGAATGTCGGAGCATTTCCAAGTGTACAATAAAATATCACTAATAATCAAATCACATCTCATCATCACTATCCTCATCAATGTCATCATCAGCAGCTCGGCCAGCATGACCGGAAGGACCAGCACCAGAAGTACCAGCGCCAGAAGGATGAGTAGGGGCGCCAGCATAGAACTCACCGACGTAATCTCGAGAAGCACGATACCAATCATAGGCGTTACCTGGCTGGAAGTAGGCATGGACAGCCTCATCCTCACAGCGGTAACCCGAAAAAGCTGGATCTCGAGGGATGGAGGTGGCAGAGTGACCGGTCTGGGCAAAACGCAGATCAGCCAAGGAGTTTGCCCTCGCCTGGTAACGGGTGACATCGCGGAACTCACGCTCGCGAGCCATGTCCGTCATCGAAACGTGCAAAGCTGATAAGTGCTGCTGTATGCCCTCAAAAGTCATGGCATACTGCTAATGTGGTGGAGGAGGTGCAGTAGGAGGAGCAGGAGGTGGAGCTGAAGCAGTCCGGCTGCGACGAGATAGCTGGAGAAACTTGGGCTCAGAGTCCTGAGTACAAGTCGATAGATCGATCTCGAATCGCTGAAAGATACGAGGGAGAATCATCGCGTAAGAGAGATTTTGATCTCTAGCACGACATCGTCCCATCATCTGAATGATAGTCTTAGGGGCGGAAAAAGGAATCCCCTTAATAAGATGGTACATGGCAGACAGCTCAAGTGAAGTCACATCATCCTTGGAAGTGGATTTGGGAAGTAGAGTAGAGTAGATGATGCGATACAATTCATAGTTAAACAAGTTCAGGTTGTTGGCCTTGAACTTTCTAGAACGTACTCTGTCAGGTGCACAGAGTTCCGCTTTGAAACTAGTGAGTGTTGTGCCTTCGGGGAAATCGAATTCCGTGATGTCAACTAGCGGTTCACCTTTATTGGGAATACCAAGAATCTCCGCTAGGAGGGCATCATCGAACTCGATGTCTATGCCTCCAGTATGTGTGCTCACGTCAAAAGTGTTTACTACGAGATTGTAATAGAAAAATCTAATAGCATTAGTAGCTATTGGGAAGCACAGTTTAACAAATAAGTGTAACCCTAATGCCTCAAACAAGTGACGATGATCAGAAAATACCGTCCATTTTATCGGAGCGCCGCCGTATATAGATTGGGTAGAAAAATCACCGTACCATAATAGGGCTTGATCGAGGGTTTGAAAGAAGAACCCATCGAAAGCGCCGTCGCTCGTTTGGATCGGCAAAAAGAGTGAATCCGTATGTGGATTCGAAGAGGACCCTTCCTCACTAGGAGTGGCCTTCTTCTTCCTCTTGAAAGGATTAAATCTAGGTGCCATTGGAATAAAAAGCACTAATTGAAAGGTGGAGAGAGAGGGAGTTATACCTCACGAAATCAAGATATGCTGTAGAGAATGACGATCTCCGCACGATTCCAAATTTTGGAGAGATTTCACCAAGTAGATTGGAAGCAATAGGTTGGTTAAGAACTAGGGTTTGGAGGTTCGGGTCGGCTGCTGCTGCTGTTTGAATTAGTTTGGAAGCAATGAAAGAGAAGAAGCTCTCGGGTTCTGGATATATACACAGATACCTACAACCGAACTCGGGCCGAATTCGGTCAGAGCTCTGGCCGAATTCGCCTAGAGTTCTTCCAGGTTGATTTTTGCCACTTCTTTTTTATTGACTCGTTTCAAATATTTAATTCAAAGATTAGTTATTTTAGCCTTCAAATAACATAATTAATAATATTTTATGAATTAAATGTCGTTATACAGTGACTGTCTCAGATTAGCTGTAGGAGTACTGTCCCAGCTGGCGGAGGTTCACCGGGAAACTCTTAAGTACCGCTTCGCTTCAACCGTAGTTGTGGTGACAGACAGACTCTTTATTAGCTTGTCTCTAACACAGTTTTTGCATAATGATATATAATCATAAAATAACATCAATTAATATTATTGACGTCCAAAATTCCTAATTCTCGAGTAAATAATTGAAGCGATCTTCCGCTAGAGGTTTAGTGAAGATGTCAGCTAATTGATTTTTAGTATCTATGTACACAAGGTTTATATCTCCATTTTGATGATGATCTCTAAGAAAATGATGCCGAATCTCGATATGTTTAGTATGAGAGTGACATACAGGATTCTTAGTCAAATTAATAGTGCTCGTGTTATCACAGAAAATGGGAATATGTGTGAAAAACAAATCAAAGTCTTCTAGGGTTTATTTCATCCACAAAATCTGAGCGCAACAACGTCCTGCGGCGATGTACTCAGCCTCTGTTGTTGATAGGGCTACAGAATTTTGCTTTTTACTAAACCAAGAGACTAGAGCCTTGCCTAAGAAATGACATGTGCCACTGGTACTTTTTCTATCAACCTTGCATCCAGCAAAATCTGCATCCGAATAACCAATAAGGTCAAAGAATTTAGTTTTGGGATACCACAAGCCAACAGAAGAAGTGCCTTTAAGGTATCGGAAGATGCGCTTAACTGCGGACAGATGTGATTCCTTTGGGTTAGCTTGAAAACGTGCACACAGGCAAACACTAAACATTATATCTGGACGACTAGCAGTTAAGTAAAGTAAACTACCAATAATACCTCGATACTTACGTGTGTCGACTGGCTTGCCTTGTTCGTCAGAATCAAGCTTTGTTGAAGTTGCCATCGGAGTGCCAATAGGTTTGACATTGTCCAGATCGAACTTCTTTAGCAAATCTTTTGTGTACTTGGCTTGATTAATGAACGTCCCATTGTCGGTTTGTTTGATTTTCAATCCGAGAAAGAATTTCAGCTCTCCCATCATGCTCATCTCAAACTCATTCTGCATACACTTAGAAAATTCTTGACAAAGAGATTCATCAGTGGATCCAAATATGATATCATCAACATAGATTTGAATTAAAAGCAGCTTGCCATTAAAAGATTTAATAAATAGTGTAGTGTCAACCTTTTCTTTTGAAAATCCGTTGTCAAGTAGAAAAGAGCTTAGACGATCATACCAAGCACGAGGGGCTTGTTTCAAACCGTATAAGGCTTTCTTCAACTTAAAAACATGGTCAGGATTTTTGAAATCCGTGAAACCCGGAGGTTGTGCTACAAAAACTTCTTCTTTTATAAAGCCATTTAGAAAAGCACTTTTTATATCCATTTGAAAAAGTTTTAAATCATAAAAATATGCAAATGTACATAACATGCGAATGGATTCTAATCTCGTAACTGGGGCATAAGTCTCATCGTAGTTGATACTATCTTCTTGATTGTATCCTTGAGCTACGAGTCGAGCCTTGTTACGAGTTACTAAACCATCCTCATTCAGTTTGTTTCGGAATACCCAACGGGTGCCAATGACCGGATGATCAATAGGTTTGGGAACAAGTTCCCAAACTTGATTCTGTTCGAATTGGTTCAATTCCTCTTGCATGGCATCTATCCAGAAACTATCACTACATGCTTCATCAATAGATTTGGGTTCTAGCTGTGAAATAAATGCAACACTAGAAACAATATCTTTATTGGATGATCGAGTACTTACTCCTTTGGTAATGTCACCAATTACCAAATCTTTTGGATGATCAGCTGTGAATTTTAATCTCTTCGGTAGACTCTGTAGGTAGCTGGTTCCTGGATCTTCTCTAGGAGGTTCAGCTAGTACAGAGCTTGGTTCAGGTTCAGCTGATGTTGAGCTTGATGTAGGCAGATCTTCATCACTGTCATCGAGAGTTATTTGGTTCATTTCATCAAAAGTGACGTTGATTGATTCTTCGATGGTCATGGTACGTTTGTTGAAGACTCTGTACCCTTTGCTCTTGGCCGCATAACCTAGAAAAATACCTTCATCGGCCTTTTCGTCAAACTTACCCAAGTTGTCTTTAGTATTAAGAATAAAGCACTTACAGCCAAATATCTTAAAGTATGAAACTGAGGGAATTCTATCAAACCATAACTCAAAAGGAGTCTTCTTCGATTTGGGTCGAATTAGAACTCTATTGAGCACAAAGCAAGCTGTATTGACAGCTTCAGCCCAGAAGTATTTGGGTAGGCTAAATTGATTTAACATCACTCTGGCCATTTCGGTTAGAGTTCTGTTCTTACGTTCCACAACCCCATTTTGTTGTGGAGTTCTAGGGCAGGAGAACTCGTGTATGAAACCGTGTGTGTCACAAAATTGCTCGAAATCAGCATTTTTGAATTCGCCTCCATGATCACTTCTAATTCGAGTGATCATGTAACCTTTTTCATTCTGTACTTTCTTACAAAAGGCGACAAATTCGGATAATACGTCATTCTTGCGTGTCAAGAAATATACCCACGTGTATTTAGAAAAATCATCTACAATTACAAATGCATATAATTTACCTCTGAGGCTAGCAACTCTGCTAGGACCGAATAAATCCATGTGTAGCAATTGTAGAGGTCTAGTAGTACATACTGCATTTACAGACTTGAATGTGGATCTGGTAGCCTTGTTCTTTTCGCATTGGCTGCATACCGAATCCTTCTTGAATGTTATGTCCGGTAAACCGCGTACTAACTTCTTTGTGGATAATCTTGAAATTGTATCCATGTTTGCATGATCGAGTCTCATGTGCCATAGATTACTCTCATCACTTTTGGCCATTAAGCATCTACCTGAAATGTTAGCTTCTTCCAACAGATAGGAAACATATATATTGTCTTCCCTGATTCCTTCAAAGATAGTACTACCAGTTGAGCTATCAACTATAGTACATTTGTCTTTACCAAAGGTGATGCCATAACCATGATCAGCTAGATGACTTATGCTGAGCAGATTATGTTTCAACTCGGTAACCAGACAGACATCTTTAATCACGGGATAAGGAGACTTACCAACATCACCGATACCAATAATATACCCTTTCAAATTATTACCGAAGGAAACATAACCTTCCTTCTTCTTCTTCGACAGTGTTGCAAATATAGTAGCGTCACCGGTCATATGCCGTGAGCAACCGCTGTCGAGGATCCATTTGCTTCTAGCATGTGAAGGGTGTTCCACCTACAAAACAGTTTGCAGATGAAACTCTTGGTACCCATTTCTTGTAGGGTCCTGAACAGTTAGTTTTTGGTATCCAAGCATAAACATTTAAATCAACTAGCTTTCTCATTCTACATACAGATGAAATATGACCAATGAGGCCACAATAATGACATTGTGCATGTCGAGTGTTGAAAGCAGAGTGATGTGCATGGTTGGTAGGTTTGGATTTTCTAGTATAGAAGAATGCATGCCTATGATCATGTTTGGGCTTAACCTTTTGGGGTAAAGGTTTTATATGGTTTGGTCTGACAGTGTTTGGCTTAGGAATGTTCCGATTTCTCGGTAAGTAACACGTGTTAGGATAGGAAGCAGCAGGTTCAGGCTGTTTTCCTAACCTAATTTCCAACCTTTTGGAAGTGTCATATAACTTAGTATAATCAGAAGTGAGTGATTCCATTCTGATTTGTGCAGATTGAAGACTTTTCTTTTCTTTAGAAAGATCTTCTCTCAATTGGTCTATAATCTTGTCTTTCTCTTCGGATGACTGTTTAGTCTCGTGTAATAAGAGCTTTATAGAGAAAAGCTCACTAGACTCACTAACATTAGTTCTAACCTCAGCTAGTAGGTCGGTAAGTCTTCCTATTTCTCCTTTGTACTCTTTGAGTACCTTCTTAGCGGTCTGATATTTACTACGCAGTTTCCTGTAGTCAAGCATCAGGTCACTGAAGGCATCTCCTAATTGCTCAAAGGTAAAGTCATCATATGTTTCTACAGGTTCAGTAGGTACCTGATCGATTGCCATGAAGCAGATGTTTGTAGCGTCCTCTGAATGTTCGTCTTCTGAGTCGCTGGCTTCACTCTCATGCCATATGCTGGTGTTGGCATATTTCCGAGACGTTGATCTTTTCAGGTTGCCTTTTTCATACCTGTTGTTCTTCTTGCTCGATGATGAGTTGGTGGGACAGTCCTTCTTCATATGTCCCTTCTTCTTGCAACCATAGCAGACAACATCTTCTTGGTACCAGTTGTTGCTGTTGTTCTCTTTGACTCTCTTCTCATGTCTCATGAATTTTTTGAACTTCCTTGCTAGGAGAGCTTGATCTTCAGCGTCAGATCCACTGCTGTCTGAGTCATCTTCAGCAGCTTTTCTGTGCTGAGCCTTGAGGGCGATCGTCTTCTCCTTTGGTGCAGGCTCTTCAAAATCTTGCAGCTCCAGTTCATGAGTGAGTAGCTTACCCATAAGTACTTCAAGTGACATTGTGGTGAGGTCGTTTCCTTCAATGATAGCTGTAGCCTTCAGAATCCAGTTCTTGGTGAGAGCTCGCAGGAGTTTGCGAATCTTTTCGTGGTTACTGTAATCTTTGCCTAAGGAGGACAAAGGGTTTACAATATCCAGGAACCTCTCGAACATTTGTGTGACTGTTTCATTGGGCTTCATTTTGAACGCCTCGTACTCTTGAGTAAGTCTGCTGACTTTTGACTCCTTGACTTGAGTCGTGCCTTCATGTGTAACTTCCAGAAGCTTCCACACACCATTTGCGGTTGTGCATGTAGATACCCTGTTAAATTTTGTTCTGTCTAAGGTACAAAAGAGAGCATTAATGGCACGTGCGTCAAGACTGGCCTTTTTCTTTTTCTCCTCTGTATAACTGCTTTGGGGTTTTTCAACTAAAACTCCCTCAACATTTATACGAGGTGGCTTTTGATAGCCATCAAGAACAATAGCCCATAAGTTAAAGTCAAGAGATTTCAAGAAGAAACTCATCCGTGTTTTCCAATAAGTGTAGTTAGTACCATCAAACAGTGGAGGTCTGTTTGTGGCCTGACCTTCACTTGTGAATTTCATAGTAGCCATGTGATGTGCTGTGATCTAATAAACAATGAATAAATAATAGCACTGTTACCTCGCTTTACCTGTAACACCCGCTTTGATACCAATTGTAGGAACGATATAGTAAAGCGTAATACTCTAGAGGGGGAGGGGGTGAATAGAGTTGGCAGCGGAATAATGCTAATTAAAAATTGTTAGCAACACAATCACAGTATATAATCACAATTAAAAATAATGTAAAGGCAGAGTTCAGAAAGCAAACGCAAAGACAGCGATGTATACTGGTATCCCTCTGTTGAGGACTAATCCAGTCGGTAGAACTCTTGCTACCAGTTGAATCCACTATAAGAAAAATCGCAAGTTTTCTTACGAAGTCCTTGCAACTTCTACAACGCGAGCTTTGATACGAAGAACTCGTCCAACTTCAACAGTGAAGAGGTATTCTTCAATCAAGCCTTCTGATTACAATCTCTCAGAAACTTCTAGACCGTACCGCACTGGCAAATCGACTAGAGGATTGTAACTGGCTTGGGATCTGAAATTGAAAGCTCTAGAAAACTCTTTGGAAGACAGAAAGCTTTAGATAGAGAGAAGATTGAAAGTGAATTGGTGAATTGAAATGATCGAAATCCTTCTCTATTTATAGGAATTCCAAAGGGAGAACTCTGTCAGAATTCGGGCAGAATTCGGGCAGAACTCGAAGAGCAAATCTCGGTCAAATCCGCAACTGCAGGAGGACCAAGTTCTAGAGAATTCAAAAATCAAACGGCCACCAACCGAACTCTGGCCGAGTTCTGTCAGGGTTAGGTTTGGGTTTTTTAAAATGGATTTTGGTGATTTTTGAAAACTTTTTTGAAAACCTTTTTGTAAACATTTTTGATAGGTCATTTTAAAAACATTTTGAACTATTTTAGGGATAGCCTATTTGCCAGTACGACTCGGTGTACAATGTATTCCTAGACTCAAATAAAATAAAAATTACATTGTATAGGAAATACAGACTCAAGTAGGCAAACAGATCTTCAGTCTTGAACGGAGTGAATATCCAATCTTGCTTATATCCAAGAAACCAAGATGTCCCAACTAGCTTCGTATATCCAGACAGAGTTTTGATCAATTATTAAAATCAGGTTGACCATATGACCAATGGGCCAACACGATCATCTTTTCCCTTTCAGCCTTCAAGCGAGCTAACTCAGCCTCGACTTTGTGGATTTTATCATTTTTATTCTGAATATCTATGTTCAAAGCATCATAAGCTACTCTATGACCATGCAGTGCGGGCTTTATTCCAGCCAAAAATGCTTTCTTTTTGGCAACCTTCAAACTATGTTCATGGAGAGCTTCATTATAAGTAGTCTCCCGAGCAAGATAATCAGCCGTTAAAGCGTCATATTCCTCCTGGATGAGACTTTCAACAGTCTCACTTGACAGCTTGAGATATTCTCTGATCGGTTGTTCAAGGCCCTCCACAATTTTCTCCAATGCTGCATCTCTCTCAGCATCATTGAACATAGCAACGTTCTTGATGGTCAGAGCCATTGCCGCCTTCAAAATCTCATAACTGAGGCCCTTATTCAGGACCATTTTTATTAGGGTTGCCAGAGTTTTATAAAAGGTTTCAGTATGAATCTCAACTAGGAGATTCATTTCTATGCTGGAGCTTGGTGTGGTAGCAATATCTAATAGATCTCTTCTTTGGAGACCGGGAGCAAATGTTGTTGGTGCGACAGTAGGATGAGATGAAGTCGTTGCTGTTACTACTATCGTAGCCAATTGATCTCTAGGAGCTTCAGGGATTATATCTCCAACACCTACAGATACCATTGGTGTAACAACAGGCTGAGATGGAGCTGTTGTTGTTGCTGCTGTCATAACTAATTGGTTCCCAAGAGCTTCAGGAGCAATGTTTTCAATATTTATTACTCCAGCCGTTTCTGGAGTTCTGGTGGCGGTAATATTGGTGGATGTAGTGACAATTGCGGGAGCTGGTTCAGGTTCTGGCATTTGCTTATCAGAAACTGGTACTGGATCGGTAGCAATAGTAGAAGATGTTATTACAACTTTTCCAGTTTCAGTTGGTGACTTAAGTATGCTTTCAGCATCTTCTTCAATTACTTGCTCCGCAGGATTTTCCATTGCTTCAGTTGTAGTGAATTCTTCTACAGCTGATTCTTTATTCAAATCTGGTTCTCCTCCAGCAGCCCCATCATCACCTACAGTGAGGTCTACTGTAGTCTCTTCTTTGTGCTGGTCCTCAGCAGGAGAGGACATTTCAGGTTGTGCCTGTTGTACCTGCAATGATGGAGGACATTCTTCTTGAGGCTCCATTATGGGTTTTTGTACTCCCTCTTCATTATCATCTTCTTCTTCTTCTAAAGAAGTTTCCTCCTCAGATTCCCCATTTTCTTCATAAATATTTTCTTCTTGAGGAGGAGGGGCCACAGGCTTTGGTGCAATGATGATATCTACAAAATGAACAAAATAAGTTAATATACAAAATTATGATACATTATTCCGTATAGGTTTTGTATAATACCTGGAATATGTGTATTTTGTTCAAGATATGAATAATAATCGCCGTCCCAATCATCATCATCAAAGTCGAGAGCCGGCTCATCTGATGGAATATGGTCTCGATCAACAGTGGATACAGCAGTAGCATCCCCCGTAACTTGTGCCTTGGTTGGAAAAGATAAATGGAGCGAGGAGCTAAGGCGTCCAGGAGATAAAAGTGTTACAGCTTTTGGTGGAGGGGCTGAAGATCCCTCTCCTGGATGGACTGGAGAAGAACTAATAAAATGATCCTCTTCAACCAAGGTGTCATCTTCTGGAGTGAGGGCTCTTGGTTTGGAAGGCCCTTTAATGGTAGACTTCTTCTTCTTTTTCGGAGTTTTCTCTGGAAATGTGACGGCTGCAGTTTGTTTTCTTTTTCGGCCTTTGCCAATGATGATAGGTTCTGCAGCTGGTTCCCCAACTCTTGTAGGGATAACTTCCAGATAGGGATATGGAATGCCAGTATCGTCAGGGATGTCTGCTGGTACCCTAACCGGCTCCTCAATATTTCCTTCTTTAGGCCACCTCAGACTACCTCTCATACTGTAGCCATGGGTAAAAGAACGAATTGAAGCATAAAAGTGAGCATACGTATGAAGTATACGTAGCTCTGTAGTACTGGTGGCGGTTGAGACTCTAAATTTAGCACCAGTCCGAGCAGTACTGAAATATCTCCAACCCCTAGCACCGTCGAGTAGTTTCCCATAGTGACGGAAACTAGTAGAAGGGTTACCAACATGAAGTTGGTCGTACCCAAATTGGCGAACGAACCTACTGGGTAGATATGGTTCAAACGCACAATTATCTTTATTTCTGTACATCAGGTGAGAGGGTCTGATGCACTGAAGCCATCTAAAGACTGATGGTGGCAATACAACTCTTCCTTCGACTTCATCTTCAAACTGAATGCCGAAGCAATCTGCTGGAACTTGCGGCCGAGTACAGAAGAAGATCCAACCATAAGAATAGTTCAGAACTGCCCGGGTATCCGCTACAGTCGTAGCAGTCCATGTAGCTTTGCTAAATTTTTGGAGGAAGACCTCCTCATTATCTCCCGGGCCTGGTGGCAACAGATTGCAGTTATGGTGCAACAACCAGCCCATCAAATAAGTATAGGGCATTTCTACCCCCGGGAAAACGTTCCGATGAGGAGCATTGTTGATTAACTCCTCAACGAAAGTCCTTAAACCTGCATTTACTCGGCACACCATGGCCGATAGCAGATTAATTCTGACTTTAAATACTAGGCGTACTGCTGGCCATAGTAC
Organism: Iris pallida; assembly: GCA_029216955.1. Taxonomy (NCBI): domain Eukaryota; kingdom Viridiplantae; phylum Streptophyta; class Magnoliopsida; order Asparagales; family Iridaceae; genus Iris; species Iris pallida. The sequence goes on from JANAVB010000194.1 coordinate 16,585,078, forward strand.
GCTACGGTGGATTCTGTCAACAGTACCAATACCCGGCACAACCCATCTTCTCAGCCATAAAGAAAGAAAGCCTGCCAGCAAAGCTCTTCTAGAGATTTTTCTGACTACCGTATCTAAGGAAGCTCAAGGCTTCAGTTTCGGCAGGAAATTCCCCAGTCTTTGTAGACAGATATTTATTCAGGAATTTGTAGGCAATTATCATATCCCAAATTTTGTTAGAGGGAATTGTCGAATATATATTGATTGCCGGAGCTTTGTTTTCCTGAAACCTTTCTTTGTCATCTTTGGATATCTTATCCTTATGGAAGAAGAGATAAGTCGTCTACTTGTTGATGTACGCTAAATGAGATGTACTTTCATGTATTGTAGTACAAATTACGTAGTGACACATCAATTCTTCATATACCTCAATCAATTGAGGGTTAGTCTCTCTGATTTTAGTAAGTTCCCTGTTGGAGGGAACGTATTCCTCATATGGGGCTTCTCCCATTGGCAGCTTCGAGATAAACTGCATCTCATGAAGAGCAAGGCCCATTTCACCTTTCGGGGTTGCAAAAGTTCCAGTTGAACTTATGTATATCTCCATTAAAGTCATGAATAAGTTTTCGTTCGGAGGAATACCCTGACTGGTAGAAGCTACCGCTTCATACAAGCCAATGTCTTTCAGCTCTGTCTCGAAGTTCTTCATCATCCAAATACTTATCTGGATCCAGTTCTGGTTGAATGGAGTCAACCATCCCGACAGCCTGGGGTTTGTTTGGGGATATAATATAGCAGCCCTCATAAATTTGTTGACGAACATCGGGGTCTGCACTGGTTGTATTAAACCCGAATCTTCACTAGGATTAGATCCTGGCATGAGGCCAAAAATAGAAGTGACACCGCCATTGGGAACACTAGCAAAATACCCCATATCATTGGTATGCTCCCTCTTGAAAACAATTCTACCCGGTCTTCCATGACTGCTGGGAGTCAAATTCTACATCATTTGTCGAGGGTGGGTAGCATGGACGAATGCTGACAAAGGATAATCTCTGTCCATATCCGGAAGATACATGGCTCTATCTCCAAATTTGAATACCCAAGACTCCTTCTTGGGGTGTGTCTGGGATGTAGAAGCATGGAATTTCAGAACTAGAAATCCTATGCGCCAGACACTACATGCGCCAGAGCTCGGACAAATACTTCACAGCAAAACCAACAAATATAGACATTTGAAAGAGGACTTTTTATTTACATATAGAAGTCTATTACATGTCTAGAAAAGGTTGTACAAAGGAGAATTTCTACAAAGAAAATGCCCTAAATCTACAGCCAGCAGCCTCCAGTCAGGCACAGCAACCACCATACGCCTCCAGTCAGGCGCAGCAGCTACCATGCGCCTTCAACCAGGCGCATCCCGCCATGCACACTCAGCAGGGCGCATCCTTTCAGCAGCTCAGTTATGTGCATCCCCAGTTATGTGCATCCCTTCAGCAGCCCAGTTATGTGCCGCTCTTCCAGCCAGGCTCACCTGATAAATGCTTCGACTAATGAAGCATTTATTGAGCAGAACGAGGGTGGCAACCAACCCTCTAGCTGGAGGCAGGGCTCCTCTAATCGAGGAAAAGAAGAGCACCGCAAATCTGTGGCCAGGGGAGGCTTCGAAAGAGCCTCCAAAGACCAAGGAAGACCGTAATCGAAATACGGCTAAAGGAGCAGCTTTCAACACAACCAGAGTGGGCAACACCCACTTTGAAGGAAGAAAGAGCCTAGCCCCGCAATTCTGATCTATGGCTCTTCCTGCACAACGAAGACGAGGCTCGAGCATCCCGATCTTTGGATGCAACAGGCACCTTCCGCCTGCCTCAGAAGCCCTCGACTCCGTCTTTTAGATGTAACAGTCACCTTCAAGTGCATAATTGTAGACATGGCGTCGCATCTTCACCATTAGGAGCATTTCGTCAACAGAATGCATCCGAGTAAACAAGTTCATGTTGGAAGAACGTGAGAGAACGAGAAGCAAACCTTCCCTCCATGCCACTATTTATAGGCCGGGCAAATCAAACCCATGCGCCAAGTGGATGGCTCTTCGAATTCCGTGTAATGAACTTGCATTAAATGGATGAACCGGACGCCTCGAATTCAGCCAAACGGCTATTTAAAGCACTCAAAGAACATAACAGCCGCACCATTAAAGATGTGTCGGATGTGCCGGCCAGATAGCACATCACACAGACACGCCCTTCGACATCAGGTGCATCACACAAGACGCCCCCCCAGCATCATCGACATTAACAAGACGTGCCCATCAGCCAAGCGCATCACAGAGGATGCACCCCCATGCGTCTCCATACGCCTAGTGGAACGCCAATCGACGCGCCCACTCAGCTATCAATCGAATGTTAGTAACATTAAATGCTGAACTGACAAAGTTGGCAGCACATCTCCCCAAGTCTGAACAGTTGACAGCTTTTTCAGAAGACGAAGCGTCGGCAACGTCAGCATCATCATTACTTCTCCTCCGACGGCTACTGCCACGTGGCCACCCAACCACCCGCATGTGCCTCCGCAGCCATGTGCCCAAATCTGCATGCGCCTCAAAAGCCATGCGCCTCAGACTTCTCAATGATCCCTAAAGACAGAAGGAAAGTCACCACTGAAGCTTCGCATGCGCCTCAAAAGCCATGCGCCCCGAACGGTTCGTAACTCCTAAAGGTTATGAGCCGCAGCCTCCTCATGCGTCCAATCCAAGGCGTATCTCACCAGATCATTCTCTACCAAATCCGAGATCTCCGAGCCATGGGCCGATGACACGTGTCCTTTGAATCGATTCACCCAAGACCTCAGCAACAGAAAGATCTTCTCCTCTGCTACGTGCCGGCTCAAGACAGCAGCATGAAGAATTCAATCCCTCGATCAGGGCGCATCGTCCATGTGCCTTCTTCAGCAATCTCCACGTGGCGTCCCCACGCATCGGTGCATCCTACATATGCGCGCATGAGCAGCCAACCTGTCCAGCTATAAATAGAGGGATCAGTTCCTTCTCACACACACAACGAACACACAGAGAATGAACATACCACCATAGAGGCAAATACAGACACTCAACATCTTCCTCCTCTCAGCAAGCTCCAGTACCCAGAGCAATCCAAGCCTTCAGAAAACCGATAACCGTCATCAGCTCGTCAACAGAGTCAAAGCATTACCACTCGCTCCATCGGCACCAGGGACCCAGATAAACAAAAGTGTACTCCTAGGACTACATCTAAGTCCTATATTGTAACACTGTTCTGTTTGTATTGAAATTTGCAATCAAAGAATTTTAATGGCAAACAAGCTGACGACTCTGCTGGGGACCTCTTTCTCCTCCACTGAGAAAGCTGTGTCGTAAGCCGACGACGTAAAGGTGGGCTCCTCCCACAAGACGCTGGTCGTGTGCCTTAATCAACAGGCGTATGAGGAGTTCATTTCTGAAGGTAGTACGAGTCCTTCGAAGCGGCTGCCGAAGCCGAATAAGACTCGCCGAGTCTGGGTGCGCAAGGTCGACGCCTCGGGCACCACTACCGAAGGGGATGCGTCGATCCAGCCTTCCCTTCCTGCTGACGTCCTCAGCAACCAAGATGCGCCCACTGGTGCAGCACATCTCTCGGGGAAGCGTGCGACTTACCACATTCCCCAGCCATCTCCCTCTCAGGCGAGAAAGATGCGTCGACAAAGCAGGGGCGCAGCCAATGCCCCGCGCATCACCTCTGATGCGCCACAAAAAGTCTCTGTCTTTGACAGACTCATTCGCTGTAATGTCGAGAAGAATTTGGATTCTGAGTACTATACGCCCCAGTGGGCTAGTACGAAGAAGTCCAAGGCAGCACGGGCCATGCGCCACAAACGTGCTATGCCAGCAGCAAGCCAGAAGCATGCGCTCACAATCATGCGTGCTGCTGATGGTAAGCTGTACAAGGTCGACTCAGGTGCTTCTGCGCCAGAAACGAGCCGACCTTCAAAGTCCTCGTCTCACTTGGGCGCATCTATTGCGTGCACAACCAAGTCGAGTGAGGCAAATTCAGTGGTCTTGAACTCCCGCACCTCCTCTGGTTGTGCGTCTGAGGTCCTTTCAAGTCACTTCAAATGTTGTGGTTCCTCCACTACTGATCGGGATGCCTGTTTGGTATTAGATCAGGGGGCGCAACACTCACTTGACCACCCCGGCGCTTGGCTTTGCTATGCGCCTGAAGGGGGTGTGAAGGTGGCACTCTCCTCCAACGATCTGCGTAACGTGATCACTCACAAACGTCGGTTAGGAGAGTCGACCAACAAGCACGATGCGCCTCTCACGGGGCACACTTGTGCGGTGGTCACCATCAACTGCTGTTGCAAGGCGGCAGTACCACCAAGGCAGGCAGTCTTCCAGCGGCTGCAATCATCGACACCCCTCCGACATCGCCTCGGGATGAAGGTGTCAACAGAAGAAGAGCCAAGGGTTGCTTCATGCAACGTGATCTCCAACTCCTCGTCAGTCCGAAAGACGACTGGCAATTCCTCGTCCTCGTCTAAAAGCCAGCCGAGGAAAACCAAGGCAACTGTCTCGTCGTCCGGAGTGTTCGAAGGCACTCGGACGAGGAAGAAGATCTTGGAAGAAGCTGGGGGCAGTCAGACCCTTGTCGAGCCCCCTTTTGAAGACGAGGGTGTCCAAAGCACAGCTGCGACGGATCTTCATCCTCGAGGCGAAGTCAGCCTCCCAGAAGCCCCTCAAAACAAGGATGTCCTCCAGAACATAGCTGGGGGTAGTTTAGCATCTGCGGACCTGGATTCCGGAGACGAAGAGGCCCTTCAAGACGGAGCTGAGGGTAATCAAGCCCTTGCAGATCCGCCCATCGAGAATGACCTCCAGAATATGGCTGGGGGTGGCCAAGATGAAACTCCAGGAGAGGCGACTCCCCTACATGAGAGCGAGGCCGAGAGCGAAGCCTCAACCAATCCATCCACTCCCGGCCGCATCATGATAGTATGCATGGCTGGGGGTGATTCTGAGTCTGATGTGCCGCCACAAGACCTCGTCCAGCGTATGGACACATTAGAGGGAGGACTCAAAACCCTCTCTGCCTCTATACAAATACTGACTCAAGTAGTATTTGAGATACGGTCAGTCTTGGCCAGAACACCTTCTACCGGTCCCGACCCGGGAGCCAACGAAGAGTCAAGTGTACCCCTTCAACGGGTATCCTTGGATACGGATCGTCGAGAAGCACCTCGGACGTCAGAGCCCTCAAACGCTTAACTCCAGGTGGTACCACCTTCCCCGACTCCTAGCTCCACGGAGGATGTGGTCGAAATGATCAAGGACTTACGGGAACGCTTTGAGTCCAAGGCGAGACAAGAAGAACGCCAGAAGATGGACATCCCCCAACATTATCCCCTCGAGTGGAACAAGGTGGTTTATCCTCCTAAGTATAAACCACAAACACTGACACCATACGACGGAAAAAGGACTCGCCGTGTCGCTATCTGACGTACTTCCAGTCTCAGACGGGACATCTTCCGAAGGAGGACGCGCTCCTTACTAGCATATTTGTTGGAGCATTGAAGGGAGTGGCGTACGACTGGTACTGCAGCCTCCCCGACAATTTCATATCGTCCTTCGTCGACTTGATGCGCCTCTTCCTCAACCGCTTCTACGACGGTGGGAAGGATATGACAATGGCGTCCCTCATAGAGATACGCCAGAAGGAGAAGGAAATGGTTCGGGTGTTCATCGAACGCTTCCGGCAGGCCTGCTTCAGACTACCTCCGGGCATGCCAGAACATGCGCTCCTCTCCTCCTGCAGCATGAACATGCTATCTGCAGTCAAACTCTGGCTCAACTCTACTCCTCCTCCCGACTGGAGTTCCTTGATCATTGAAGCAGAAGCCGCAGAGAAGAAGGCGGCCAATGCTCGTCTTCTGGGAGTCAGTTTCCCTGCCTTCGAGGACAAGGGGAAACAGCCTGCAGCCAATAACCCCGGAGGAGAGACAAAGGGGAAACAGGCATTGACTGTCAATGCCTCAAAAGGTGCGTCAGCACCTACTCAGAAGCCTCCACTCGCACCAAGGCCTAAGGAGGTTTATTCGTTCAACGACGAAGACACCCTGCAACTCTTTGAGATACTGAAGCAGGGTGACAAGATCAAGCTGCCGGACCCGAAGCGGCCCGATGAGGTTGGGAAAGTGGACAACTCGAGGTACTGTCACTACCATCGGTTTGTCGGACACCCAACCAAGGACTGCTATGTCCTCAAGAAATACATCCAGCGCATGATCAATGCGGATGTAATCTCCGTCGACTACGTAAAGAAGACGGTGTCAGCCAATGTTGTGTCACTCCAGTTCGGTACCTTGCCGCCAACTACCACACAAGATGGCGTCGTCTCCATTCCTAAGGCGACAATGGAGGTGGTTAACTTACCACCTACCCGTGACAACGTGAGTGGACTCATCCCACTCACCACATCTCGGGGAGAGATCCTATGGGTTCACCCAGATCTCGTCTCCGAGGTGACTCAACCGGAGGTACGCCCTACCTCCAAATCCAAAGGTAGGAAGATCAAGTCTTGCCGCACAGTCTCTTCTTCAGTGGAAGAGGCACTTCCTGTGCAGACGCGTTCACAACAGAACGTCCAACCCGACGAAGCTGCCGCCGAGGTGGTACCTCCTTGCACCATCCCTGCTGCCCAGGAAGAGGGCCCGTCTAAGCCCTCAGCAGCCAATAAGCAGAAGCATGTGGAGGCTCGTTTCGACAGACCTCTACGAAAGGAGAATGCTTCGGGGCTAGCCAAGCCCCACAACTTCGACATACTGGCACAACTGGCCAGTACTCCTGCCCGCCTATCTTTGTTCGAGCTCCTGCGTCTTTCCAAAGACTCCTGAGAAGCTCTCTGTGAAGCTCTGAAGGATGCTGAATCCTTTCTCAGTCAGGTCAAACAGCCTGAAGATCTCTCGAATGCATGTGCACACTGTCACTGTGCGGATGAAGTTATCCCGAATATAACTTTCATCCAACAAGACATGTTGCTCAAGCATAACCGATATAACAGGCCGCTATACTATACAGGATATATCAGTTCAGTCAAGGTGAACCGGATTCAGATCGATCCGGGGTCTTCCCTCAGCATTATTCTAAAGATGCTGCTATCAACACTGGGCATCCCAATGTACCGGCTGGCGCCCTCCAATACAACAATCAGTGGCTTCAACGCCAGCAAAAGCGAGCCGCTAGGCAAAATTCGGCTGAAGTGTCACATCGGTAACCTCAGAACTGAGGTGACCTGCTACGTGGTGGATGCCGATGTCAACTACAACATCTTGCTCGGTCGACCGTGGCTGCATGAGTACATGGTGGTGCCATCCACGCTCCACCAATGCATGAAGTACGTATCCACCAACGGCGTCATCCGGACGGAGTTCGCAGACATCGATCCTTTCAAAGGAATTGAAGCCTACTTCACCGATTCCGACTTGTACAAGCCACTTGACGAGGAGGAAGCCAATGATGCTGATGACGAGGCAGAGACGGCAGTTGAGCCGGACATGGAGCCTGAGATGACTCCCGATGCCCCTTTGAAGATCCGACTCAAGGGTAAACCGCCTCAGAAGGTGCCTCCAATAAGCATCAAGCTGCCAGGAAAAGCACCAACTCCTGAAGCTCCCCTGAAGATACGCCTCAAAAGAAAGCCGCCTCAAACATTGGCTCCCCTGGTGGCAAAATTAAAGGGGAAGGCACCAATCACCGGAGGCGCAGTTGAGGCACCTATGAAGGTACGTCTTAAGGGCAAGCCGCCGTAGCCATCCAAGATACCAGAGAAGGCTCACATAACCCTCTCGGACCCCAAAATCAAAGCTGTGGTGGACTCTCCTGATCCAACCCCAGTACTTATAGATGAGGAGCTAGGCGAATATATATCTGCTGATGTAGATGCACCCTCCCTAGACAATGTAATCCCACGGGATAAGATCTCGTATTTCATCAATAATAGAGTGTCTTTTAATTATTCTTGTCTTCCACATTGAAATGCCATGTATACATTAGATAACGCTCTACGGTCGTTGCAAACACAAATAACGACCGTCCATCATGTAAATCGAGTAGTCCCGTCTCAAGGAGTTTATTACATACTCCCTCCACGAAGTCGAGACGAAGAATCCTTCATCTTTGGCAAAGTCGAGTGTCATCAAGACCTCCCGCCACTCGAGCCAGAACCTGATACCGGCAGAATACAAGTCTATCGGTACACGGATACGGCAAAGCACATCATCCAAAAGATGGGTTACGACCTAAATGCAACAAAGGCCTGAACTACGGCAAGGGTCGACGTCTCCCTCTCCGGCTTCCAACACCTAAAGAAAAGCCGTAGGACTACTAGAATCGGACTCGACGGGGGGTAGGCTATGTCACGCCGCCATCAACTCCAGAGAGTTCGAACGCAGAGGAAGTAGAACATTCTCACTCGTCCGAAGCATCGACTTGGGATTCTGATACCAGCATCGGATCAGTCTTCAGGAAAGTGCTGTCAGCTAACATAACATCAGTACAACCTCAAGAAGATGAAGGCGAAGACCAAGCGCCGGAACCCTTCGAAGAAGAACCCTAGGCTCAATGCCTAGGGGAACAATGGGAGTCTCGTTTTGAATTACGTGAACCTCCCACCGAAGACGTCGAACAGATCGACCTTGGGGACAGATCTTCTTCCAAACCCATTATAGTGCCCCGTCCCGACATCGTGCCCCATTGTTCGTCCACGGGGTGTGCAAGAAAGAAACACTGTCGCTATCGACTCGGTCGGGACCGATAGGTCGGGATCGATCGAACGGAAACAGTTGAATTAGGATCCATTCTCCGTTATGGAATGGCCTCTTCGGAACCAAGTCCCATATTCAGCGGGCTGCGCCTCAAGGATTGACTCTGCGGCTGAGTCGGGAGAGACCTCCCGTTGCTCTGCTTTTCACGCCGCTTGCGTTGGTTTTGGCTTTGTTTTCTGAATGCGTTTTCGTGAATGTTTTCGATGGTTTTCATGGCTTACGTTTCGAACATCGCATTCGTATCGAAACTCCTTGAATAACACAGTGTTCTAATCGGTTGTTTGTGCGATTTCAGGTGATCGCGTAGGCAACGTCTAGCGCAGCCAACCAGTTTCTCACCTCAAGTAAATACTAAGATGAGTGGCTGACCCTTCTTCCCTCGACCCTCTTCTCTAATACATTATCAATACTAGACATGTGCTATGCTAGATGTAATGCAACGACATGAATGATATTCCAAGGAACGGTTACACGATGTCCCACGAACACGAACTATACAGATGCTTGTCATAAAATATTATCGTGCCTGCAATTATCAAATCATATAGAACCGTGCTAAGGATGGATGAATCGATTAAATAAATGTCGCAACGATACTATAAGATGTGCCTTGAAATAACAATTAACTTAGCACGGTCATGGACAACTTGTCGACAAGGGCGATTATTTCTTCGGACGGTATCTCGAGCCCACGGGACCGTTCCGGCCTAGGAAGAAACACGGATAGCTATGCCGGATGCATGCCACTGTAGGCAGTGGCTTTCAACGGAGCTCGCTACCCGCGCTGAAGGACCTCTGTCTACCAAGCTATATGTCCAGGATGGCTTGTCGTGCCAGTGACCTTCACGAACGTACTCAATTATGTATCATTATTATCAACATGACAGGGAAGAACATGGTAAGTTTACGCTACGACGGCACGCTCTGCCGGGGGTAAGATCTATCGTCATTATACGGTTGTGCCTTCAATATAAGTTTGAATTAAGTAGGATGGCTAGAAACTTCAGTAAATAATTGCTTGCACGCTCACTTAAATTCTTCAACAAATGAGAGCACGGGATTTAAATTGCCACGCACCAGCACGAAGTGTAAAGTGCTGACCTTCGCTCTCAACAGGTACTCGGGACTAGGATAGCGTGCCAAGGAACTGAAGGCGACGCTCCTTTCTTTTGAAGCCTTCCTAGAGCGAAGGCTAGCTCTGCAACATTTTGAAGACTCCAACTCAACGGCATCATGAGTCACAAACTCTCGCCGATCCCAGGTCTTAGAGAGTCGTTTTGATGTTTGTAAAAAGGGATGTAAATGTATGGAATGACTATCTCATCGATGTCGGTTGTAAGCCCGCGAGGCCTCTTTTGTAATCGAGTCTGTAATCTACTTATTATCAATAAAAATGCAAGTTTCCTTCTCTAAATGAATGTGTTCAATTTCTCTGCGTACTCTTATATATGCTGTTGTTTCGGATAACCTTATGAACCTCCTTGTGCAAGCGCAACTTAGGCTTGCACGACATCACGCCCGGGGGACGACTATCGATTCTATCGAATCGGGGCGTGACATAATGGTATCAGAGCACGGCTTTACGTCCTTGGCCTCCGGTGTCAAGTTTTTAGTCTCAAAATCGTTGGTCTCGTGTCGATGAGATATGTCGTTCCATACGAGTGAGCCCGTAATAAGTTTTGTGACTAATGTATTTTGCCTTCAAAAATCCCAGAAGGCACGTCGGTGAACGTGGCGGCGAACGAAGAAAGTGCTTCGAGCGGCTCGAGTAGCTCGAGGCCCGGACCCTCAAACGATGCCATGGAGCGGATGTTGCGCATGCTGGAAGCGCAACAACGACAAGCTGAGGAGAGTCAACGCCAGAATGAGCAACATCGACGACAGGCGGAGGCACGTCAAACTCAGTTCGAGGCCCGATTCGAAGCACAATTCAAGTTGCAGCAGAAGCAGCTTGACACTCTCCAACAGATCGTTCAGACGGTAGTGGCCAACAACAACAACTCCGCGATGACTCCTGTCGTGACCGAGCCTGTGGCCAGACAAAGTGAAGTCGAACCGGAGGCACCCGAGCCTACACATGCAGCACCGAGAAGTTCCAACTTCGACGGGTCGAAATTCATGAAGAGTTGTCGTACTTCCTTCAACGGCACGAAAGACCCCTCTTTGGCGATTGATTGGTTGGAGGAACTGGAAGACAAGTTCGAGCTTCTGGGTGTCGAGGAGTCCAAGAAAGTCGCATGCGCTCAACTTTTACTCTGGTCGAACGCGCACGACTAGTGGGCCGTGTAAAAGCAAGCGATCAGACGCGACGACGAGACAGCGGCAATTTCTTGGGCCACCTTCCGTGAGGCGTTCGAGATCGAGTACCTCCCCATAGCCATTCGACAAGAGAAGGAGAATAAATTCATGCAGCTAAGGCAAGGGAACATGACGGTGCGGCAGTATGCGACGGAGTTCAACAAGTTAGCCAAGTTTGTTGGAGAATTCCTGCCCTCCCTGGCAAGTCGTGCTCGACGGTTCGAAGTGGGTCTACGACAATCCATCTACGCCCATGTGTCCGTTCCACAATACAAAACGATGGGGGAGTCTCTCAACCACGCCCTTCGCCTTGAACGCCAATATCCTCCAGGTGCTGCCGGCGCTATGCGTACCTACAATCACAAACGCCCTAGCCACGCGAGAGGAAACAACGTGACCAAGCGTCCGAACAATGGGCCCCAGGGCGGACACCAGGCGCGGAACCAGGGACCACACTACACAAAATGCAATCGGAACGGACATCTCGCCGTCGACTGTGAAGTTCAAAATGGCGGATGTTTCATTTGCGAAAAAAGGGGTCACTTTCATGGAGATTGCCCGAAGCGTAGAAGAAACAACTTGGACGCGCCTCAGCAACCACAGCACCGTCCGGGGAATCAAGTTTCGACGCCTCGAGCACCTCAACCCGCACCACACAATGGCCAAGACCGTCGCCCCAATGCCCAGGGCCGCGTCTACGCCATGACCCGAGATGAAGTGCTTGCTTCAGATACGGTCGTGACAGGTATACTTAGTTTCAATAATGTGCCTGCTCGTGTACTATTTGATTCAGGTACTTCGCATAGTTTTATATCGGCGAACTTTGCCGCCGAGCACAAATTTCTGACTATATTACTAGATCTCGACCTTAGTGTGAGCACACCTTCGGGCACACCGATACTCACTAATTTAGCCTGCACTGACGGGATTATCTGTATCGACGGTCAAAAGATCGGTCTTGACGTGATAGTCCTAGACATGAAGGACTTCGATATCATTCTGGAAATGGATTGGCTCGGGCTGTGCAACGCAACCATAGACTGCGCTAGAAAGACGGTCACCTTCCGCATTTCGGGAGTGCCTGAATTCTGCTTTTCGTGTGGTGAGGCGTCATCGACCTGCATGCTGATTTTGGCGATTTCTGCTCGGAGGATGCTGCATTCTGGGTGCGAAGGCTATCTGGCGTCCGTCCGAGATATGCGACAGGATGGTGCAAACGTGGGTCAGACCGACGTTGTGGTCGAATTCCCCGATGTGTTCCCGGACGAGCTACCCGGTATGCCCCCCGATCGAGAAATCGAGTTCAGTATCGATACATTTCCCGATACTCGACCGATTTCCAAGGCCCCGTACAGAATGGCTTTCGCCGAGCTGAAGGAACTCAAGGTCCAGCTACAAGAGTTACTCGATAAAGGGTTTATTCGGCCTAGTGTTTCACCGTGGGGAGCGCCCGTATTGTTCGTAAAGAAGAAGGATGGGTCCATGCGTTTGTGCGTCGATTACCGAGAGCTGAACAAGGCCACCATCCGGAACAAGTACCCATTGCCCCACATAGACGACCTATTCGATCAACTGCAAGGCGCCTCGGTATTTTCGAAGATTGATCTCCGCTCGGGCTATCATCAACTCAAGATCAAGTCAGACGACGTGCAAAAGTCAGCCTTTTGTACTCGTTACGGCCACTATGAGTTCCTGGTGATGCCATTCGGCCTGACGAACGCCCCTGCCGCCTTTATGGATCTGATGAATCGGGTATTTTGACCCTTCCTTGATAAATTTGTGGTAGTCTTTATTGATGATATTCTCGTCTACTCGAAAGACAGGGCACAGCATGCAGAACATCTACGGGCCGTGCTCCAGACACTTTGAGAACATGAGTTGTACGCAAAGCAGAGTAAGTGCGAATTTTGGCTAAGCAGCGTATCCTTTCTTGGTCACATCATTTCGTCCGAAGGCATTGCAGTCGACCCGAAGAAAGTGGAAGCTGTTGCTGATTGGAAGCGGCCTGCGTCTGCTAGTGAGATTCGAAGCTTTCTTGGTTTGGCGGGATACTATCGATGCTTCGTGAAAGACTTCGCGAAGATTGCATCGCCACTGACTCGCCTCACTCAGAAGGGAGTCGTGTATGAGTGGTCGGATGACTGTGAAGCTTCATTCCAGGAGCTAAAACAGCGGCTAATTTCGGCACCTATACTCGCACTTCCGGATGGGCCAGAGGGTTTTCAGATATTCAGCGATGCTTCAGGCTAGGGCTTGGGATGTGTGCTCATGCAGCGAAACAAGGTGATATCCTTCGTCTCCAGACAGTTAAAGCCGCACGAGAAGAACTATCCTACGCACGACTTAGAGTTAGCGGCGATTGTGTTCGCGTTAAAATTGTGGTGTCACTATCTATATGGTGTGGCGTGCACGATCTATATCGACCACAAGAGCCTCAAGTATCTCTTCACTCAGAAGGAGTTGAACTTGCGACAGCGACGCTGGTTCGAACTGATCAAAGACTATGACTTGACGATCGACTACACTCCGGGCAAGGGAAATGTGGTGGCGGACGCTCTGAGTCGAAAATATCTTGCCTCGCTATCCATCAACCGCAGATTACTACAAGATTTAGAAGAAATGGGCATCGATCTCCGGGTTCGATTCAGAGATATACGGTTGGCGCAGCTGCAGTTAGAGCTGAGTTTGCTGGAAAGGATCAAGACCGCTCAGAAGGATGATCCGTACCTGAAGAAAATACGCGAGCGAATTTCAACAGGTAGTGCGACCGACTTTGCGGAAGACAAGACCGGCGTGCTGAGAATGAATGGCCGACTATGTGTTCCGGATGATTCAGAACTACGAAAGGAGATAATGTCGGAGGCCCATTATACAAAATATATATTGCATCCAGGCAGTACCAAGATGTATAAGGACCTCCGCACGACCTTCTGGTGGCACGGGATGAAGAGAGATGTGGCGCTCTTCGTGTCACAATGCATGGCCTATCAGCAGGTAAAAGCTGAGCATCAACGACCGGGCGGGGAGATACAGAACCTTGCCATTCCAGAGTGGAAGTGGGATCATGTCACGATAGACTTTATTGTTGGCCTGTCGAAGACACCACGGGGGAGCGACGCTATCTGGGTCATCGTCGATCGACTAACCAAGTCAGCGCACTTTATTGCCATCAAAGTTACTTGGAGCATTGATCGCCTGGCACAGATTTATCTTGACGAGATAGTACGGCTGCACGGAGTTCCAGTATCCATCGTCTCTGATCGGGATTCACAGTTCATGTCGCGATTCTGGAGTAGCCTTCAGTCGGCGCTGGGTACCAAGTTGTAGTTCAGCTCAGCTTACCATCCACAGACCGACGGCCAAACGGAGCGTGTTAATCAAATTCTCGAAGACATGCTACGGCTCTGTGCAATTGACTTCAAATCAAGCTGGGACGTCTACCTACCGTTGGCAGAATTTGCATACAATAATAGCTATCAGTCCAGCATCCAAATGGTGTCGTATGAAGCTTTGGACGGTCGGAAGTACCGATCGCCCATTTGCTGGGATGAAGTCGGGGAACGGCAGATACTCGGCCCGGAGCTGGTGGAACAGACTGTGGAAAAGGTCAAGCTCATTCGGGAAAGACTAAAGATTGCACAGAGTCGGCAAAAGAGTTACGCCGATACCCATCGAAGACCGTTTGAGTTCCAGGTGGGCGATCATGTGTTCCTGAAGGTGTCGCCCATGCGAGGAGTTACTCGGTTCGGTACGAAGGGGAAGCTGAGTCCAAAATTCGTTGGGCCGTTCGAAATACTCGAGCAGGTCGCCCCAGTGGCCTATAAAATTGCCCTACCACCGACGCTTGAAGGTGTGCATAATGTCTTCCACGTCTCCCAGCTGTGGAAGTACGTGCACGACCCTAGCCACGTGGTAGATTTTGGCCAGCTGGAGCTAAAGTTCGACTTATCCTACGTTAAAGAGCCCGTTCAAATCTTAGAATGCAAGGATAAGCTACTGCAAAATAGGGCGATCCCTCTCGTCCGCGTACTCTGGAGGAACCATGCGGCAGAAGAGTCGACATGGGAACTCGAGTCAGAGATGAAGGAAAAGTTTCCTTCATTATTTTCATAGAGGTAGGTTCTCTTCTTAAGTTTCGAGGACGAAAATTTTTCTTAGTTTGTTATGGTGTAGTGCTTCGTCCCTACATCGTGCCCCGTTGTTCGTCCACGGGGTGCGCGAGAAAGGAACACTGTCGCTATCGACTCGGTCGGGACCGATAGGTCAGGATCGATCGAATCGATCGAACGGGAACGGTTGAATTAAGATCCATTCCCCGTTATGGAATGACCTCTTCGGAACCAAGTCCCATATTCAGTGGGCTGCGCCTCAAGGATTGACTCTGCGGCTGAGTCGGGAGAGACCTCCCGTTACTCTGTTTTTCACGCCGCTTGCGTTGGTTTTGGCTTTGTTTTCTGAATGCGTTTTCGTGAATGTTTTTGATGGTTTTCATCGCTTACGTTTCGAACTTCGCATTCGTATCGAAAATCCTTGAATAACACAGTGTTCTAATCGGTTGCTTGTGCGATTTCAGGTGATCGCGTAGGCAACGTCTAGCACGGCCAACCAGTTTCTCGCCTCAAGTAAATACTAAGGTGAGTGGCTGACCCTTCTTCCCTCGACCCTCTTCTCTAATACATTATCAATACTAGACATGTGCTATGCTAGATGTAATGCAACGACATGAATGATATTCCAAGGAACGGTTACACGATGTCCCACGAACACGAACTATACAGATGCTTGTCATAAAATATTATCGTGCCTGTAATTATCAAATCATATAGAACCGTGCTAAGGATGGATGAATCGATTAAATGAATGTCGCAACGATACTATAAGATGTGCCTTGAAATAACAATTAACTTAGCACGGTCATGGACAACTTGTCGACAAGGGCGATTGTTTCTTCGGACGGTATCCCGAGCCCACGGGACCGTTTCGGCCTAGGAAGAAACACAGATAGCTATGACGGATGCATGCCACTGTAGGCAGTAGCTTTCAATGGGGCTCGCTACCCGCGCTGAAGGACCTCTGTCTACCAAGCTATATGTCCAGGATGGCTTATCGTGCCAGTGACCTTCACGAACGTACTCAATTACGTATCATTATTATCAACATGACAGGGAAGAACATGGTAAGTTTACGCTACGACGGCACGCTCTGCCGGGGGTAAGATCTATCGTCATTATACGGTTGTGCCTTCAATATAAGTTTGAATTGAGTAGGATGGCTAGAAACTTCAGTAAATAATTGCTTGCACGCTCACTTAAATTCTTCAACAAATGAGAGCACGGGATTTAAATTGCCACGCACCAGCACGAAGTATAAAGTGCTGACCCTCGCTCTCAACAGGTACTCGGGACCAGGATAGCGTGCCAAGGAACTGAAGGCGACGCTCCTTTCTTTTGAAGCCTTGCTAGAGCGAAGGCTAGCTCTGCAACATTTTGAAGACTCCAACTCAACGGCATCATGAGTCACAAACTCTCGCCGATCCCAGGTCTTAGAGAGTCGTTTTGATGTTTGTAAAAAGGGATGTAAATGTATGGAATGACTATCTCATCGATGTCGGTTGTAAGCCCACGAGGCCTCTTTTGTAATCGAGTCTGTAATCTACTTATTATCAATGAAAATGCAAGTTTCCTTCTCTAAATGAATGTGTTCAATTTCTCTGCATACTCTTATATATGTTGTTGTTTCGGATAACCTTATGAACCGCCTTGTGCAAGCGCAACTTAGGCTTGCACGGCATCACGCCCGGGGGATGACTATCGATTCTATCGAATCGGGGTGTGACACCCATCTTCATCAGCAAAAGCCTAGAAGGAGAAGACCGAGCGTCTTTAATCCAGCTGGCTAAAGAGTATATCGATGTCTTCGCCTGGAGCTACGAAGACATGCCGGGACTCGATCCACAGATCGTGATGCATAGGTTGAACATCTTACCTGATGCCAAGCCTATCAAACAACAACAGTGACGCTTCTGCCCGGATATTATGAACGCCATCGATCAGGAGGTGGACAAATTCTTGACCAGCGACTTCATCCGTGAGGAACAGCACCCAGATTGGGTAGCCAACGTCGTCCCTGTCACCAAGAAGAATGAAAAGATACGAGTCTGTCTCAACTTCAGGGATCTCAACTCTGCTTGCCCGAAGAACGAATTCCCATTTCTAATTACCGATGTGATGATCGACAACACATGCGGCTTTGAACGCATGTCTTTCATGGACGGGTATTCAGGCTACAATCAAATCAAGATGTTCCTCGATGACGTAAAACACACGTCATTTAGGACTCCGAAGGGTGTTTTCTGCTACACAGTAATGCCCTTCGGCTTGAAGAACGCCGGTACGACATACCAACGAGCTATGAGCACCATTTTCCGTCAATATCTTCGCAAGACAGTCGAATGCTATGTTGACGACATTGCAGTCAAGAGCCGACTCAAAGGGGATCACCTACAGGACCTGAAGACAGTCTTCGATCTCATGCGAGTACATCAACTCAAGATGAACCCCGCTACATCCTTCTTGGGGGTTTCTAGCAGAAAGTTCTTGGGCTTCGTCATCACGGCGAAAGGCATTCATGTTGATCCCTAGAAGACCAAAGCCATCCTCAACATGGACCCTCCGAAGAATCGTCGGGAACTTCGGAGCCTACAGGGGCGACTGGCATACATCCGGAGGTTCATAGCAAACCTTTCCGGCAAATGTCAACCCTTTACTCAACTCATGAAGAAGGGAGTCTCTTACGTCTGGACAGAGGAGTGCCAAAAGGCTTTCGATGACATCAAGGCTTATCTGACAAGCCCGCCAGTCCTGGTGGCCCCAGTTGCTGGAAAACCATTTCTCCTCTACGTCCATGCCATGGATCATTCCCTCGGCGTTCTGCTGGCTCAGAACAGTGATGCAGGCTATGAGTAGGCAATCTACTACCTCAGTCGAACGCTCATCGGGGCCGAACACCGGTACAACCCCATTGAAAAGGAGTGCTTGGCTTTGGTGTTTACCATCCAGAAGACTCGTCATTATGTCTCGAGCCAGACAATACATTATTTGCCATGAAATATAAAAGAACAGAACAATTATCGGAGGACCGGACTTTTACTTCACGTTACAAACTCGCTTGTACAAAGAAAGCCTAGGGACGAAAACCTAGGTACAGCAGTCTAAGTATAATTGTTTATTTTAGATTCTGGGGGGTGACGATAGAGGCTCGGGAAGGTGACGACAGCCCTGTCTTACTCCTTGGACGATCGGTATGCAGCCTTGGCTCCTGTGAAAAGATGGTTGGCGTTGATGAAGAAATGCTCTTCTTGCTCTCCCTCTGATTGCTCTTCTGGCTTCTCTCTTTCTGTGTGTATTCTCTCTCTGACTATGGGGGGAAGTCTCTCTGTATCTACGTATTTCTCTCTGATATTGTATATCCTCCTTTTTCTTTTTTTGCAAGGAAATGGCACCTTGCTATTTATAAGAGTGGGGGGCATCATTAGGGTTTGCACTTATTGCTCATTCTCAAAGTGGCGGCGGCCTGGTGATTAACCAATCTGGGCCATTAGTCTTGAGTGTGAAGGATCTGGACCATTAATGTGGATTATGCCAAATCCCATCAACAATAAATATTGATTGTAATAAATCTCCATCATGATGATTTGCTGATGTCCGTAAATCCAAGTGAATCAATTTAATTCATTCTCTTGCCATGTGTCCCAAATTATTGGGATCTGACCCAAAATTTGATTATCTTTAGGATACGTGTCCTGTCATCATTATTGAGCCGCATGAAGAGTGTTCATATTTGGGCCGCATGAAGGTCGTCAAGACCGAGCCGCATGAATAGTCTCTATACTCGAACCGCATGAAGATTGTCATGACCAAGCCGCATGAATATGTTCATAACCGAGCCGTATGGGGGTCTTTATGGCCGAGCCGTATGAGAGTCTTCATGGCTGAGCCGCATGGGTTTCTTCATGGCTGAGACGCATGGGGGACCTTTATGGTTGAACCGCACAGGTTTCTCTGCACTGGCCGCATGAACTCGTCTAGTCTGGCCGCATAAACTTGCCTCGAAGTTGCGAGGGCTTTCTCCAGTTCCCTAGGAAGATAGTGCTCTTGTGTCAGTCATCATGAGTACTTTATGTCGGGGCTGTCAGCTGTCAGCTGTCAGCCGTCAGATCATTTAATTGTGTTGAATGACACTGGGTACAGCTGTTTTGAAGAGACACGTGGCCTTTCTCTGTGGGCCGTATGGAGTTCACTCGAGCTGCCTATGCGTTTGAGCTGCATAGGACTCCTGAGCCGCATGAGGCTCCTGAGCTGTCAACTCACTTTTGTGTCAGAACCGCCTGGCTGTGTCAGAGCATTAAATGGGGGCGTTGCTTTAATGGCCAGCTGTACAAGCGAGCCGCATGAGGCCACGTGGCATTTATCCGAGCCGTATGGCTATGCTGGCGACTTCCGAGCTGCATAATATTCTTGAGCCGCATGAAGCTCTGAGTTTTGAGCCACATGAAGCTTTCCGAGCCGCATGAAGCTTTCTGGATTTTTGAGCTGTATGAGGCTCCATGTTGAATTCGAGCGGCATAGGGAATCCCCTTCTTTCCTTGCGCTTGTGAAGGATCACATCTCGTAAGTCAAGGACATCTCGGTCAACCTTTGTACTCATTTTGTAGGCCCGAGTATCCCAAGCACACGAGCGCACAGGTATCATTTTTATAACTTTCCATCAGAGGCCCGCTTTAACAGTTAGCAGGGCGCTCTGATGGTCAGAGGTTGGGACAGTTGACTGAGCTCGACGAGCCCGCGCTGCCCTAGACTTCTTCGACTTAGCACCCGAAGGAGCGTAGTAGGAAGAGTCCAAGTTTGGAAGGAGGAAGAGAAGTTGGTGCCCTTTTCAAAGGAGGAAAGGGGGCTCTATTTATAGAATGGAGTGAGCCCTTTCTTCTTCTCCTTTTCGATGTGGGACTAAAAGCAATATTTTTCATGCTTCTACAGGACCCCCTTTAAAGTTTCCAAATTACAAATTTGGAACACTTTGAATAAGAAGCATGGAAAGTAGAGTTGTTTGGGTGTGGCAATCCAATCAGAGGTAGCATGGACGTGATAGGTTTGGGTACTTCCGCTGGAGATTTTGTGTGGACTTATCATCCTTGGCGTACCTTAGTTTTAGGTACGGATAATAAGTTGAGAGAGGAAACCATCATATTTACTCAGAGGTGGTATGGACGTGGTAAATATATGGTTGATGGTAGAGATTTCCTACTCAGAGGTGATATGGACATGGTAGGAGTGAACTCGAATGAGGATACATAGAACAACTCAGAGGTGCTATCAACGTGGAAGTTCTATGCATCGGATGAAAGAATGCTATGGAACAGCTGGGCTCCGAAAGCATATGATTGTGAAAAAAAAGGGTGCATGTACTAGAGGATCTAATACAGCATTTGTGGTCAACAGAGGACATTTTGTGGTCAACAGAGGACGTGGGCCTATTATCTTTGGCGTACCCTGGCTTAGGATACGGATAATAAGATGAAAGGGAACCAACATACTTACTCAGAGGTAATGAGGACATGGCAAGTATGAGGGCTTTTCTTTTTCTTTTTTTTTTCTTTTTTTTTCACCGCAGAATCTTCCTACTCAGAGGTAATGAGGACATGGCAGGAGTGGACTCAACGGAGGATATTTGTGGATCTATTATCCTTGGCGTACTCCGGTTGTGGGTACGGATAATAAGTCGAAAGGGGATCAACATACTTACTCAGAGGTAATGAGGACATGGCAAGCATGAGGGTTGGTTTAACCGTAAAATCTTCCTACTCAGAGGTAACGAGGACATGGAAGGTGTAGACTACACGGAGAATATTTGTGGTCAACAGAGGACATTTGTGGACCTATTATCCTTGGCGTACTCCGGTTGTGGGTATGGATAATAAGTCGAAAGGGACTCGACATACTTACTCAGAGGTAATGAGGACATGGCAAGTATGAAGGTTTCTTCGACGGAGCCTTCCCACTCAGAGGTAATGAGGACATGGCAGGAGTGGGCTCAATGAAGAGGGGTACATAGAACGACTCAGAGGTAATGAGGACATGGAAGTTCTTATGTAGAGGGGTGATTTGTTTTTGGCGGAATTGAGACGACTCAGAGGTAACATCGACATGGTCATTTTGGAAATTTGTGGATCCGTTACCCTTTTTGAGCACTGGAAGTGCGGGTAGTGGATCATGAGGAAGAAGCTCTTTCAGGAAGAAAGTTCAGAGGTATGGTTATACATGACTTTCTCCCTAAAAGAGTGACCGGGATATAAGTTCAGGGGTACCAGCGGGTACATAACTCGACAATCCGGGAATTTTGGAATCAAAGTGTGAGTTCAGCGGTACGGGAGGGTACATAACTCGGCAATCTGGGATATTTTGTGGAGGAAGAATGTGAGTTCAGCGGTACCGGAGGGTACATGACTCAATAATCTGGATTTGGAGAATGTGAGTTCAGTGGTACCGGAGGGTACATAACTCAATAATCTGGGAAATTTGGAGGCAGAATGTGAGTTCAGCGGTACCAGGGGGTACATAACTCAATCATCGAGGATTTTTTTTTTGAGGATGTCGTTTCAGACGTAATACTTCTTCAAAAACTTGCCGTTGATGGACAACATGAGCAAGTCTCAGTGTGAGCAGCCACATACTTGGCCAGCTCTGACTTTTCTTCGGCCACCCCCTGTGTAAATAAAGATTGAGAGGATGACTTGGACAGCTTGATCGTCAGCGGTTCTGCTGGTGGAGCCGAGTGTGGAGTTGTTGGCAAGCTAGCGACCCCCAGTTTGGCACTTGATGCTGGGCGGGGAGTCGTTGGCTCACTGGAAGCCCCAGACTTTGTATCGGGGTGGCGATTCTTCTTGGGAAGACGTATTGTTATTGGCCTGTCAGAGGGATTGAGCTTCTCTATTGGTGGCTGGCTGGCTCTCAGTAGCCTGATTGTCAATGTCTTCGTTGTGGGTCTCGGCGCTTGGCCGGACCTTGGCAGTCGGATTATCATTTGCCCTTCTTGTGCCGAGAGACTAATCGCATCCTTACGCAGAGTGGCCGTAAGGGGTGCGGACTTGCCTGGTTTGCGAGCCTGGAGGTAGATTGTCAGAGGTTCTTCTGATCCCGTGGCTGTCTTGGGACGAGCTGGCACATCTTCTTCACCAAGGTGCTTCTTTGATTTTTCGTACAGGCAGGAGTCTGAGTAATAAGATTCGACCCCCTTGAAGGGATTGATATCAGCAAATTTTGTCCTTACGAAGCCATGCTTGTCGATATATTTGAAGCATTGGTGCAGTGTGGAAGGCACGATCATATAATCGTGTATCCAAGGGCGCCCCAAAAGGATGTTGTAAGAAGTGTCGGCATCTATGACATAGCAGGTGACTTCCGATTGAAGATCGCCAATCTGGCATTTCAGACGGATCTTCCCGATTGGGTAGCTCCTGCCTGAATTGAAACCGCTGATGGCGGTGTTTGTAGGCGTTAGGCGATGCATCGGAATGCGAAGATAATGTAGCAGACCCTTTGGGATGATGCTTATGGAGGACCCAGGATCAATGTGCATCCGGTCCACCTTTACGTCGCCGATGTATCCAGTGTAGTATAACGGGCGATCATGCAGGTTGGTTTTGATAAGCATATCCTGCGGGGTGAAGACGATATTGGGCATCGCTCCCGTACATGCGCTGTCTTGGAGATCTACGGGCTGATTTTCTCCCGTAAGGTTGGCCTGAGCCAAGTATGCGTCGGCATTTTGGAGTGCATCTCTCAAGGCCGTGCGGACATCCTTCGAGAGCCTCATGAGTTCATATAAGGATAATTTGGCCGGTGTATTGTCCAATTGTGCCAAGATGTCGAAGTTGTAGGGCCTTTCCAGCCCCTGAGGTATCTCCTTTCGGAGGGATTTGTCGAAGCGAGTCTCCTTCGGCCTAGGCTTGTCGGTCGTCGGAGGCTGAGGAGGCCCTGGAACGTCAGTGGTATGGGGCGGATGATCATCAGTCGAGTTCTCAGCCATAGGTTGGGATTGTGCTCCAGATCGAGTAACGACGGCCGTGACTTCTTCTTCATCTGTCGAGACGGTGCGGCAAGATCTGACTTTTCTACTTCTCTTCTTGTGAATGGGAGGCGTCGTGGACTGAGTCACCTCGTGGACCAGGTCCGGATGGACCCACATGATTCTCCTCGTGATGTGGTGAGAGGTACTAAACCGGCAGCTTGATCTCAGAAAGGTGGAAGATTGGTAATCTCCATTGTTGCCAGAGGGATGGAAACCACCCCGTCTTGAGTTTCCGTCGGAGGGAAGCTGCCGAATTGTATGGACACCATATTGGCTGCCAAGGTTACCTCTTTGAAATCGATGGCCAGGGTGTTCGAATCGATGAGGCTTTGGATGTACCGTTTCAGTTGGTAGCAGTCGTGCGTAGCATGGTGTACATAGCGGTGGTAATGGCAGAACTTTGGGTTCTCCAGGTCAGCCGGCCGAGGCTCCCGTCTTGGTGGAGGGAGCTGAATTCTATCTCCTTGTATGAGCATGTCCAAGATAGGCTTGACGTGGCCGTCTTCAAAGGAGTAAGTGATTTGAGGCCATTGTTTGTCTGCTGGTTGTGACTCGAGCTTTTGGGCCGTGTCGGCCACTATAGCCTGCTTGCCTCTGTTGTCCCGATTGTTGGAGGGGCTACCCCCATTGTCGGCGTTGGTGTTGGGACGCTTGCCCTTGTTCTCTCCATCCGAGATATGCAACCCCAGTTGGCGAGCCTTCCTTAGTCGTTCTTCGGCACTTATAGTACTGATGATAAAAGCCTTCCAGTCCTTGAATTGACTTTTGCCCATCCAGAGACTAATTGTTGGGAGTAGTCTCTTTTGGCAGATTTCAATCAAGGAAGAATCCGGATTGCCAGATGGTAACTTCATTGCGGTTTGACGAAACCGCTCAATGTAATTCCTCGTCAGCTCTTTCTCTCCTTGGACGACATCCATGAGGGTAGACATTGTGACGTCCTGGCCTACCTCATAGAACCTCTCTAAGAACAAGCGTTTGAAGCCAGCGAAGGAGTGGATGCAATTGTCTGGCAGGTTGCGGTACCAGTCGAAGGCGACTCCTTCCAATGCCCCGATGAATAACCGCGTGAGAATAGCGTCATCATGGGGTAGATGGTCGGTGGTGACCTCGAAGTAAGTGATGTACCGACTCGCTGAGGTCTTGCCATCGTATGGGTTGATATTGAACGGCTTATATCTTAGTGGGAACGGAACATCCCTCCATTCAGCAGGATATGGTTGCCGTATTCTGTAGTCTTGAGAGTTTTCTCGGGCGTGGAACATGGCTCGGAGCTCCTGAACCTCTCTTCTTACTTCTCGGGCCTCATCTGTCGCGGTAGGGGCCGTTATTTTAGGAGGATTATTGCCCGGGTTTGGTACCGCTGAATTTGAATCTACATTGATTGCGGGACCTGCGCTTGTTTGGCCCGGTGTCACGCCCTGCAGAGTAGGAAGAGCCGCTTTGATCTCGTCCACAGACTTGACCAAGGCGTACAATATGGCCTCCAAAGTGTGTATGCGTTGGTGATCACTGGAACCGCCTTGATTGCTATCCGTCATGAATACCGTCTTTTTATGAGGAGTGACGGAAGGGACGGTGGAGGATGTGCCCTCTGAGTCATACCCGTGCATCGAAAAATCATCGGGGTAGGTGGGAATATTCTCTTCGGATTCGGACTCGGAGGGAACAGTACCCCCAGCTTTGGAGCTTGCTTCATCTTGAGAGTCATGGATGTCCTCGGGCACATCAGCATCTGTTGTACCTGATGGGAGGGTTGTTTCCCCGGGCTCGTCTCCTTGAAACATCGGATTATTGTGGACGTTCGGAGGAGTACTACCCCCAGCTCCTACGACCCCCAGGGTCGTGGACGATGAATCTCCCGTTGCAGCAGATTTTGTCTTCGAACGGGTGTATTGGTATACTCCGGTGGAGGGCAACCGTTTAGCCGACAATTTCTTAGCTGTAGTGGTTGATATTTTAGGGCTGGAGACGCTTGTCTTCTTTCCTCTCCCTTCGGCGGGGACTTTCTGAGTGGAATTACAGGAGACAATAGGGGGTGCCTCGTCCTCCGAGCTCGGATGCTGTAGTCTTTGGGAGACGGACGGCCGGTCTTCCGTCACTGCTGCGTTGTTGCAACAGTAGTTGACGATAATTTGGGTGCAGTGACATCCGTGTGAGGACTCTTTGAACACTGAGGCCCCTTCTCTTTCCTTGCGTTTGTGGAGGATAACCTCACGCAGGTCAGAGGAACCACTCTGTCCGTTTGCCGCTGGGGGCTAGACTCGAGCGGTTCTGTACAACTTCCCATCCGAGGCCCGCGTGATAACCAACAGGACGCCCCGATAGACAGAGATTGGGGCAGCTGACTGGGCTTGGTGAGCCCGCGCTGCCCTAGACTTCCTCTTTTTAGCACTTGAGGGTGCGTAATAGGAGGAGTCCAAGTTGAATACCATAGAGTCTGGCTTATCGTCCAGAGAACCATCAGAGTCAGGACCGCATGAGAGACGGTCAAAGACTGATCGAGAGAAGCGTGGAACAGATGCTATACGGTTAGCATCGGGTACCGTGCAGGCTGTCTGCATGCGGTTGTCTTCTGCTGTGGGATGAGCTGTTCTTATGCGGCTAGGAGTCATGACCGTGCAGGCTGACCGCATGCGGTTGGCAATAGTGGCCACATGGATTTTCTGCAAGCGATTGACTTTAATAGCCGCATGAGTTTCATCCATGTGTTTGGCAATTGTAGCCGCATAAGGTATGCGGCTGACAGATGTGGCCGCATGAGTTTTCTTCATGCAGCTGGCAGGTACGACCGCATGAGTTTTCTCCCTGCGGATAATACCCTTATGCGGCTCGGATCGCACAGAGTTCCTCTTTGTCCCTGCAAGTCCAGCATCATAGTATTTTCTTCTGCCGGACTTGGGGACAGCAAAGTTGTCTACGGTCTGAAGTGGGGCCGCAGGAGAGTCCTTCTTGCCGTCTTGAGCAACAGAGGGTATCCCATCGAGGGCTTGGGGAGGACATGCCGGGACTCGATCTAGAAGACCGAGCGTCTTTAATCCAGCTGGCTAAAGAGTATATCGATGTCTTCGCCTGGAGCTACGAAGACATGCCGGGACTCGATCCACAGATCGTGATGCATAGGTTGAATATCTTACCTGATGCCAAGCCTATCAAACAACAACAGTGACACTACCGCCCGGACATCATGAACGCCATCGATCAGGAGGTGGACAAATTCTTGACCATCGGCTTCATCCGTGAGGAACAGCACCCAGATTGGGTAGCCAACGTCGTCCCTGTCACCAAGAAGAATGGAAAGATACGAGTCTATATCGACTTCAGGGATCTCAACTCTGCTTGCCCGAAGGACGAATTCCTATTTTCAATCACCGATGTGATGATCGACAACACATACGGCTTTGAACGCATGTCTTTCATGGACGGATATTCAGGCTACAATCAAATCAAGATGTTCCCCGATGACATAAAATACACGTCATTCAGGACTCCGAAGGGTGTTTTCTGCTACACAGTAATGCCCTTCGGCTTGAAGAACGTCGGTGCGACATACCAACGAGCTATGAGCACCATTTTTCGTCAACATCTTCGCAAGACAGTCGAATGCTATGTTGACGACATCGCAGTCAAGAGCCGACTCAAAGGGGATCACCTACAGGACCTGAAGACAGTCTTCGATCTCATGCGAGCACATCAACTCAAGATGAATCCCGCTAAATACTTCTTGGGAGTTTCTAGCGGAAAGTTCTTGGGCTTCGTCATCACGGCAAAAGGCATTCATGTTGATCCCGAGAAGACCAAAGCCATCCTCAACATGGACCCTCCGAAGAATCTTTGGGAACTTCAGGGCCTAAAGGGGCGACTGGCATACATCCGGAGGTTCATAGCAAACTTTTTCGGCAAATGTCAACCCTTTACTCAACTCATGAAGAAGGGAGTCTCTTACGTCTAGACAGAGGAGTGCCAAAAGGCTTTCGACGACATCAAGGCTTATCTGACAAGCCCGCCAGTCCTGGTGGCCCCAGTTGCTGGAAAACCATTTCTCCTCTACGTCCGTGCCATAGATCATTCCCTCGGCGCTCTGCTGGCTCAGAACAGCGATGCAGGCTATGAGCAGGCAATCTACTATCTCAGTCGAACGCTCATCGGGGCCGAACATCGGTACAACCCTGTTGAAAAGGAGTGCTTGGCTTTGGTATTTGCCATCCAGAAGACTCGTCATTATGTCTCGGGCCAGACAATACATTGTTTTCCATGAAATATAAAAGAACAGAACAATTATCGGAGGACCGGACTTTTACTTCACGTTACAAACTCGCTTGTACAAAGAAAGCCTAGGGACGAAAACCTAGGTACAGCAGTCTAAGTACAATTGTTTATTTTAGATTCTGGGGGGTGACGATAGAGGCTCGGGAAGGCGACGGCAGCCCTGCCTTACTCCTTGGACGATCGGTATGCAGCCTTGGCTCCTGTGAAAAGATGGTTGGCGTTGATGAAAAAATGCTCTTCTTGCTCTCCCTCTGATTGCTCTTCTGGCTTCTCTCTCTCTGTGTGTATTCTTTCTCTGACTATGGGAGGAAGTCTCTCTGTATCTACGTATTTCTCTCTGATATTGTATATCCTCCTTTTTCTTTTTTTGTAAGGGAATGACACCTTGCTATTTATAAGAGTGGGGGGCATCATTAGGGTTTGCACTTATTGCTCATTCTCAAAGTGGCGGCGGCCTGGTGATTAACCAATCTGGGTCATTAGTCTTGAGTGTGAAGGATTTGGACCATTAATGTGGATTATGCCAAATCCCATCAACAATAAATATTGATTGCAATAAATCTCCATCATGATGATTTGCTGATGTCCGTAAATCCAAGTGAATCAATTTAATTCATTCTCTTGCCACGTGTCCCAAATTATTGGGATCTGACCCAAAATTTGATTATCTTTAGGACACGTGTCCTGTCATCATTATTGAGCCACATGAAGAGTGTTCATATTTGGGCCACATGAAGGTCGTCATGACCGGGCCGCATGAATAGTCTCTATACTCGAACCGCATGAAGATTGTCATGACCGAGCCACATGAATATGTTCATGACCGAGCCGCATGGGGGTCTTTATGGCCGAGCCGCATGAGAGTCATCATGGCTGAGCCGCATGGGTTTCTTCATGGCTGAGCCGCATGGGGGACCTTCATGGTTGAACCGCACAGGTTTCTCTGCACTGGCCGCATGAACTCGTCTAGTCTGGCCGCATAAACTTTTTCCAGTTTCCTAGGAAGATAGTGCTCTTGTGTCAGTCATCATGACTACTTTATGTCGGGGCTGTCAGCTGTCAGCTGTCAGCCGTCAGATCATTTAATTGTGTTGAATGACGCTGGGTACAGCTGTTTTGAAGAGACACGTGGCTTTTCTCTGCAGGCCGCATGGAGTTCACTCGAGCTGCCTATGCGTTTGAGCTGTATAGGACTCCTGAGCCGCATGAGGCTCATGAGCTGTCAACTCACTTTTGTGTCAGAACCGCCTGGCTGTGTCAGAGCATTAAATGGGGGCGTTGCTTTAATGGCCAGCTGTACAAGCGAGCCGCATGAGGCCACGTGGCGTTTATCCGAGCCGCATGGCTATGCTGGCGACTTTCGAGCCGCATAATATTCTTGAGCCGCATGAAGCTTCCCGAGCCGCATGAAGCTTTCTGGATTTTTGAGCTGTATAAGGCTCCATGTTGAATTAGAGCGGCATAGGGAATCCCCTTCTTTCCTTGCGCTTGTGAAGGATCACATCTCGCAAGTCAATGACATCTCGGTCAACCTTTGTACTCGTTTTGTAGGCCCCAGTATCCCAAGCACACGAGTACGCAGGTATCATGTTTACAACTTTCCATCAGAGGCCCGCTTTAACAGTTAGCGGGGCGCTCTGATGGTCAGAGGTTGGGACAGTTGACTGAGCTCGACGAGCCCGCACTGCCCTAGACTTCTTCGACTTAGCACCCAAAGAAGCGTAGTAGGAAGTGTCCAAGTTTGGAAGGAGGAAAAAAAGTTGGTGCCCTTTTCAAAGGAGGAAAGGGGGCTCTATTTATAGAATGGAGTGAGCCCTTTCTTCTTCTTCTTTTCGATGTGGGACTGAAAGCAATATTTTTTATGCTTCTACATACATGTCATCTCCCGAGTCAATCCACTCAGAGTTCTCATGACGAAGCCAGGATCATTGAACTCCCGGCTGGCAACATGAGCGATCCTGCTAACACCATACAACATGGTGTTTGTGCCACAAAAAGCCGTTACAGGTCAGGCCCTCGCCGATTTCTTAGCTGGGCACCCCATCCCTGAGTCCTCAAAGCTCTACGAAGACATCCCGGATGAGGTCCAAGAATCAAACGTCACCGAAGAAAACTCCGTCTGGCGGATGTTTTTTGATGGCGCTTCAAGAACAGGCCCCAAAGGCCAAATCATCGCAGGAGTGGGGGTGGTATTGATCTTCCCCGATCAGCTGGTCATCCAGCGTGCCTACTCCCTTTCGAAGCCATGCTCCAACAATATTGTCGAGTACAATATGCTCATTATGGGACTCCTCCAGCTGGCACAATAGCTGGAGGTGGATCATCCGGAAGCCTATGGCGACTCCAAACTTGTCGTAAACCAGATCAGAGGGCAATACGAAGTTCGCCATGAAGATCTGATTCCTTATCATGAAGTGGCGTTGAATATCATTTCAACCTTCACCAAATTCTTCATCGAACACGTACCTCGTCTACAAAACCTAGAGGCTGATGCTCTGGCTGGCCTCGCGGCCTATTGACAGCACCCTTCGGGACTCAACACTACGTCACGGTAGTTGGCCGAGACTTGGTTTGTCCTAAAAACAACCTGTGCTTACGAGTGGCCCATGCCATGCCGACAAGTACTGGTGTTAATGTCCGAGACTGGAGGTTCCCGTTCATCGACTTCGCCGTCTATAGAATTCTTCCAGAGGACCCGAAGGAAGCCGTCTCAGTCAGGAGACGTTCCCTTCGATTCTATTATGATACAGCCACTAAAATGTTGTATCGACGCTCCTACGATGGGCTCCTCCTTCGATGCCTGTCCAACGAAGAAGCAGCCGAAGCCCTTCGAGAAGCTCATGACGGAACTTGCGAAGCTTATCAACCTGGTCCTAAGTTGCAGGATCGACTGCGACGTATGGGCTACTACTGGCCAACCATGGCCGCTGACGCTGTCGACTATGCTAAGAAGTGCCATGCGTGCCAGCTTCACGCATACTTTATTCATATATCGTCAGAACCACTACATCCTACAGTCGCCTCCTGGCCCTTTGAAGCTTGGGGCATGGACATTGTAGGACCGATCACCCCTCCTTCATCGAGGGGATACCGCTTTATCCTGGCCATTACTGATTACTTTTCTAAATGGGCAGAAGTCATCCCACTGGCGGAAGTAAAGAGCTCCAGGGTGGTCAGCTTCATCAAACACCATGTCATCTACCGTTTTGGAGTACCCCGGCGGATCATCCATGACAATGGTCCTCAGTTCATTAGCCACATTTTCAGCAGGTTCTGTGACAAGAATCGAATTCAAAACGTGGCCTCAACCGCCTACAATCCGACAGCAAACGAATTGGCCGAGGCGTTCAACAAGACTATCGTCAGGCTGCTCAAAAAGGTCGTGTCATCCAACAAACGCGACTGGGACGAAAAGCTCGGCGAATGCCTTTGGACCTACCGTACAACGGTACGGACCCCAACAGGCAACACACCATTCTCCCTGGTCTACAGGAGTGAAGCAGTACTGCCTCTAGAGATCCAGATACCCTCACTCTGTGTAACAATCACAAACAAACTCACAGAAGAGGACAATCAACGTCGTCGTCTGCGGGAACTGGAGGCACTTGACGAGAAGCGTCTTCTAGCTCAACAACGCATCGAATTCTACCAAGCCCGTATATCACAGGCTTTCAACAAGAAGGTCAAACAGAGGACTTTCCAAGTTGGCGACCTGGTTCTGGCAGTTAGGAGGCCGATGGTGTTAACTCACAAGACACCAGGAAAGTTCGAGCCCAAGTAGGAAGGACCTTTCATCATCGAGACGGTATACTCAAACGGTGCTTACCGCCTCGCCAAACCCAATGGGGACTTGTTCATGATGCCCATCAATGGCAAGTTCCTGAAGAAGTACTACTCTTGACATCTCTCAGACGAGTACTTCCATAAGGGGATCTATGGATCCAATCATTAGGGCCCACATACGATTCCCTTCCACAAAATCATACGCTTTCGGAACCCAGTTGTTCCGTGGCATCCTCCAGTAGAAGGACAACCACGTCCACAACACCTCTGAGTTGTTCCCCTACATCCTGCAAAGCAGAATCTTACATTCCATAAGATTATGCTACCCACCATGTTTACCACGTCCACATTACCTCTGAGTAAACATCCCGTACAGACAACCCCTGTGTTGCCGTACATTGATCGCAGAACTTCCACGTCCACATTACCTCTGAGTAGTTCTGCGTACCCCCAGGATCATTCCTACCACGTCCATAACACCTCTGAGTAGGGTGATTCCACCACTTGAACTCCATATTTGCCACGTCCACATTACCTCTGAGCAAACATGTTGGTTCTTTCAAACTTATTATCTGTACCTAAAAACCAAGGTGCGTAAAAGATAATAGGTCCACATAAATCATCAAGTTCATGACAGCAAAAATGAACACATCACAGAAAATTATGCATTTCTTTATTCTTAAAAAAAAGAGTAAAGGAGTACAATATCTCCAGCAAGAGTTGCAAATACACAAAAAGAAGAGACAATGACCCCTAAACATCCCCAAGGTTGGCCGAAAGCTCTTCAATACGACGTCTCAAGTCTGCCGTCCGAGTCTCCACAGTCGCCGAGACCCGACATTCAGCTTCTTGACGCATCGCCTCTATGGCCTCAGGAGAAGTGTCCTTCTCATGTTTCTCATCCAGTTGCTACCGCTGCTGAGCCAGGGCAAGAGCTCGGTGGGTGAAGGTTGCTTCCTCCTCCTTGAATGCCACATGTTCAGCCTGGGCACGCTCGGCATCTAACACGAGTTGGGCCCGCTGATCCTCAAGACGGCGGATCTGGGCATCAATATCCGCGATACTAGCATCCAACGCAGTTCGTGCCTCCACTGTCTCCCGCGTAGACTGAGACAACCGCTGCACTGCAGCTTCAGTCTCAGCCACTTCGCGCTCCCAGATACTCATGGTGGCCTGGTAAGAAGACTCGGCCTCAGCGATCAGCTTCTCCTTCTCCGCATCTATCAGGACGGAAAGGTTATTTCGCTGGATATGCTGGAATTCGGAAAGTCGCTGGTCCAGCTCAGCCACTGAAACCTCCAGGATCTCGGCCATATGATCATGGCCCTGGTAAAGACGGATCAGCTTGATATGAGGCAGTGCCAGAGTTTTTGCTATCGTAAAGCTCCCATTGGCCTCCATCACCGCTGACACACCCCTCTGCAGCATTTTATATACCGCCTCAACGATGAATTTCATATATTCATATGCATCCGCCAGCACCTGCGGCGTCATAGCAGGAGTTGGAGGAGCTGCTGTAGTTAGCGGACCGGAGTAAGATCCACCGACCTCAACCTGCGAGGCTGGAACCTCGACATCAATAGGCTCCTCATCAACAGGGGATGGACTGCTAGCTCGAGGAGCCAAAGGAACAGAAGAAGTCGAGACAGGCGTCAAAATAGTACCCCAAGTGGAAGGAGCAACAGAGGGTTCCATCACGCCCTTGTCCTTCCCAAGCTCGGAAGAACCACCGACGTCAGTGGCCACCTCTTCTGCCCCCAACGTCCTATCAGCAGCCAGTACCTCCCCTGACAGAACGGGGAGATCAACACTTGTCTCCTGGCCCGCCCCGGGAGCCAGGACCGGCAGATGAGTCTCATCCTTCTCATCAGATCCCTCTACAGGGACAGGATCTGTTGCTACCTCCTGATCGGTAGCCACCTCAACTCCCACGACCGAGGCTGGGGTAGGACTCGGCAACGATACAGCCGATCTCCCCTCATCATAACAAGGAGGAGAATCAACCCTCTCCTCTGTTCCAACTATACCTGTTGCCCCCGCAACAGACTTTTGCAACTCTGGAGCGACGTCATTCGAACACGACGAACTCCACTCCGCTTCATCACCAGGAAGCCCCGTGTCTGCTGGACCCTCGGCGTCCAAGGCCCACGCTGCGGCTTTCATTATCTCGGAAGCTGCTGCATCCTCAGGTTCCCTTCTGACATAATCCGGAGATGCTGGAACCTCTACGACAACATCCTCTGGGTTCTCCTCCATGGAAGACATCATAGTCGGCGGAATGTGCACTTCAGACGAGCCCGCCATCTCCTTTCGCCTGCTCCTACCAGATTTTGGAGTGCGGGGCCTTCTTTTTAGCGGCTCCTACAAAAAAAAGGGAAGCATTGATTACATGAAAAGCTGAACTTAAACCAGACTATGCAGGGCATTCTTACCTCTGCAGATGCTGAGTCCGAGGACACCGCCGGTGACGATGCCTTCTTCTGCTTCTTCGATGTAGGAGAGCCAACCTTTGTCTGTACGCCTTTTCGATTGATCGGCCAAGGGTTTTGCTTGACCCCCGGTAGATACGGCGGGGGCGCCTCGATAACCCGCCTCGGGCGGACGGTACGATCGAGCTTTCGCCAAAGTGCTCCCGGCCACCGCTAACTGGGTGCCGCAATAAGACTGGTCTTCCTATCATATCCGGCGGGGGCGGCAGCCATAACACAGTAAAATTTGGCGGCCGAGTAAAGAATCGGTGGCCGCGGATTCTGGACAGGGAGCGTAAAGCGAGCTCCGGTACATCCGATATTATAGTAATGCCAAGCTCGTGCACCATCCAGCAAACTTCCATCATACCCCAAGGTGATACTGGGATTATCCAACATCAACTGAGCGTATCCGAATTGCCGTACAAAGCGGCTCGACAAATACGGTTCCAGGTAACACTGGTTCCTGTTCCGGTACCAGATGGGACGGCCGGATACTTTACAACCAGCAGAATTCCCATAGAGACAGAGTGGTGGCATCTTCACCCGAATCTATCAAATCTTCGTTGGCCTCAAAACTGAAGAAGACAGGACCAACTTTGGTGATCTCCCACCCCAGAAGGTAGGATAAAACTTTCCTGCAGACAGGAACACCAGTGTGTGACCAACTCCTCTGGTGGAAACGGCGGAGGAATGTATCTCCGGATCTGTGGTCTTCCTCCGAACCTGGGCTCATCACATTGGGATGGTGTAAAATTAACCACCCCATCAAATAATGAAACGGCAGTTCGACACGCAGGAAGTTGTTGTTTCTACCTCGATCATGAACTATATTTCCCGTAAACTCTCGTAAACCCCACAGCAAGTTACACACCATTGTGGGGAGTAGAGCCAAAGGACGGCCAAAGGCCAACTTCATAGCCAGCAGAATTAAGTTCCAGGTCCCCCTCTCTACAGAGCCAGACCCGTCTGAGAAGACATAGTCCCGAAGCCAAACCATAAGATACGCGACTAATACTGCTTTTGGCGACATCCGATGAGTGAGGTGACAGAAACAGCTATAAGAGCGTTCATCCGACTGCCGGTCCTCGTTCTCTCGAGGATTCTTCTCGCCTAGCCTCCTCATTTCAGAAAGCACCTCGCTACGTGAAAGTGCTGGCGGAGTAGAAAAATGGGAGGGATCCAATTTGTCTTGCCTAAAGACATAATCTCTCCAAGCGGTCACATGAGGCTGTGACCCACTCTTATCCTTCTTCTGCATATAGTAATGATGACTCGCCACTACCTTGAAGACGGCCATCATCTCCTCAGCTTTGTCCCCCAGGACTTGGAATTCTTCATTGGTCGGGAAGTACTCCTCGTAAGGTTCTGATCCCCAGGGGGGTTTTGATACTTCGTACATTTCATGAAGCGCGAGCCCCAGCTCCCCCACCGGAGTAAAGAAGGTCCCGGTATGGGTATCAAACATCTCCAGGAGCGCGAGGAACATATGCATGTTAATGTCAACACCTGCCTGAGTAGCACAGATCGCGGCGGTCAGCCTAATCTCTCGGAGCTCAGTCTGAAACCGCGACAGGATCCAGTGTGTCAGTTTATCCCATTTGGAAACATAATGACACCAACCCTCTACCCGAAATTCCCCTTTCGGGTATGATTGTTCCATCAACAGCATACGTCTCGCAAAAGTCGAGGCACCAAAGGCAAATGTATTGACGAAAACACCGTTGTAAATACTCACAGGACGTAGAGTCCGCCAGGTGAAAGAAGTCCCAGACCGCACAGCGGCCAAAGTATCCCTTTGATCAGAAGAAGAATCGATTCTGATAATGCCTGCTACCGCTCCCCCCTGAGATGGAGTTACATCCCAGGACATCCTCCTCTTAGAAGCAAGACGATAGAAAGCCGTCAAAGGCCACTGACGTTCGAGCTGCTTGACAGTCATATGCACTCCCCTCGCTGTAAAGAACCAGTCTTCTTTGATCTTCAGTATCTTCGCTTCGGAAGAGATCAGTCGGTCACCAAACAAGAAGGCGGGTTTTAAGAAAGTCACATCCCCGAATTCAGCAGATTTCAGTTTACCACTCTCCATCATACTCTGAAGGAAAATCGGCAACTGGTTCTGGATCTGCAGCACTCTCTCAGGAGGTTGGTTCTGTAAGATAGCATCCTTCGCAGGGTTGATAACCGCCTCGTCAAAATTGACTCCTATTTGACAAAGAGAGGCATCCAGAAGGACCTCATTCAGTAAAGGGATTGTCATCAACACTGGCACAACAAAAATAAAAGTCAGGCGAAAGGACAAAATGTGTCAAGCAACCTGGCACATCGTCAGGGTCTAAGCCCATGCGCTCCATTAAAAGCTTCGGCGCATCATCAGGGTATCAACCCACGCGCATCAGTATTGGGGCTTTGGCGCATCATCAGGGCATAAACCCATGCGCGTCAGCGGAGGCTTCGGCGCATCATCAGGGTATAAAACCCATGCGCGTCAGCAGTTAAACCTCGGTGCATACACTACAACAAAAAACCCTTTTAATGACGGCTAAAAAGCGTCATTAATGACGTACCATGACGCTTTTTTTTCCACAGCAACCGTCATGAAAACAGGTGTTATAAATATTTTTTAAAAGCGTCATAAAATAACCGTCATGAATATGATGAGTTTCTGCTACACTTATTTTCAGCATAGTTTGAAAGCGTTATGAATAGATAATCTGTATAGACTCAATTCAGCACTTTTATAACGCTCAATTCTGCACATTTATATATTACTTTCCAAAAAATTATAGATCAATGCTCAATGTTGCTCAATTCAATTTCAAAACATTCATTTTGAACCATATTCACAAGAAAATATCTAAATGTTATAGAGTACCATTTAATCCATTTACAAATATATACATAACATATATCACCATCTTCATTATATTTTTTCAAAATAAGACATCCAAATACATATATTTACAACTACTACTAGTAAGTAGACCCTCAAAACTATTAGTACATTGGCTTCAACTTTGAGCACATCAAAACTGTCGGCATCACGTAGCAAAACCCTGAAAAATGTCTCCCTCCATCATACACTTTATGTTAAAGAAGTAGCCAAGTGATAAGTAGGTCTAGTACTGCATCACCAAGAAATTCAAGCCTCTGGTTTTGAAAAAATAAAGAAAAAGAAGTCAAATGCATGATTATAAATATGAAAAGTAATTTTGAGTGTCAAACAAAAAATGATAAATATTTCAGTATCTAGTATCAACTAGGAAAAAACTTCCAAACTTGCTTACTTGGTAGCAGTAGCTAGTTCCAATTTCAGAAGCATGAGTTATTGCCTCCAATAAAAGGCGTTTAATAGCAAACTCATAGCGTAATTTCTTTTCCAGAATTTCCATGTCATCAGATCTGGGAATACAACTCCAAAATGACATAGAGGTGGTCATTGCTTTCCCAACCATTTCTGACTCAAGTTCAGTATCAATGCCTAACCATTTAAATACAGCAAGAGCAGCAGTTAATCCGCCACCAACATAATATGCCCCAATTAGAGCCGCTACGCAATCAGATATTGTCTTAGATCACTATACCAAGAGAATGTTGTTTTGAAGCATAAAGGTGCACAAAATGAACTAGTTTGAAGCTAAACCTATCATAACAAAACAATTT
Organism: Iris pallida; assembly: GCA_029216955.1. NCBI lineage: Eukaryota > Viridiplantae > Streptophyta > Magnoliopsida > Asparagales > Iridaceae > Iris > Iris pallida. The sequence continues at coordinate 16,622,496 of JANAVB010000194.1, forward strand.
ATTTTATAAATAGATAAAAATATGTATTTCACATAGAAAAGTATATCAAAACAAACCCGAGAATAATTGCAAACAGAGCAGACACCTGGAATAATTCAAGAATGCCATAGCAAGACTGCACTACAAAAAGAATAAATGTCAAAATTCTTATACTTACTCTCCCTTCAACCAAATCCTGTGTTCCAATATTAACCAAATCCTGAATCATATTCACAAAGAAATGAGACACAAAAATTGAACCTAGAGCAAGAACTATTTGTAATATAAGAAACATAGAAACTAAAGTATCACAGGACTAGTATTATACAGAATCTAGCCATTAGATAATAACCATATGTGTCTTAGTTAAGTGGTCCAGTTGGGGATGTCTCACCATTCTTAAGTAAACCATCCAAGTTGACATACTCTTGGAAAACCAGTCATTTCAAACCATCTCTTGGTTGTGGTTTAAATCGACTGAATGCATTCTGATGCACACTCGTACATAGTTAGTATAGACTGTATAGTAAGCCACTTTAAAGAAAAACAAGAAATTTGCATCAAATTTGTATCGACTCTTATGTCTAAATATTCACTTTTGTCAATCAACAGGACAAAAAATCCATGACACAGGCAATAGATAGGAAATAAATAGTACTAAAATTGTCTTCTGTCCAAGCTGATGGACGGTTCTTAACTTCTTACTCTGATCAGTTGGCTTTATAATAAACCATCTGATTAGGTTGAAGAACAATTTTAGACCCAATTTGGGTTTGAGCCCATCAGATCCAAGCCAACGAAGCTAATCATTAAACAAAAAACTGTTTCTAAACCAGTTGTGCCTTGCCCAAACTCCAAGTTAGGAAATTTTCGTTTATGTTTTAAGCTAAAAAAATTATCGTAAAGTGCACTTGAAATAGTGACCTGTATACTGCCTTTCTATAATCTTTGAGTTGCTCATAATAAAATCTTGCAATGTAAAAATGACAAGGAAACACTGCCGACTGGTATAAAAAAGTGAATAGTTATTCAGGGATGGAACCTGAATCTGCCCCTCAGCACTTTGGCAGTTAATCTCCCCACCAAGAAACAAGGCCCATTATCATGAACATGCTTCATGGGAACAAAAGAAAATTGCAATGTGTACACAACTAATGGCAGAATCAGTACTAAACGTAACGAGTTTCAGTATTTTACCAAACAAATGATCCTCCACGCTTCCCTGCAGCATGTACTCGTAAACCAGGAGCCTCTCGTCCCCCTCGGCGCAGTACCCGTGCAGATTTATGAGGTTGGGATGGCGCAGCATGATCAGCATCAAGGTCTCCACCAGGAACTCCTTGCTCTCCTGGACCCCTTCCCTGTTCAAATGCTTGACCGCCACGACCTGGAAGTGGACGATTTTACAATCGGAAATCAAAATGAATCGCTCGAACAAATTTCGAACAGGATCGGATCATAATTTGCCTGTCCCGACTGGAGTTGGCCCTTGTAAACCCTCTCGAACCCGCCCTCGCCGATCAGATTGGCCTCCTTGAAGTTCATGGTGGCGACCGCCAGGTCGCGGAAGGAGAAGCTCTGGACGCAGTTATTGGTTTCGCAGTAGGCAGGCAGCGGCGGCTTCCTCCTCTGCTCTGCCCCCCACACACAAAAAAAAGCCCATAAATTTCAACAGAAGTCGAAAAAAGAAAAAAGATGTGAACTTTAGGGCAAAACGAGTACCGAAAGACGAAATGCACCGCGCGATGGAGCTGTCCTCGATCCGGTTGCTCCCAATCTTCTTTCGCCGGGGCCAGAAGAAGGAGAAGCAACCCATGGCTCCTTCCGAGCTCCGCCAAAAACCCTAGCTCTCTCGAAACCGGAAGAAGGAGAAGCAACCCATGGATCAGAAACCCTAACCTAACTCTTGAGGAAATTGGGGGAGAAGAGGTTTGGAGAGATGCTGCTCCTTAAAAAATGGATGAGAAATGAATTTTCTCTCTCCCATTTAGCTTTTATACAGTGAAAAAAATTATAAGTTTGCCACCGCTCTAAAGTATTAATGACGGTTTGTTTTATAAACATTATAAAAAGTCCAAAATTAGTCCAAACCGTCATAGAAAAAAGATATTTTTCAACTTGATAACGCTTATGTATCAGCCGTCATTAAAACTCCCTGTCGAGCGTCATTAAAAGAGTTTTTTGTTGTAGTGATAATAAAGGCCTAAACCTATGCACGTCGGCGGGGTAAAACCTTGGCGCATCATCAGGACGGAAGTCCATACGCGTTGGCAGTAGAAGAGTTAGGGCACAGTATGACCCAAAGCTCGTCTGAACAAAGAAAGATAGTGGAAGAGATGACACCCACCCGTCACCGTGGGTTGAACGTCGGCTGGAGTCACAATAGCATCCTCTCCGGCATACTCCGCCGGCTCTTTTCCCTTGCTGGCACCGCTGCGAGGAGTCTTGGGGGCCATTGAGAAGAAAGTTAGGGTTTTAAAGAAGAACTCCAAAAAGCAAAGGCAGAGAAAAGAAGAACTCTCTTTCTCTCCATCTCATGCCGATTTATAGGCACGGTCGCACGCGTGAACCGATAAAGGATGACCTCAGCCGTCGCCTCGGGCCCTGTGAAGAGATAACATAAAATAAAACCAAAAGATCATTATTAATCTTTTCGGTTACCAAGGCGTTATCATTTACATTAACTGAGAGGAGCATGCGCCCGAACAGTCATGCGCCCCAACAGTCATGCGCCCTGACCACCATGCTTCTTATTCAAAGTATTCCAAAACTTATCCAAAAGTTTTGAAAACTTTGAAGGGGGTCTTGTAGAAGCATGGAATTTCAGAACCAGAAATCCTATGCGCCAGACACTACATGTGCCAAAGCTCGGACAAATACTTCACAGCAAAACCAACAAATATAGACATTTGAAAGAGAACTTTTTATTTACATATAGAAGTCTATTACATGTCTAGAAAAGGTTGTACAAAAGAGAATTTCTACAAAGAAAAGGCCCTAAATCTACAGCCAGCAGCCTCCAGTCAGGCACAACAACCACCATACGCCTTCAGTCAGGCGCAGCAGCTACCATGCACCTTCAACCAGGTGCATCCTGCCATGCGCACTCAGCAGGGCGCATCCTTTCAGGAGCTCAGTTATGTGCATCCCCAGTTATGTGCATCGCTTCAGCAGCCCAGTTATATGTCGCTCTTCCAGCCAGGCTCACCTAATAAATGCTTCGACTAATGAAGCATTTATTGAGCAGAACGAGGGTGGCAACCAACCCTCTAGCTGGAGGCAGGGCTCCCCTAATCGAGGAAGAGAAGAGCACCACAAATCTATGGCCAGGAGAGGCTTCGAAAGAGCCTCCAAAGACCAAGAAAGATCGCAATTGAAATACGGCTAAAGGAGCAGCTTTCAACACAACCAGAGTGGGCAACACCCACTTTGAAGGAAGAAAGAGCCTAGCCCCGCAATTCTGATCTACGGCTCTTCCTACACAACGAAGACGAGGCTCGAGCATCCCGATCTTTGGATGCAACAGGCACCTTCCGCCTGTCTCAGAAGCCCTCGACTCCGTCTTTTGGATGTAACAGTCACCTTCAAGTGCATCAATGTAGACATGGCGTCGCATCTTCACCCTTGGGAGCATTTCGTCAACAAAATGCATCTGAGTAAACAAGTTCATGTTGGAAGAACGTGAGAGAATGAGAAGCAAACCTTCCCTCCATGCCACTATTTATAGGCCAGGCAAATCAAACCCATGTGCCAAGTGGATGGCTCTCTGAATTCTGTGCAATGAACTTGCATTAAATGGATGAACCGGACGCCTCGAATTCAGCTAAACGGCTATTTAAAGCACTCGAAGAACGTAACAGCCGCACCATTAAAGACGTGTCGGATGTGTCGGCCAGATAGCGCATCACAAAGACACGCCCTTCGACATCAGGCGCATCATACAAGACGTGCCCCCCAGCATCATCGACATCAAAAAGATGCGCCCTTCAGCCAAGCGCATCACAAAGGATACGCCCCCATGCGTCTCCATACACCTAGTGGAACGCCAATCGACGTGCCCACTCAGCTGTCCATCGAATGTCAGTAACATTAAATACTGAACTGACAGAGTTGGCAGCATATCTCCCAAAGTCTGAACAGTTGACAGCTTTTTCAGAAGACGAAGCATCGGCAACGTCAGTATCATCATTACTTCTCCTCCGACGGCTACTACCACGTGGCCACCCAACCACCCGCATGCGCCTTCGCAGCCATGTGCCCAAATCTGCATGCGCCTCAAAAGCCATGCGCCTCAGACTTCCCTCTGATCCCTAAAGACAGAAGGAAAGTCACCACTGAAGCTTCGCATGCGCTTCAAAAGCCATACGCCCCGAACGGTTCGTAACTCCTAAAGGTTATGAGCCGCAGCCTCCTCATGCGCCCAATCCAAGGTGCATCTCACCAGATCATTCCCCACCAAATTTGAGATCTTCGAGCCATGGGCCGATGACACGTGTCCTTTGACTCGATTCACCCAAGATCTCAGCAACAGAAAGATCTTCTCCTCTGCTACGTACCGGCTCACAACAGCAGCATGAAGAATTCAACCCCTCGATCAGGGCGCATCGTCTATGTGCCTCCTTCAGCAATCTCCACGTGGCGTTCCCACGCACCGGTGCATCCTACATATGCGCGCATGAGCAGCCAACCTGCCCAGCTATAAATAGAGGGATCATTTCCTTCTCACACACACAACGAACACACAAAGAACGAACATACCACCAGAGAGGCAGATACAGACACTCAACGTCTTCCTCCTCTCAGCAAGCTCCAGCACCCAGAGCAATCCAAGCCTTCAAAAAATCGATAACCGCCGTCAGCTCGTCAACAAAGTCAAAGTATTACCACTCGCTCCATCGGCACCAAGGACCCAGATAAACAAAAGTGTACTCCTAGGACTACATCTAAGTCCTATATTGTAACACTATTCTGTTTGTATTGAAATTTGCAATCAAAGAATTTTAATGGCAAACATAGGACTTACAGTCAATTGCATCCCCAAACAAGAAGGCTGGTTTTGCAAATTGTTGTCCATCTAGTGAAGTCAACAATTCTCCATTTATCATGGATAGCAACATCCTATCCCCTTGAGCTGCTATCAATTGTGCCCTCTCTATAGGGTAATCGAGGTTTGATTGAGGAAATGCTACGTGAGACAGATTTTTCAGATAATTCGAACCCACCATGCCAACTGACGAGCCAAAGACTTCTGCGAGAGAGTGAATTTGCAAGTCCACTGCAAAAAGAAAAAAAGAAATCAAGTTAGAGAAAATCTAATTTGATGCCATTCATGCAGATAAATTGGTCTGAATTTTACATATAAAAGGTAAAAAGTTTTCTAAATGTAAAAAGGCTTTTTTGTTTTTACACACAAAGTCTTTTTCATTTTTTGGGAAATTTACGCTGGCACATTTATGGGCGTATTTATGCTGACACATTAGATGTGGGCGTATTTTAGTTTTTTACGCTGGCACATTTGTGAGCATATTTTACGCTAACACGTATAAACGTGGGCGTATTTTTGAACTCTACGCTGACACGTATAACGTGGGCGTATTTTGATTGTCTCAGTTTATACGCTAACACGTATAACGTAGGCGCGAAACAAAAGATCTTTGGTCTTTTTTTTCTCCGATGAGGTTCTACGGCCATAAGGGAGTGCTTTACCCCTCATTGGAGGAGCCACGGCGGGATAACTTTGCGGAGATGCGGCTGATGACATAACAGGGGTTTGTGCGCGGTCGATCGAGGAAGAATCGACGACGGACTTCTTGCCTTTGCTGCTGCCGGCGGCGGACTTCTTGGGGGCCATCGAATGGAATGCAAGAGGATGAAGAGAATTCGAGAAGGATTGGGATTATGAGAGCAAGGAAACAAAGTAAAGTTCTCTCTCTCCCCGAAGAACCCTACTTATAGGGAATTTTCAAATCGGTTCAAATTCCAGATTTTACGCCGACTGTTGGATATCCCCACTTTTACGCGGATGACTGTTGCGTATCCCGAATTTTACGCTGACTAGTCAAATCCTGAATTTTACGCTTCTGTTCAAAGTGTTTCAAATTTTGAAGATATTTGAAAACTTTGAAGAGGGTCTTGTAGGAGCGTAAAAAGTGCTTCATAAAATGAGTCAAAGAGATGGAGCATTCTACTCAAAATGATCCACTTTACGCCTAAGACAGGTTAATCATTTTACGCCAGGGTCAAGCCAATGGTTTTACGCCAGAGATAAGCTAACCATTTTACGTTGGACAAAGCTGTCAAGTCTTGCATTTAATGCAAAGTCTGACATGAAGATTTACTGACGGCGTATATTACAGAATTCGAAGGGATTTGTTTTACACAGAGACCAATGTTATCGTTTAGTATGTGGACTGAGCTATTTTACGCTCACAATATGGCTTCTTTTACGCATGGAGACTATATGAGATTTTACGCTCAAAGGTTGACGTGTGCATAAAGTTTATTTGAGCTACTTTTACACTCAAGGTTGTTTAACAACCACTTTACGCGAGAAGTCCATGTCAGGGCTATTTTATGCCTAGTCTACTACTTTACTCTCAGGGTATATTTGGGTTGTTTTTACGCCCTACTCTTCTTGACCAATTTGGAACGTGGTTTGCCTACATGGCTTTCATGCCACACATCTCGAAGAACGTGTGTACGTGCATCCTATTCTTATTGAAATAATAGGATACGTGTCAACGTATGCAGAGGATGACTTCGGTCATGGGTGGCAGTTATTAGCGTAAAGACGGAACTGTTGCTGAGTTTTACGCACAAGAAGCTAAGTCTATAAATAGACTTATTTTTCTCATATACAACACAGAGACAGGAGGAGAGAAGACAGAGAGATTAGAATTCAGATATTTTGATTCTCCAGAGTATTCTTCTTCAACCTTTTCTTTCAGAACAGAGTGAAGCAAAGTGTTTGCCATTGATTGTAAAAGAACAGAACAATTATCGGAGGACTGAACTTAGACTCACAATACAAACTCGCTTGTACAAAGAAAGCCTAGGGACGAAAGCCTAGATACAGCAGACTAAGTATAATTATTTATTTTTGATTCTGGAGGGTGATGATAGAGGCTCGGGAAAGCGACGGTCGCTCTGCCTTACTCCTTGGACGATCGGTATGCAGCCTTGGCTCGGGGAAGATCTGCTCGGCGTTGACGAAGGGATGCTCTTCTCGCCCTCCTCGAGTTGCTCTTCTGACTTCTCTCTCTCTGTGGTTATCAGAAAAGGGGGAAAAGAAACTCTCTCTGTGTATACGTATTCTTCTCTGATTTTTCTCGTATATCCTCGCAAGGGAATGGCACCTTACTATTTATAGTAGTGGGATGTGATTATTAGGGTTGCCAATGATTGGCTCTTTAAAGATGGCGGCGGCCTGGGGATTGATCAATCCAGGCCGTTCATTTTTTATTATGATGAATCCAAGCCATTAATGGTAGATTACACCAAATCCCTATTAGTAATTAATGTTGGTTGGCATAAATCTTCCTTATAATGATTTTATGATATTTGCGAATAAATCAAATTTATTCTTCTGCCACATGCCCCAGATCATTGGGATTCGACCCAATCTTGGATTGCCATGAATTTGGAAGATTGATCGGGTGAGGACACGTGTCCTAAGAGCCAATGGTGAGACTGGAACCGCATGCAGATTGAGCCGCATGAGCTTTGGGCCGCATAAGACCTGGGACACGTGTCCGGGCGATCTGAGCAGTGGCCCCCCTCTTTCGGACTTTTGAACTATATGATGAGCCGCATGACCCGCATAATGGTGTTTCTGCTCGAGCCGCATGGGCATAGTCTTCTTGAGCCGCATAGGGATGCTTCCTCTTGAGCCGCATGAGACTGTTTCTGTCCGAGCCGCATAGGACAGCTTTATTCTGAACCGCATGGGAAGTCTTCACTTCGAGCCGCATAAGCATGCCCACGTGGCGAGGCCACGTGGCATTTTTGTTGTTATCGGGGAATTGTGTCAGAGATTTCTTTCTATTCCCTAGAGATTCATCATCATGACAGTGCCATAGTTACCTGCTTTGGTGTCAGGCCTGTCAACTTTTCAGAGGGGTCAGCCGTCAAAGCCATTAATGTAGCATGGGTCGAAGGGGAGCACTGTCAAGCCACGTGTCTTCTGAGCCGCATGAACTACTTCAGGCCGCATAGCTCCTTGTGCCGCATGACCCCTGAGCCGCATGCATTTTGCGAGCCGCATGGGTCTTTCCTGGCCGCATGAATCAATTTCTTTAGTATTTTCCATGCTTCTACAGGACCCCCTTCAAAGTTTTCAATTTGCAAAATTGAAATACTTTGAATAAGAAGCATGGCTGTGTTAACCGCGTATGTAACCTGACCGCATAGGAGTTCTGGCCGCATGAATTATTCAGCCGCATAGGTGATTCAGACACAGGAGACTTTCAACCGCATAGCCTCTAGCCACATCATTATTTGCCACGTATGGCAATCTTTAGCACTTAAGGGTTGTTTTTAAAGGGCACTTTTTGGTGCGGGATCCGAGGAGCTTGGCCTTTATTTTCGGCGGCTTATTTTGATAACCGAAGAGTCGGTTCATGTGTATGCATGGGAGTCGAAACGCTCCATCCCTGTTTATAAATACGAGTGATTTCAGCCAAAGGGACTCCTTTACCTTCTCTTTCGTTTACTCTTTTTTCTGTCTTCTCCTTCTGATCTTCCTTGTCTTTTTCGTCGAAGCAATGGCTCCTAAGTCTTCTAAAGCCATTTCCGTCGCCGTGAAGGGCAAGAGGGTGACGTCCTCGTCAGCCGTCGAACCTGGCGCATTCGGAGTGCCTTCTGACGTTCGTCCTGCTTTTGAGGGTAAGGGTCGCATTAAGGTCTTTAGTACCCATGGCTCTGTTGTATATTTATGCACAAGCCCCTTCTCCAATCTTGATGGTAGAGCCGCATATGCAGTGTGGGCCGTATGACTATTTCATGCTCGAACCGTGTAGATAAAGCTCCATGTTTGAACCACAGAAGACGGATCCAAACACTACCAAAATACATGAATTTACCGACGGCCCTATCCGTCGGTATTCCGTCGCCAAAAATAAATACCGACGGATTATCGACGGATATTTTGGTAAAACAGCCGTCGGGAATAACCTCGTCGCTAAAACATATCCGTCGCTACTCCATCGCTCAGCGACGACTTAGCGACGGAATACCGTCGGCTCATTTAAATATATATAGCGACGGATTACCGACTAGCTTTCGTCAAAACATGTATCAAGATTTAGGTTTAGCGACGGAATACTCCGTCGCTAAAGAGTCGGTAAAACCGTAACAGTGATTTTCTGATACGCAATATCCGTCGCTAATCCGTCGTAAATTTGTCGGTAAAAGCGTATCAGCGACAAAACATCCGTCGCTAACAGCAAAATTTATGGACATCAAACAGAACTAGGTCGACGGACGTTCCGTCGCTAAACCGTCGCTCAATGTAAAATTCTCCAGGTAGCGACGGATATTGCATCGCCAATCCGTCGATACATTAAAACTCCTACAGATAGCGACGGATGGTCCGTCGCCAATCCGTCGCTTTATTGAAATACTCCAGGTAGCGACGGTTTTTCCGTCGCTACTCCGTCGCTAAACTCAGTTTCTCCAGTTAGCGACGGACTATCCGTCGCTGAGTGGTCGCCAGTCCGTCGCTAACTTCTAATTTTTGAAAAAAAAATGCTGAAAATAGACTCTTTCCTGTTTGTGCAACACATCCAACACAATATCAAACATGCAAAATATCCATATACAACACCATATATCCATATCCAACACGAATATCCAACGTATCCAATATCCAACACCATATATCCATATGCAAAATATCCATATCCGACACCAATATCCAACGTATCCAATATCCAACAAAATATTACCAACACAATATATCCAATATCCAACATTAAATTATCCAAACATAAAAAAAATATCCGAACATACAATGTATCCAAATGTCTACAAAAATTTCGGCAGCACCTCCTTTGTATATCAGATCATCGCTTATAACCCAGCGTAGGTATATATCCAAAAATCACATAGACAAAATATGCACATACGAATTTAATGCACACCAATTATCCAAGAAAAGACATCAATTATACTGAAGAGTAACCTAATATCCGTCGTTATACTGAAAATTTATCTTCAAGTGTGAGAACGGATGGCTCAGAATACACAACCCAAAATTCATTCTAGCATACATTAGTGTGAATCATCTATGTTCTATACATATGGTGTAGTATATGATCTTATCGTATATAGTATTTGAAGAACGTAACAGAATCAAGATGAACTCACATAATGTAATACTAAGACATCATCTACTACTATATAAGATATAGTGATAGGTTGTCGTATCATCATTGCCGAGGGATGAGGGTCAGAAGACAGTCAACTTTATCTACGGCTACATAGTTTCTGCCTCGCCAGTCGAATGGCTGCAAGTACTATGTCCGGATTACCATGTCGTACCGTAGTTCAAATGGAGCTGGAATGGAGCCAAAATACAGTACTACTTCACCATGTCGTACGATTTTACTCTCTCTCTCTCCTCCCCCCCTCCGGCGCTCTTACTCTCTCCGGCGCTCTCACACTACTAATTCCTATGTGTTTTAAGTGTGAGAACGGATGGCTCAGAACACAACCCAAGATTCATTCTAGCATACATTAGTGTGAATCATCTATATTCTGTATATATATCGTGTAGTATATGTTAACCTTATCGTATCTAGTATCTGAAGGACGTACGTAACAGAATCAAGATGAACTCACTAATGTAATACTAAGACATCATCTACTACTATATAAGATATAGTGATAGGTTGTCGTATCATCATTGCCGAGGGATGAGGGTCGGAGGACAGGTAACTTTATCTACGGCAACAAAGTTTTTGCCTCGCCAGTCGAATGGCTGCAGGGAATATCCGTCACCATGTCGTACCGTAGATTAATGCAATTAATGGAGCTGGAAATATCCGTCGCTAACCGGTAACTAGTCCGTCGCTAACTGAGATTGTCACATACACATATGTATATCACAGCTAGATGTATAGATATATACATCTATACAGAAGCACACAACTGATAGAACTCGTACTGTCCTTGAGACAGTGAACATATACACCATGAATCCAAACCCCATATATATTCACATTTACTAATCCAAACACCACCAAACTAATGGAACACCCAATATGGATAACACATTATTTAGCCAATATATAAACTCAGATGAATTTGAGAAGCAAAGCCACCCGCCGCCCCCGACCAAAGCCCGCCGCCCCAAGCCCGCCGCCCAGTAGTTCGGTTGTATATATATATGAAGAGTACTTATGGGTGTGCGTCGGTTGCAAATAGCCCCGACGCACCCGCCCCAAGCCCACCGCACCCGCCCCAAGCCAGCCGCTCAGAATACACAACCCAAAATTCATTCTAGCATACATTAGTGTGAATCATCTATGTTCTGTACATATGGTGTAGTATATGATCTTATCGTATATAGTATTTGAAGAACGTAACAGAATCAAGATGAACTCACATAATGTAATACTAAGACATCATCTACTACTATATAAGATATAGTAATAGGTTGTCGTATCATCATTGCCGAGGGATGAGGGTCGGAGGACAGTCAACTTATCTACGGCTACATAGTTTCTGCCTCGCCAGTCGAATGGCTGCAGGGACTATATATGTCCTGATCACCATATCGTACCGTAGATTAATGCAAATGGAGCTGGAAACAAAATACAGAAACCAAAAAATAAAATACAGAATCCAATCCCTGGGTTCGCCGAAAATACGAAACACAGAATCCAATCCCTGTATTTTAAGTGTGAGAACGGATGGCTCAGAAGACAACCCAACCGGAGAGGATACTCCGATAGATCCATCTGGGTAGGACGTATACTCTGAGAGATCACCCTTACAGAAATGATATCAGTAGTGGGATCGAATGTTGGAGAAGATATTATCACAGTATAGTCCTCTCCTCCACGATGGCTCTAGACCCATCTGCTCGTCCCTGCTTCCATTCTTCTTGTTTGACTCTCTCAGCCACACATGATATCCAGCTCAAGTGTAGAGTAGGCGAAAAAGAAGGGGACAGGAATAGGAGGGGGAAGCAGCACACTGGCGGCATGACCCGGAGGAAGTACAGAGGTTTTCTTCAACGTACGTAGGAGAACTATAAGGATATATGTAAACACAACATATATATATATATATGTCTGTGTGTTTGTGTATCCGTGTGTCTGTGTCCGTGTGTGTCCGTGTGTGTGTGTGTGTGTCTGTGTGTGTGTGTGTCTGTGTGTCCGTGTGTCCGTGTGTGTGTGTGTGTGTCCGTGTGTGTGTGTCCGTGGCCAGCCCCCGCCCCCATCGTACCCCCCCCCCCAACGCTGCCCGCCCCCTCGATCCCACCGCCCCCTCCACACCCCCCGCCCCCCGCGCACGGCCAGCCCCCCTCCGCAACCCCCCGCACCCCGCGGCCAGCCCCCGCGCGCCCCCATCCCTCCAACGCTTCCCGCCCCCTCCCACCGCCCCCTCCACACCCCCCGCCACCGCCGCCATCACCGCCCCCCGCAGTCGACGCCGCCCCCGCAGCCCCCGACGCCCCCGGCCCGCTGCACCCACGACCACCGCGCGCGCGCGAGAGAGAGAGAGAGCGAGAAAGAGAGAGAGAGAGAGAGAGAGAGAGAGAGAGGGAGAGGGAGAGGGGAATACCTTTGGGAGAGAGAGAGGAGAGGGGGTCGCCGATCGATCACCGCGGGAGAGAGAGAGAGAGAGGAGAGAGAGTGAAATTTGGGGGGAATGAAAAAGTTCCCCCCGTCGTTTCAACTTAAGTCTGGAACGTAAATTTAGCGACGGAGTAGCGACGGATTATTCCGTCGCTAATGCGTCAGTAAATCTCGCGCGGGTAGCGACGGATTATTCCGTCGCTAAGTCGTCAGTAAATCTCGTGCCAATATTTTAGGCTTTTGTCGCCAAAATATGCGACGTTCTAGCGACGGATATAAAACCGTCGCTACATGGCCGACTACCTATCGACGGCATAGCGACGGATATGGACATAAAAAAATATAAAAAAATGTCCACTGCTTTCCATCGGTATTCCGTCACAAATCCGTCGGGGATCCGACGGTGATAGCGACGGAAAATGTCCGTCGCTAAATGACCGTCGCTAAAGTACTGTAATTTGGTAGTGAAACTACATACAATCTCCTCTGAACGGAGCCGTATATGTGTTTTATGGCTGAACCGCATGGCGCCTTGTGCCGCATGGATTCTTCTGTTTAGAAAAATATGTTCACCTGTCCAACCCGCATAAGCAATCGAGCTAGAGTTCTGCTTGATTTGGGCCGCATGTAACTGTATTAACTCGAACCGCATATGCTTCCCCGAAACTGCATTTCTTGGGACCCAACTGGACCGGAGCCGCATATGTGTTTTAACAGGCTAATCCGCATAGCGCCTTGTGCCGCATGGATTCTTCTGTTTGGAAAATATGTTCACCCGTCCAACCCGCATAAGCTATCGAGCTAGAGTCATATGGAATTCACACCTGATTTGGGCCGCATGTGACTGTATTGACTCGAACCGCATATGCTTCCCCGAAATTGCATTTCTTGGGACCTAACTGGACCGGAGACGCATAAGACGTTATCGACCTGAACCGCATAGGCTCGTGAGAGCTTCTTTATTTAGTAAATTTTTATTTTAGCCCTCTTTTAATCCTGTTTCTTCTTTTGCCCTTTCTCCAGTGAATCTCCCAACCAACCCAGCAGGAGAGCTTTTTGTGGGTCCAGCTCAGCACGCCGAGGGTGTGCGACTTGATGATTTAATCCGTCGTATAGAGGCTCAGCTTCCCGCTAATGAGCCTAGGGATAGGGTGGCTGCTATCATCAAACAACCCTTCCGCTTTCTTTGTTCCATGATGAATTCGGGGAAGTTAGGTAGGGAATATCTGAAACCAGCCTTTCTCTTTGGGGACGCCTTTTCCATAAAGAACTCCCGATTGCTGGATGTCTCAGAGCACTGGGATTTTTCTGTAGACGGGGTAGAGATTCATATTCCCGAGATGGAGCGACATTACCCTCTCTCGTGGTTTAACATGGTGCCGTTGAGCAGGACGATGGTGAGCTCCCTGACTTCCACCCAACAGGGAATGTTTGTGGGCAAAATTCACCATAACGGACGCACGGGTTTAATATGTATGGGCAAGGACTCTGTGAGTCGGACCGTGATAGGGCTGCTCCCGGGTACCTTTGTGAACACAACCGGCCCTAATTTTTCCTTCACCCTAGCTGATACTTTTCTGAATCAGCTCGCTCGCAAGGGGTCTTATCCCATAGGCAGGTTGTCGCTGCAGAATTGGATTAACCCCATTCCCACATGGACTAATCTAACCTCCTGGATTCTGAGGACGTATGGGGACTTCCTTCAGGAAATTGATCTCTACTACGCCATCAGGGGTACCTGCTACGGATTGCCCATTAACAGGTCCTTGTTTATGGCCCTATTGGAGTTGTATAACCGGCGTACGGGGACTTTCTTTACCCCCGGAGGAGAACTGGGGCTTGCTCTTCATGAAATGAACACTGTGTCTAGGTTGTCGTGGGGAAGCGAAGCTTTTGAAGTATACACGCCGACGAACAAAGAACTCGAGGAGTTGGATCGGCGGTTTCCTGGCTTCGTTGCCGTGTACCAAGAATTGTTGTGTCATCATAGTGCCTGCCATCAGATGGCCATCAAGAAAATCAATAGTTCAGAAGGGAACGCCCCTCATACCAGGGACTGGGTTTTATATCTTTTCAAGTTGCGTCCTTCTGGTCACGTTTTGTCTCGAACTCCCTGAACCCCGGAGGAGGTTAAGGATATGATGTCGAAGGTTAAGAAGTCAAAGTCTACTCGTGACCGGTTTGGGAGTAGCACTGACTCCCTTAGTTATTTCTACTATGGTACCCAGGAGATGTCTGATAAAGCGATCTTAGCTGGGTTCTTGATGGTGTGGCTACGCAACTGCGTAGTTTCGGGCGGCACGGGTTCTATAGAAAGGATCAGCCGCCACTTCATTCTTCCTGCTGTAAAATTGGTCTTCAAAGTGAGGCTGGCGCTCCTCCCGGCCATGGTGTGTAGCATACACCACGGCCTTCGTGCCTTCACATCCAAAGTTATTGCTCGTGATGTGTCGGCGGACTTTAACCGGATAGAGCTACCATACCACTACCTCATGGGGTGGTTATTGATGCACTATCGGTCATTGATGAGGCCGGGGCCTGACAAAAACATTTCTGTTGACGACGCCTTTATTTTTCGATATCGTCATCAGCCTTGGGAACATGATACCATGCCGGCCTGCCGGAGGGCATTGGCGAGAATCGACGAGCTCGAGTTCTTCGTATCTCTCCCTGAGTTCACCTCCGGAGAAATGAGGAGGGTATACGTTGACAACGTTGATCCTCCCCAACTTTTAACTGGGAAGATGCTTCTCTGGTTACGTAACATCCGTCTCGCGCACCTGGTGTATCGTTACCGGAACAGTGTATACTTGGAGCCTTATCTGCCCAGTAGATTTTCCTGTCAATTCGGGTATAGTCAATTGTTCCTAGATCGCCCTAGCGCTTGCTTGAGTTTTGAGGGCAGTGTACTTGATGGCATCCGGGCTTGGCATTATTATAATACGACCCATACCCGAGCCAGCTTCTCACTTCCTGACGCTAAGGGGGAGGGTGATATTTTGTATATAGCAGCCCTTTATCATGTTGCAGCAAGCAAACCTCCTGTTGGTTTTGATACGAATACTAGCTTCATTATTGGCACCCGTTTGGCCGAGAAGCCAGAAGGGTCCAAGAAGAGGAAAAAGGGGGCGAATAGGGTTCCTGTGTCGGACTCAGAGTCCACTAGTGCAGATGAGGGGGACGGCGAACAAGACCCTGATGACTTGTCCCATTCTTCGGATGAGAAAGTTGGGACTCAACCTCCTGTCGCGCAGGCTGAAAGGGCCGTGGGTCAATCGTCTGGTCTGTCTGACGAGGTGGTGCAGGATCAGCCATCTGCGATACCCGGCCCCTCGTGTAAACGGAGCAGGCGCGTGACTACCACTGACGACCGAACTTATTCTACGAAGCATGCTGCGGTAAGACGTCGCAGGCTGCTTATTGATGATGTGGAGGATGTTCCTGAGGTGACTTAGGCTTCAGCTGTTTCCTTTCTTCTTCTTTTATGTTGTAGCCTAATTATTTGTTTCTTTTGCTCTTTGTAGATGTCGGACGATCTTGCCCCTCAGGACCCGACTACGGAGGCTGATCCGGTCCTGTCTCGTTTAGTCAGTGGTGTGTGCACTGCTATCATTGCTGCCGGGGTGCTTCCGGTTACAACCGAGGATTCTTGCCCCGCTGGAACCTCGACCCAGGGGGATGGAGGCTTTACTGCGCCCATTCCTGAAACATCTGAGCCCCCTTATGATGACTTTGTGGGTGGGGAAGCTATGCCGGTGGTGAATGAGCCGTCGCCCCCACGCTTTTCCCTTGGTAATACGAATCGAACTATAGTTCATGAATCAGCATATGTGTTCCTGTCATTCCTCAAATTCTTTGTCTTACAGTTGTTTTGGATGTTCAGATCCTAACCCGTCATTGCCAGTGACTGATAATGCTGGATCACACCCTATCGGAGAGGGCCTGACAGAATCTCCATGTGTCGAGGGTCTTTCGTCTGGGTCGAGTTCGGGGCCTCAGGCAGCGGTGCTGCCAGGACAAGGGACGATACCTCCTGTGTCCTCTCTTGCGAATGTAGTTTCGGGGGTCAACCTTTCCTCCCTGCCGAGCATCCACGCTATTCGGGCGGCGGAGGAGGAGTTAGCTGCCATTCAAGCCTCTTTTCGTATGGAACTTGCTTCTTTGGTGGCGGGTGTAGTAACTCCTGAAGCTGCCCCTCTGGTACCGTCTGTCACTCTTCCTCTGACGCCGTCATCCACAGAAGTCTTGGATGATGCGTTACAGGACGTAGTTGCTAGTTTCCATCGTCATCTGAAGAGGGGGATCGAGGCAGCGGTGGAAAGGGGGACTCCCTTCACTCTGGCTCGCCGATGTGCTGGTGGCCAGATTAATACCCTTAGGACACTCCCTGGAGGAGAGGAACTGGCTGCACTTTTGGAGCCTAAGCTATTAGAAGGTGATCGCCTCGTGGCTCAGTTTCGCTTGTTGCAACAGACTGATTTACCCGCGGCCATAAATCGAGAACACAACTTCCTTACTACCGTGGTGGAGAAGGTGATGGCTGCCCGGGAATCACTCAAACCGGCTATATTACAGGACCGTCGGAAGCTGACTAAGTTGCATGATTATTGGAGCCGTCGGATGGAAGATTGCACGATTCGGGAAACGGATGCTTCTCGTGGGGTGGCCGATGCTCGGAAACAGTTCCTCGAGATCCAGAAAAAACTAGCTTTCCTGGAGTCACAGCTTGAGGCCGCTCGTGTTGATAAAGAGATTGCTATTCAGGAGGCTGGTAAGTATGGTAGGGCTTCTGCTAATCTAGAGCTTGCCCTAAAGAAGGTGGAGGATAACTGGCAGGTGTATACACATTTGAGTGACGCAGAGCAGCTATCCCAAGAGGCCGAGCGTCGAGCTAAGCAGAGGCTTGATCGGGGGACTGCCTCGATAAAGAATCGTCTTTTGGAGTTGTGCAATGCTGAACTATAGTCGGCCTTTTGTTTTCCCTTCTTTTTCTTTCCCCCCTTTTTTTTTGAAAGGGACATGATCCCAAAAAATGTAATACTTCTTTTCTTCCTTCAAATAAAGAGTATTTTCCATTCTACTCTTCATTTGTATTGCCTGTTATGCCTGTGGTATTGTGGTGATGCTCTCCCCTACCTGGGGGGTATATTTGTGGACCTGTTACCCATGGCATACCTTGGTTTTAGGTAGAGGTAACAAGTTTTGGTCAGGATACCTGAAGCAGCCATAGCAAAGTGGTCATGGGTGTTCTTGGTATCGAGAAAAGGAATGTCGTAGAGCAGGTGAGATGGTAAGTTTGTGTTTAAGAAACTCAACTGAGGATATTTGTGGGCCTATTATCCTTGGCGTACCCTGGTTTAGGATATAGATAATAGGATGAAGGAGAACTGACCTACTCGCTCAGAGGTAACGAGGATATGGCAAGTAGGAAAGTTTTATAACCGTAGAGTCTTCCTACTCAGAGGTAATGAGTACATGGCAGGGGTGGACTCGTCGGGGGGTATTGGTGGTCAACAGAGGACATTTGTGGTCAACAGAGGACATTTGTGGACCTATTATCCTTGTCGTACTCCGGTTGTGGGTACAGATAATAGGTTGAAAGGGGACCGACATACTTGCTCAGAGGTAATATGGACATGGCAAATATGGCAATTTCTTCGACGGAGCCTTCCCGCTCAGAGGTAATGAGGACATGGCAGGAGTGGGCTCAATGAAGGAGGGGTACATTGAACTACTCAGAGGTAGGAGGACGTGGAAGTTCTATGCGAGGGGGCGGTTTGTTTTTGGTGGAAGCGAAGATGACTCAGAGGTAATGAGGACATGGTCGTTTCGGAAATTGGTGGATATGAGTTCAGTGGTATCAACGGATACATGACTCGATAATTTGGAAAATGGTGGAGGTGAGTTCAGTGGTATCGACGGATACATGACTCGATAATTTGGAAGACTGTTCAGCGGTACAAGAGAGTACGTGACTTGATAAGTTAGAAAATCGGAGGGTTGAGTTCAGTGGTACCAGCGGGCACATGACTCAAACTCTGGAAAATGTTGTTTAAACATAGTATTTTTTCAGAAACTTGCCGTTGACTGGCAACATGAGCAAGTCTCCGTTTGGCTTGGCGAGGCGGTAGGCGCCGTTGGAGAACACGGCCTCGATGACAAACGGACCTTCCCACTTTGGCTGGAATTTGCCGGTGGTCTTATGAGTCATGACCATTGGCCTCCGGACTGCCAGAACAAGGTCGCCCACTTGGAATGTTCTGACTTTGACCTTTTTGTTGAAGGCTCCTGAGATGCGTGCTTGATATAGCTCGATCCTTTGCTGAGCTAGGAGGCATTTTTCATCTAAGGCCTCCAACTCTTGTAGTCGACGTCGGTAGTTATCATCCGTTGTCAATCGATAAGTGAGGGCGACGCGGAGTGAGGGTATTTGAGTCTCTAATGGGAGAACTGCCTCACTCCCGTACACCAGGGAGAATGGTGTATTCCCGGTAGCTGTTCGAACTATGGTGCGATAAGCCCATAAGCACTCGCCGAGCTTCTCGTTCCAGTCATATTTGTTGGAGGAGACAAACTTCTTAAGGAGTTTGATGATTGTTTTGTTGAATGCCTCTGCTAACCCGTTTGCTGCCGGGTTGTATGGTGTTGAAGCGACATTCTGAATGCGGTGCTTGTCGCAGAATCGATAGAATGCGTGGCTTGCAAACTGCGGACCATTATCATGGATGATCCTCCGTGGCAGTCCGAAGCAGTAGATGACGTGATGCTTAAGGAAGCTGATCACGTTTGAAGTCTTAACTTCTGTGAGCGGGACAGCTTCCGCCCATTTGGAGAAATAATTCGTGATCGCAAGTATGAAGCGATGTCCTCGAGAGGAAGGTGGGGTGATTGGACCAATGATATCCATTCCCCATGCTTCGAATGGCCAGGACGCCACCGTTGGATGTAGAAATTCGGATGGTTGGTGAATGAAGTCCGCATGGACTTGGCAAGCCTTGCATTTTCTGGCATAGTCTATTGCGTCTGCCACCATCGTGGGCCAGTAGTAGCCCATCCGGCGAAGGCGATCTTGTAGCTTAGGGCCAGGTTGATGGGCCCCGCAGACACCGTCATGAGCTTCTCGTACGGCTTTTTTGGCTTCGACGTTTAACAAGCATCGGAGCAATAATCCGTCGTAGGAACGGCGATACAGCATTTTCGTCTCTGTATCGTAGAAAAATCTGAGAGAACACCGTCTGATAGAAGTAGCCTCCTTCGGGTTCTCGGGCAGGATGTCGTAGACCACGAAGTCTATGAATAGTTGTCTCCAGTCCGGTGTTTCATCGACTGTCTGGGTAAAATAGCTGGCCACGAATTGAACATTGTTCTTGGGACAGACTAGTTCGTGGCCTATCACGTCAGCCGAATGATGAGCTTGGTTTGGCACTGCAAGGGAAGCGGCAAGGCCTGCTAGGGCATCAGCTTCGATATTCTGGAGTCTGGGGACATGTTCGATAAAGAATCCCTCGAATGATGAGATAATGTTGATCGCTATTTGGCGGTAGGGTATCATGTCTTCGTGGCGGACTTCATATGACCCCCGAATTTGATTGACGATTAATTGCGAATCGCCGTATGCTTCCAGATATTCTACCCCCAGCTCTTTTGCAAGTTGGAGGCCAATGACCAAAGTGTTGTACTCGGCCACATTATTGGAGCAGGGTTCCGTGAGAGAGTAGGCACGATTGATCACTAGCCCGGTAGGAGAGATCAATACTATTCCGACCCCGACGACTATATTTCCCTTGGGTCCGGTTCTTGAAGCGCCATCGAAGAACATCCGCCATATGTTATCGTGGGTGGTTGTATTCGAATTGGCGACCTCGTCTGGGATTTCCTCGTATATTCTGGATGACCCCGATCCTGGATGGGCTGCCAAAAAGTCTGCCAGGGCTTGACCTTTGACAGCCTTCTGCGGGACGAAGATCATATGATAGGGGGACAGCAGTATCGCCCATGTAGCGAGGCGAGAGCTGAGCGCCCCAGGTTTAGTCATGAGGACTCTGAGAGGGTTGACCCGTGAGATCACATGTATGGTTTGTCCTGTAACATAATGCCGCGTCTTTTGAATGGCGAATACCAGGGCGAGGCATTCTTTCTCCACAGCGGTGTATCGGTGTTCGGGCCCGACCATCATTCGGCTGAGATAGTATATAGCTTGCTCGTGGCCTTCATCGTTGTTTTGTGCCAGCAGGGCACCGAGGGAGTGTTCCATTGCTCGCACATAGAGCAGGAATGGTTTTTCAGGGACCGGGGCCACCAGGACTGGAGGATTTGACAAATATTCTTTGATGTCGTCGAAAGCACGCTGGCATTCCTCGTCCCATACGAATGAGACTCCCTTCTTTATGAGGTGCGTGAACGGTCGGCATCACCCAAAGAGATTGGAAATGAACCTCCTGATGTAAGCTAGCCTCCCTTGGAGGCCTCTAAGTTCGCGAAGATTTCTCGGAGGACCCATCTCCATTATTGCCTTGGTTTTCTCAGGGTCTACATGGATACCCCGTGCAGTGATGATGAAGCCTAAGAACTTCCCGCTGGATACGCCCAAGAACAATTTCGTAGGGTTCATTTTCAGATTGTGGGCTCGCATCAGGTCAAATACTGTTCTTAGATCTTGCAGATGATCTTCCTTACGGCGACTCTTGACAGCGATATTATCGACGTAGCATTCCACTATCTTGCACAAATATTCTCTGAAAATGATACTCATAACCCGCTGATATGTGGCGCCAGCATTCTTTAGACCGAATGGCATGACTGTGTAGCAGTATGTGCCGATCGGTGTTCTAAATGATGTGTGCTTCTCGTCGTCAGGAGACATCTTGATTTGATTGTATCCCGAGAATCCATCCATGAATGACATACGTTCGAAGCCGTATGTGTTGTCAATCATGATGTCCGTGATCGGGAGGGGAAATTTGTCTTTCGGACATGCCTCATTTAGATTACGGAAGTCGATGCAGATTCGGATCTTCCCGTTCTTCTTAAGGACCGGAACTATGTTGGCGACCCAGTCAGGGTGTTGCTCCTCACGGATGAAGCCGCTGGCTATCAGCTTGTTGACCTCGGCTTCGATCGCATCCATGATACCTGGACGGAAGCGTCGTTGTTGTTGTTTGACTGGTTTTGCATCAGGCCGTATGTTAAGCTTGTGAAGAGCGATATCGGGGTCTAATCCCGGCATGTCTTCGTAACTCCATACAAATACGTCAATATATTCTCTGATGAGTTCCAGCAGTGTTTCTCGCTCCTCGTCTGTTAGGCTTTTACTGACGAAGATTGGCTTTGGAGAGGATTCGCTGCCGAGGTCGATCTGCACAACTTTATCTTCTCTAGGAGGTTCTCTCTGTTCGAACCGCTTTTCCCATTGTGCGTCCAACTGTTGGGCCCACGGCTCAAGCTCGAGGATTTCAGGAATGTCCTCATCTTCTTCGTAAGCGTCGGCGAATGCCATGTTGACTGATAGGACTTGTCTGAATATGTCTCCGATGCTTGTATCCGAGTCGGAAGTTGGTGACCCGGTTGAGTGTGACTGCCAGTCACATTCTTCATCTGAACTCTCTGGAGTCGTTGTGGGAGTTACATACCCTAGTCCACATCGAGTTTTGCTATAGTAGTCCCGCGGCTTACCAGACGGTACTGGGGCTTCAGAGGTAGTCGCCGTCCGATACCGTAATTCAAACCAGGTGTAGTCTCCAGATCATATTCTTGTTTCTGCATGAGGTATTTGGACTGGGGGCTATAAAGATACAGAGGCAGTCTTCCGGCGTCTGACCCAAGATTGACTTCTTTTACGGTGAAGGGGTGCGGATCGTCCTTCCGGCCGAAGATGATTGGATGATCCCCTCCCTCGACTATGCGGTAAGCGTCTTCTGCCGGAATAAGCTGGATTGCGGTATGTATATTTATCACTTGTGTATGTAGGTGAGTGCCTATACCGTGGTCCATAGCATACATTGTACATAGCTTATTGAGCTCGATGTAATTCAAAGATAGCCCTTTATTGATAAAATAAGGTATCTTCTCGAGAGGGATTACATCATCTGCGGAAGGGGTGTCTGGGTGGGTAGCCACATACTTGGCTAATTTTGGTTCTTCTTCGGCTACCCCCTGTATAAATGAAGACTGAGAGGCTGACCTAGTCAGCTTGATCTTCAGAGGCTCAGCTGGCGGAGCAGATCGTGGAGTTGTTGGTAGACTAGCAACCCCTAGTTTAGCATCTAACGTGGGGCGAGGAGTGGCTGGTTCGCTGGAAGTGTCAGACCTCGCGTTGGGGTAACGATCCTTCTTGGGAAGGCGTATCGTGAGCGGTTTGTCGGAGGGATTGAGCTTCTCCGTTTGAAGCTGACCGATTCTCGGTAGTCTGATGGTAAGCGGCCCTGGTGTGGGTCTCGGCGCTTGGCCAGACCTTGGCAGTCGGATTCTCATCTGCTCTTCTTGTGCCGATAGACTGATTGCGTTCTTACGCAGAGTAGCCGTAAGGGGTACAGAATTGCCCGGTTTGCGAGCCTGGAGGTGGATCGTCAGAGGTTCTTCTGATCCTGCGGCCATCTTGGTGTGAGCTTGTACGTCTTCTTCGACCAGGTGCTTCTTTGATTTCTCGTATAAACAGGAGTCTGAGTAATAAGATTCGACCCCTTTGAAGGGGTCGATATCAGCAAACTCTGTCCTCACGAAGCCGTGCTTATCGACATATTTGAAGCATTGGTGTAGCGTGGAAGGCACGATCATGTAATCGTGTATCCAAGGCCATCCCAGAAGGATGTTGTAAGAAGTGTCGGCATCTATGACGTAGCAGGTGACTTCCGATTGGAGATCGCCAATCTGACACTTCAAACGAATCTTCCTTATTGGGTAGCTCCTGCCCGAATTGAAACCGCTAATGGCGGTGCTTGTAGGCGTCAGGCAATGCATTAGAATGCGAAGATGATGTAGCAGACCCTTCGGAATGATGCTTATGGAGGACCCAGGATCAATGTGCATTCGGTCCACCTTTACGTCGCCGATGTATCCAGTATAGTATAACGGGCGATCGTGCAGGTTAGTTTTGATGAGCATGTCCTGCGGAGAGAAGACGATATTGGGCATTGCTCCCGTACACGCACTATCTTGGAGATCTGCAGGTTGATTATCTTCCGTGAGGTTGACCTGAGCCAAGTATGCGTCGGCATTTTGGAGCGCCTCACTCAAAGCCGTGCGAACATCCTTCGAGAGCCTTAGGAGTTCATACAAAGACAATTTGGCCGGTGTATTGGCCAATTGAGTCAAGATGTCGAAGTTGTAGGGCCTTTCCAGCCCCTGAGGTGTCTCCTTTCGGAGGGATTTGTCGAAGCGAGTCTCCTTTGGCCTAGGCTTGTCGGTCGTCGAAGGCTGAGCCGGTCCTAGAGTATCAGTGGTAGCGGGTGGCTGATCATTAGTCGGATTCTCGGCCACCGGTTGGGCTTGTGCTCCAGATCGAGTAGTGACGGTTGAGACTTCCTCTTCCTCTGCCGAGGCGGTGCGGCAGGATCTGACCTTTCCACTTTTCTTCTTAGAAGGTAGAGTGGGCTGAGTCACCTCGTAGACTAGGTCCGGATGGACCCACATGATTTCCCCTCGTGATGTGGTGAGTGGTACTAGGCCGGGAGTTTGCTCACGGGCAGGCGGAAGATTAGCAATTTCTATCGTTGCCAGAGGGACGGGTATAACACCGTCTTGAGTCTCTGTTGGAGAGAAACTGTCGAATTGTACAGACACCATGTTGGCCGCTACGGTTACCTCCTCGAAGTCGATAGCCAGAGCGTTCGAATCGATAAGGTTTTGGATATATCGTTTCAGTTGGTAGCAGTCGTGTGTAGCATGGTGGACGTAGCGGTGGTAATGGCAGAACTTCGGGTTTTCTAAATCAGCCGGCCGAGGTTTCCGCCTTGGTGAAGGAAGCTGAATTCTATCTCCTTGTATAAGCATGTCCAAGATAGGCTTGACGTGGCCGTCTTCGAAAGAATAAGTGATTTGAGGCCATTGTTTGTCTGTCGGCTGTGGCTCGGGCTTCTGAGCTGTATCGGTCACCATAGCCTGTTTGCCTCTGTTATCTCGGTTGTTGGAGGGGCTACCCCCATTGTCGTTGGTGGTGTTGGGACGCTTGCCCTTGTTCTCTCCCTCCGAGATATGCAACCCCAGTTGGCGAGCCTTCTTCAATCGTTCTTCAGCACTTGTTGTACTGATGATAAAAGCCTTCCAGTCCTTAAATTGACTTTCGCCCATCCAGAGACTAATTGTTGGGAGTAGTCTCTTTTGGCAAATTTCAATCAAGGAAGAGTCCGGGTTGCCAGATGGTAACTTCATTGCGGTTTGGCGAAACCGCTCAATGTAATTCCTCGTCAGCTCTTTCTCTCCTTGGACGACATCCATGAGGGTAGACATCGTGACATCCTGCCCTACCTCATAGAACCTCTCTAAGAACAAGCGCTTGAAGCCAGCGAAGGAGTGGATGCAATTATCTGGCAGGTTGCGGTACCAATCGAAGGCGACTCCTTCCAATGCCCCAATGAATAACCGCGTGAGGATAGCGTCATCATGGGGCAGATGGTCGGTAGTGACCTCAAAATAAGTGATGTACCGACTTGCTGAAGTCTTGCCATCATATGGGTTGATATTGAACGGCTTATATCTTGGTGGAAAGGGAACATCCCTCCATTCGGCAGGGTATGGTTGCCGTATTCTGAGGTCTTGAGAGTTTTCTCGGGCGTGGAAAATCGCTCGGAGCTCCTGAACCTCTCTCCTTACTTCTCGGGCCTCATCTGTCGTGGTAGGGGCCGTTATCTCGGGAGTATTATTGCCCGGGTTTGGTGCCGCTGAATTTGAATCTATGTTGTTTGCGGGACCCGTGCTTGTCTGGCCAGGTGTCACTCCCTGCAGAGTAGGAAGCGTCGCTTTGATCTCGTCTACAGATTTGACCAAGGCGTGCAGTATAGCCTCCAAAGTGTCAATGCGTTGGCGATCGCTGGAACCACCTTGATTGCTGTCTGTCATGAACACCGTCTTCACATGAGGAGTGACAGAAGGAGTGGTAGAGGAGGTGCCCTCCGAGTCGTACCCATGCATCGAGAAATCATCAGGATATATGGGGATGTTCTCTTCAGGTTCGGACTCGGAAGGAACAGTACCCCCAGCTTCGGAGCTTGCTTCGTCTAGGATGTCCTCGGGGACGTCGGTATCTGTTGTATCCGTCGGAGGATTTGCTTCCTCCAGTCCGTCTTCCTGAAATGTCGGATTGTCGTGGATGTTTGGAGGAGTGCTACCCCCAGTTCCGACGACCCCCATTGACGCAGACGACGAACTTCCTACTGCAGCAGTTTTCGTCTTCGAACGGGTGTGTTGGAATACTCCAGTGGAGGACAACCCTTTAGACGACGGTTTCTTAGCTGTAGTAGTTGACACCTTTGGCCCGGAGATGCTTGTCTTCTTCCCTCTCCCCTTGGCGGGAACCTTCTGTGCGGAATTGCAGAAGACAACAGGAGGTGCCTCGTCTTTCGAGCTCGGGTGATGTAGTCTTTGAAAGACGGGTGACCGATCTTCTGTTGTCGCCGCGTTGTTGCAGCGGCAGTTGACGATAATCTGGGTGCAGTGATGTCCGTGTGAGGACTCGTTGCACATTGAAGCTCCTTCTCTTTCCTTGCGTTTGTGGAGGATAACCTCACGTAGGTCAGAGGAACCACCTAGTCCGTTTGCCGCCGGGGGCTGGACTTGAGTGGTTTTATACAACTTCCCATCAAAGGCCCGCGTGATACTCAGCGGGGCGCCCCGATAGTCGGAGGTTGGGGCAGCTGTCTGGACTTGATGAGCCCGCGCTGCCCTAGACTTCCTCCTTTTAGCACATACGGGTACGTAATAGAAGGAGTCTAAGTTGAACACCACAGAGTCTGGATTATCATCCAGAGAGTGATCAGAGTCAGGACCGCATGAGAGCCGATCGAAAACTGATCGAGAGAAGCATGGAAGAGACGCTATGCGGCTAGCGTTGGGTGCCGTACAGGCTGTCTGCATGCGACTGTCTTCTGTTGTGGGATAAGTCCTTATGCGGCTAGGAGTCACGACCGTGCAGGCTGACCGCATGCGGTTGGCATCTGTGGCCGCATGGGTTTTCTGCAAGCGATTGACTTTACTAGCCGCATGAGTTTCATTCCTGCGGTTGGGAACTGTAGCCGCATAAGTTATGCGGCTGACAGAAGTGGCCGCGTGAGTTTTCTTTATGTGGTTGACGGTTGTAGCCGCATGGGTTTTCTTTCTGCGGCTGATATCTTTCTGCGGTTCAGGTTGAGCAGAGTCCCTCTTTGCCCCTACAAGTCCAGCATCATAGTATTTTCTTCTGCCGGACTTGGGGGCAGCAGAGTTGTCTGCGGTCTGAAGTGGGGCCGCAGGAGAGTCCTTCTCGCCGTCTTGAGCGACCGAGGGCATCCCATCGAAGGCTTGAGGAGGAGCGAATGATTTTGGCCTCCACTCTTTGCGAGCCTTCGTGGTGCGGGTGCATTTCTGGACCGGGCCAGCGCTGCCTTCGGAGAGCATCTCTTCGAACGCCTGTTGGTCGAAGCAGACGACCATCTTCTGTTGTGTGGAGCCAAGTTTGGCTGCATCCGATTGCGTCACCAACTCCTCAGCCGTGGAGAAGTTAGTCCCCAACAGAGTCGCCATCGTGTTTGCCATTGATTGTAAAAGAATAGAACAATTATCGGAGGACTGAACTTAGACTCACAATACAAACTCGCTTGTACAAAGAAAGCCTAGGGACGAAAGCCTAGGTACAGCAGACTAAGTACAATTGTTTATTTTTGATTCTGGGGGGTAACGATAGAGGCTCGGGAAAGCGACGGCCGCTCTGCCTTACTCTTTGGACGATCGGTATGCAGCCTTGGCTCGGGGAAGATCTGCTTGGCGTTGACGAAGGGATGCTCTTCTCGCCCTCCTCGAGTTGCTCTTCTGACTTCTCTCTCTCTCTCTCTGTGGTTATCAGGAAAGGAGGGAAAGAAACTCTCTCTGTGTATACGTATTCTTCTCTGATTTTTCTCGTATATCCTCGCAAGGGAATGGCACCTTGCTATTTATAGTAGTGGGATGTGATTATTAGGGTTGCCAATGATTGGCTCTTTGAAGATGGCGGCGGCCTGGGGATTGATCAATCCAGGCCGTTCATTTTTTATTATGATGAATCCAAGCCATTAATGGTAGATTACACCAAATCCCTATTAGTAATTAATGCTGGTTGGCATAAATCTTCCTTATAATGATTTTATGATATCTGCGAATAAATCAAATTTATTCTTCTGCCACGTGCCCCAGATCATTGGGATTCGACCCAATCTTGGATTGCCATGAATTTGGAAGATTGATCGGGTGAGGACACGTGTCCTAAGTGCCAATGGTTAGACTGGAACCGCATGCAGATTGAGCCGCATGAGCTTTGGGCCGCATAAGACCTGGGACACGTGTTCGGGCGGTCTGAGCAGTGGCCTCCCTCCTTCGGACTTTTGAACTATATGATGAGCCGTATGACCCGCATAATGGTGTGTCTGCTCGAGCCGCATGGGCATAGTCTTCTTGAGCCGCATAGGGATGCTTCCCCTTGAGCCGCATGAGACTGTTTCAGTCCGAGCCGCATAGAACAGCTACATTCTGAACCGCATGGGAAGTCTTCACTTCGAGCTGCATAAGCATGCCCACGTGGCGAGGCCACGTGGCATTTTTGTTGTTATCGGGGGATTGTGTCAGAGATTTCTTTCTATTCCCTAGAGATTCATCATCATGACAGAGCCATAATTACCTGCTTTGGTGTCAGTCCTGTCAACTTTTCAGAGGGGTCAGCCGTCAAAGCCATTAATGTAGCATGGGTCGAAGGGGAGCACTGTCAAGCCACGTGTCTTCTGAGCCGCATGAACTACTTCAGGCCGCATAGCTCCTTGTGCCGCATGACCCCTGAGCCGTATACGTTTTGCGAGCCGCATGGGTCTTTCCTGGCCGCATGAATCAATTTCTTTAGTATTTTCCATGCTTCTACACAAAGCAGGAAAGCATTCGGCCTCGCCATCAGTGCCCAAGTGTGTCGATACCTTTCTGGTGACTTAGTTCTTCCGGTTGTTCATCTTCAAGCAGTGATCTTCATCATCATCGTATGGTCCAAGGAACAAAGTGATCGACTTTAGATCAGACTTCCATAGCAATACTTCCCAGAATAATTTGTACTCTTTTGTACTTTTGCTCGTTTTATTTTCAAAAGCCGATTTCCAGGCATTTTGTTAAGTGAAACAATGAATGCTTTTGTCATTCTCTTGGATTAATTCTGTCATGACCTGCACCCGTTTTTTTTAAACGGATACGAGACGTGTCCAAGCCAGCCTACGCCGCAGTGTCGGCGGTAGTACGCTGTCACGGCCATGAAGATCCAAAATCATAAATAATGCTCATTCACAAAATTAATTTAATTTACAATGATCACAAGTTTTACATTTTGCAGAAAATATAAACTTGTACATATAAAAGAATAACTACAACTCCACTATCTAACTAGTCTCTAGGCTTTTGTCTGCAAATATTCCCGTCTCTCCCCAAGCTAAGTGAATCCACGGCTAACCTGAAAATGTTGGTTTCCAGTCAGGAATGGAACAGCACAATTCACTGAATGCAATTTCAAATAAAAAAAATGACTATAAAACAAAGGTTAGACATCAATCATGAGTTTTGGGAATAAACAGTAAATATGGAAAACCAATAGCAATAAATAGACACAAAATACTTTCCCCAACTGTTAGAAATACCTTTGGTATGTGTTTGGTCTGGGGTACTACACCGCACGGTCTACGAGGTCTACTTGCAAAAAAATAAACACTGTCTACGAGGTCTACTTGCAGAAATTAAACAATGTCTACGAGGTCTACTGCATGAAAATAAACAATGCCTACGAGGTCTACTGCATAAAGATAAACAATGTCTACGAGGTCTACTGCATGAAAATAAACAATGTCTACGAGGTCTACTGCATGAAAATAAACACTGTCTACGAGGTCTACTGCATGAAAATAAACACGATCTACGGTCGGATCACATATCCTTGGTACTTCTCATTCCCGACTCAACAATTTATAATAGAGTATAAAAATCACATAACTAATGGATAATCAATGAAATATAGTAAAGATCAATATCGAAATGCAGACAATAAACTGTACTTGCCTGTGGTCATGTGCTGGTGTAACCGATAACCTGAACCACTCAGAATGCCACAATAGTCAAAACTCGTACAACAGTCTCCAGATGCTAGAAAAGAGAATACCAATGATCTCAGAATAGTCAAATTAGCTAGGATTGCTTGTCCTTAAGTCCAATTCTGGACACAGAAGCAAAATGGTAATTTCGGGTCAAAACGGTGTCCGTCGTTGGACTCGCTTTGCACCGAAAAGCGTGCCAGAGTCAACGATCTCTAAAGTCATCAAACTACATGTCTACGTATCCAGTTTTCCGATACGAATCCAACCGTATGTCCAGAGTTGGATTCTGGCGGGCCGTGCACAAAATTGCCCGTTGAGTGGGACCATGGGGCCCGCAAAACAGTAATTTTATCAACGGTCTCAGAATCGGACCAAACTTGGCATACAGGACCAAAAAAATGATACGGTTCTGTTGGCGCAAGTATCGTCTCGATCTGACGAGCGTGCACAAAGTAATTAAGAAACTTGCAAAGTGCACGATACGGTGAATTTCGACGAATACGTATCAAATTCGTCGCGCACACGCGACCAATTTGAATTCCGACAAAGCCCACACGAGAGCCGTTACGCAGCTTTCAATGCTTACGATGTGCGACCACGTCGCCCGGATTGGCGGGACGCACGTCGTGTGGAGTGATTTTCTAGTTTTTGAACAGTTTTAAAATAGGTTTTTCTCGAACTTTGGATTCGAATAACTCTGCAATTATTTAATGAAACTAGGATCTATAAAAAGGGTTTTAATGTCATATATGTCGTCTAAAACTTCCTTCAGATGGTTTTCTGAAATTCCTATCTCTCGGTTTGCAATCCGTCTCCCAAATCAGGGTTTCGGGACTGGACTTGTGTTCTGTTTTTGACAGTTTTTGGGTAAGTTCGTGTCAGTTTCTCGACGAACACGAATAAGTTCCATGAGAACTAATTCACAGGAATCCGAGATGGTTATATCGGGGTCATACCTGAGAAATCTTCTCGACAATCGGTCGACCGATCGGGGAAAAAACTCCGCACGAAGTCGGCCTCTTGACCGCTGATGTTGCTGTCGCTTCTGCTCTATCCTCGCGCACGCGCACGCCGTGGTCGGCTTGCGGCGGTGTTCGGCCACCATGGCGGCGGCGGGGTGGCCGCGCGCACGCGTGGGGGGTGTGCGCCCAGGTGGGGGTCGGCGGGACGCTGGTTCGATCGATGTGTTTAGGGTTTCGAGGAGTCGGCTTCGGTTCTCTGTTATCGTTATATATATATACTTATATATAACACTATTGTTCTTTCACAGAGCACAAATGAATTGTATGGAGCAGGGCTCGATCAGTTGGGCCGTGGTTCAGGGGTGGTTGGGCCCGGCTGTTGGGCTGGGCCTCTGGCTCGGGCCTGGTATTGCTTTTCTTTTTAACTAATATCTATACATATATTCCTATATATACTAATCTATATATATTCATATATATATATCCTAATATAATACTCTCCATAGAATATAAATAAATCCCAATAGTATTATATATATATATAAAACTATGTATGAATCCATAATTAATAACAAATATTATATAATATTTACATAAACACAAAGTCTAATAATAATTTAAGTAAAATTATTTTAATCAATAACAATTATAATATTCACATAGAAGAAGCATTTGTATATATATATATATATATATATATATATATATATATATATATATATATATATATATATATATATAATAAAACATCCTTATATACAGAAATATAGCATTTATATAGGACATCTATTTTTTTTTACTAATTTCTCTAATGAATAATGAAATCGTATAATCAATTAGGAAAAATACCCACACATATGAATATATATATATATATATATATATATATATATATATATATATATATATATATATATATATATACACTTATATATAGTCTTTATACCTCAAATAAATCCCAATAACTTAATAATAAATAATAATAATCAAATGCAATAAATCTATAATGATGTATATACCCCTCATGTACAGTCTAAAAACCATCAATTACACAAAATGAATTTATAATAAAATATTTTACAATTTCCGGGAAGGGGAGCTACAAATCTATCCACCTTAAAAATAATTTTGTCCTCGAAATTCTAACTCATCCACATGCCTAAAAATTTAAACAAAATAAAAGAATAAGTCCACTATTACCACAATCTCCTTAAATTAATTCCTCAAGATATTTATAACCTTCTCTAGCCATTCTATAACTACGATTACTCCGAGGACTTCTACCCACCTTTGGTCAAACTACTCCCTCAAATCTCATATCATTTAAAACTTTACAATCTTCCAACTAATTGTTAAAATTGCTACCAATAGATATCTACTGTTTATGACCACTATAATCCTCTCCTATTTGTCGAACAACCCGAAATCTAACAAGCAATAATTTACACAAGTAGCTAATAAATATTGGTAAATTCTAATAAGCATGACCATTCGTTGCACCGAAATAGGAAGGACAGAAAAATAAGGGAGAATAATCGAGAGCAAATATGAAGTTTCAAGAGCGGTAGAGTGTTTCCAATGATGCAGGTAGAAAGAAAGTTTACGAATCATTGAATTATTTGCTAGATTGGGCTACTCTAGTCCAGTCACTTGTTAAATCGAAGAACACTTGTTTCTTAGAGGGCTTGCAATCTTTGCAATACAGAAATTTTGTTCTTGAAGTTCTAAACAAGATTCCAAAATAGAACGAAATTTGAAAAAATCAAGATTGTGATCTTTCCCGTGGCTATTTAAACACAAACAAGGGATATAAATGCAATACAAGATCGGATCGCGACTCCTAGGTAGACGGGATAAGGGTTACAAATCTGGAGGCTACATAATCGGTATAGAGACCTATCTCAAATAGTCCGATTTTATAGTCAACTATGGTGGTATGCATGGATGGGTTTAACTGGGTCTTAATGGGTTCCCCGATTTGGACATCAATCGTTGTTTGGATGAGCCTTGGACTTTAATCTATACGGAATAGACAAGATCCCTATGATAAAGCTATTTCTACTAGGCTAGGGTAACCTAGAATAGGTTTCCTTCTAAGTGGTTGAACTAGTTGTCAGTCAGATTGGTTTGCTAGGTCCCTAAAGCCTAAAATACGCTTTTGGTGACTTTTGCGTTTAATTAGCACGAGAAGGCACAATTGAATGGAATACTAGTGACATGTGTGTAGTGGACTTCGAGTAGATCATAACCATATATTCGATCGAAGGAATTAGGTCAAGGTTGAGGCTCTAGTGGATGTCGGAAGGTATACCGGTATTATGGTAAGGGTTATAGCTTGTCCTTTTTACCTGAAAGTCGTACCATAAAAATTGAGTACAAGGGGACATGTTTGAGTAGGACATGATATACCTAGGTGAAGGTGAACTCGTCTAGATCTTGCATATGAAATTTATTGGAAGGTAACAGCTGGTCTCGTGCTCCGAATATTAATGACACGACCGGGGCACACAATAATCTAAATGGAAAGTGGGAGTCTATCGGGCACTAACTATCATTCTAATAAAAATTTGTTCTAATCAATCGGTGATCTTCGTATATCCTAAAAAAAAATTTAGAAGGCTTACAGTCTACCCACCTTAGGAGTTAGGACATGGTCTTGGGAATAATGGGGTTAAGAGAATTTCAAAGTCCGGATATTGTACCTCGATTCTTGGTAATAAAGAATGAGGCAGGGTGTAACGGAATACGGTAGATATGGTCAAGTCAAGGGTCGTTCCTCAATGATTGGAAAATGAGTGTGTGCAATAACACATGGTCGATAACATAGAGGACATACCCATCCATAGTGTACAAGAGTTATCGACGGGGTAACCAGCTCCAAGGCATGTCCTATGAAGAGATTTCTAACAACTGAGTCGTGAATCTCTAGTTGTGTCAAACCTGTCAAACTATTGTCTTAAGGGTTCTAGTGGTATGGGCTGTAGTGATCATGCGTTGTTGTTGACAACTGGTATATCACAATTTGACAGGGTATTTAATCTATGGTATTAGCTAAACAAGTGACTGTGGTGTTCCAACACTAGTTAGGTCTTAATATCAAACATTTACATAACTAGAGTAATATTTGTTGGAAACCAATCTCGGGAGGAGTGTCACGGTAAATGATTACCCTATTGTCCACTCATCTCATGTCTAACTGTGGGCTTCGGTCGAGGAAGGGTTGGTTCAAGGCTTAAGGGTTGCTAGTTAAGGCAAGCTTCCAGCAAATAATTAGAGACTCGTAACCTTTGGTCTCTAAAGAATAGGTAGTCTCCTAGGTAGGCATTTCGACTAAGGATAAAACCCTAATCATTCTTAAATTCAGATGGCTTGAAAGTCCCGATAACAGTTTGGGGTCGAGAGGAGAACGAGTAACTCGATCACATGGCTGGCTGACGATAACTACCCTTTTGTATACAACTACCATAGCTATGGGGATACGCGGTATCTCTCTACCATTACGAGCTTTCGTCTTTCCAAATCGGTGAAGGACAAAAACAATAAAGAATTCAAGGAAGATGTTACTGAATATAATGATTCAAAGGCGAACATATAATTCAAGAGGAATTGTCAAAGCAGTCGCGGATGAGATCCTAGATACCTATATATCTCCATCCACGTAATGTAATTAAACGAAGAGCGAACCAAATGCATCATGGTTGATCAGACCATAATACACTGATTCTGATTAGACAATAAGTTAGTAGGCGTCCCCAATAAACATATGTCTTGAATCAAGCTCGATAAACGAGTAAGCTTGCAAAAACTAGGCTGTAATAGCAGCGTTGGTCAAGTTAGTCAAGATACAAGTACGCGAGATTTTTGAAAGAAAGCACAAGTAGTTCGAGTTTTGTGAGAACCAAACCTTACCCGGTGTTCTTGCTTATACAGTCTTCCTACTATCTTCTGGTCCACAAGGACTTGGTTGACTAATGGGTTATGGACATTCTAAATTCCATATTCTAGGTAACCCTATTAGTGTCAGTCGATAACCTCGTCAATAGGTCACAAGGACCACGGAATGCTAGATCGGGAGACGTGCTATCCAACTTACAAAACTTCCACCAATATTGGCTTCGGATCTTATGGAACACAAAGGGCACTGTCCTATCCTCTATAGTATCCTTAATTTGTAATCATGTCTGAAGTCATTTCACCGAGGACTATGCCTCGCCCGTAAAATCGGGCTGTGGTAATCCTTGGTTTCGTAACTCAAATATGATACAAATCGAACATTACTTAACTCTATCCAATATTGGCTCAAGGATAACTACGATCAAGAGTGGACCACTAGTCATATCTCTAGTAAATTCTACAACCGATGTTTTCCTAATCTCATCTCAACTCTAGGGGTCGTGTCTCGCTAGTGCGCTGCTAGCTGCAGTGAATCTCTAGTCTCCAAAATTTAAATAAATGGCGACAGTGCGCTGCTGTCCTGCCAGTATAAGTTAACTAACATTCTCGTAACTATATCTGTAAATAAATTCCTGAGCTTCTAGAGATTCGAACAAGTTGACTATGAAATAAGGCGTAAATATTTGCCCTATCAACCCTTAAAATAAAAGATTGAGCGGGGAGGAAATAACTGAAGACAAAAAGATACACAAACATTCTAATGTCTATTCCATGTGTATTCAAACATTGAGAAAAACTTTGAACCGAAACTAACTCGAGGTCCGTATGGGGATAGCAATAATCAGAATTTTTACAAAATAATAATTCCTAGGGGAAATAGAAACTACACAGGCAATTCGACAAGATATGAGGATGATATCTTAGAGGCAAAGAGAAGGATCTGCCCAATTCATCAAGGTTAGATCATAAATTATATGAAGCCCTGTCTCACCAAGTGAATAATCTATCCACTTTGGATCATGTCGTATATCGAGAGATAATAGTGTACCTATGGGGATCTAACAAACTATCAAAATTAATAATTCCTCATCTAAATTGCATAGCCTAGACTACCCATCGGTAAATTTTGTATAAGGGACTCCTAGTCATAACCATTCTCTTAAATTAAATTAATTTCTAATTCGTGAATGAGCATTTCCTAGTCGCAGGCTCGCAATAGTACAACTAACTTAAGTACCATCACAAGTTCGCATGATTTGCAAAAACAGACCTGCATGGGCCACCACAAAAACTTGTCACGATCCGCACCCGTTTTTTTTAAACGGATACGAGACGTGTCCAAGCCAGCCTACGCCACAGTGTCGGCGGTAGTACGCTGTCACGGCCATGAAGATCCAAAATCACAAATAATGCTCATTCATAAAATTAGTTTAATTTACAATGATCACAAGTTTTATATTTTGCAAAAAATATAAACTTGTACATATAAAAGAATAACTACAACTCCACTATCTAACTAGTCTCTAGGCTTTTGTCTGCAAATATTTTCGTCTCTCCCCAAGCTAAGTGAATCCACGGCTAACCTGAAAAATGTTGGTTTCCAGTCAGGAATGGAACGAGCACAATTCACTGAATGTAATTTTAAATAAAGAAAATGACTATAAAACAAAGGTTAGACATCAATCATGAGTTTTGAAAATAAACAGTAAATATGGAAAACCAATAGCAATAAATAGACACAAAATACTTTCCCCAACTGTTAGAAGTACCTTTGATATGTGATCGGTCTGGGGTAC
Organism: Iris pallida; assembly: GCA_029216955.1. Taxonomy (NCBI): domain Eukaryota; kingdom Viridiplantae; phylum Streptophyta; class Magnoliopsida; order Asparagales; family Iridaceae; genus Iris; species Iris pallida. The sequence continues at coordinate 16,659,209 of JANAVB010000194.1, forward strand.
TACACCACACGGTCTACGAGGTCTACTTATAAAAAAATAAATACTGTCTACGAGGTCTACTTGCAGAAATTAAACAATGTCTACGAGGTCTACTGCATGAAAATAAACAATGTCTACGAGGTCTACTGCATAAAGATAAACAATGTCTACGAGGTCTACTGCATGAAAATAAACAATGTCTACGAGTTCTACTGCATGAAAATAAACACTGTCTACGAGGTCTACTGCATGAAAATATACACTGTTTACGAGGTCTATTGCATGAAAATAAATACGGTCTACGGTCAGATCACACATCCTTGGTACTTCTCATTCCCGACTCAACAATTTATAATAGAGTATAAAAATCACATAACTAATGGCTAATCAATGAAATATAGTAAAGATCAATATCGAAATGCAGACAATAAACTGTACTCGCCTGTGGTCCTGTGCTGGTGTAACCGATAACCTGAACCACTCAGAATACCACAATAGTCAAAACTCGTACAACAGTCCCCGGATGCTGAAATAGACAATATCAATGATCTCAGAATAGTCAAATTAGCTAGGATTGCCTGTCCTTAAGTCCAATTCTGGATACAGGAGCAAAACGATAATTTCGGGTCAAAACGGTGTCCGTCGTTGGACCAGCTTTGTACCGAAAAGCGTGCCAGAGTCAACGATCTCTAAAGTCGTCAAACTACGTGTCTACGGAGCCAGTTTTCCGATACGAACCCAACCGTATGTCCAGAGTTGGATTCCGGCGGGCCGTGCAAAAAATTGTCCGTTAAGTGGGACCATGGGGCCCGCAAAACGGTGATTTTATCAACGGTCTCAAAATCGGACCAAACTTGGCATACAGGACCAAAAAAACAATACGGTTCTGTTGGCAAAAGTTTCATCTCGATCTGACGAGCGTGCACAAAGTAATTGAGAAATTTGCAAAGTGCATGATACGGTGAATTTCGACGGATACGCATCAAATTCGTCGCGCACACGCGACCAATTTAAATTCCGTCAAATCCCACACGACCACAAAGCTGTTACGCAGCTTTTGATGCTTACGGTGCGTGACCACGTCGCCCAGATTTGCGGGACGCACGTCGTGTGGAGCAATTTTCTAATTTTTGAACAGTTTTAAAATAGGTTTTTCTCGAACTTTGGATTCGAATAACTCTGCAATTACTTAATGAAACTAGGATCTATAAAAAAGGTTTTAATGTCGTATATATCGTCTAAAACTTCCTTCAGATGGTTTTCGGAAATTCCTATCTCTCGGTTCGCAATCCGTCTTCCAAATCAGGGTTTCGGGACTGGACTTGTGTTCTATTGACAGTTTTTGGGTAAGTTCGTGTCGGTTTCTCGACGAACACGAATAAGTTCCATGAGAACTAATTCACAGGGATCCGAGATGGTTATATCAGGGTCGTACCTGAGAAATCTTCTCGACAATCGGTCGACCGATCGGGGAGAAAACTCTGCACGAAGTCGGCCTCTTGACCGCTGATGCTGCTGTCGCTTTCTCTCTGTCCTCGCGCACGCGCGCGCCGTGGTCGGCTTGCGGCGGTGTTCGGCCACCATGGCGGCGGCGGGGTGGCTGCGCGCACGCGTGGGGGGTGTGCGCCCAGGTGGGGGTCGGCGGGACGCTGGTTCGATCGATGTGTTTAGGGTTTCGAGGAGTCGGCTTCGGCTCTCTGCTATCGTTATATATATATACTTATATATAACACTGCTGTTCTTTCACAGAGCACAAATGAATTGTATGGAGCAGGGCTCGATCAGTTGGGCCCTGGTTCAGGGGTTGTTGGGCCCGGCTGTTGGGCTGGGCCTCTGGCTCGGGCCTGGTATTGCTTTTCTTTTTAACTAATATCTATACATATATTCCTATATATACTAATATATATATATATATTCATATATATATATCCTAATATAATACTCTCCATAGAATATAAATAAATCCCAATAGTATTATATATATATATATATATATATATATATATATATATATATATATATATATATATATATATATATAACTATGTATGAATCCATAATTAATAACAAATATTATATAATATTTACATAAACACAAAGTCTAATAATAATTTAAGTAAAATTATTTTAATCAATAACAATTATAATATTCACATAGAAGAAGCATTTGTATATATATATATATATATATATATATATATATATATATAAAATAAAACATCCTTATATATAGAAATATAGCATTTAGATAGGACATCTATTTTTTTTACTAATTTCTCTAATGAATAATGAAATCGTATAATCAATTAGGAAAAATAACCACACATATGAATATATATATCTATATATATATATATATATATATATATATATATATATATATATATATATATATATACACACACTTATATATAGTCTTTATATATATATATATATATATATATATATATATATATATATATATATATATATATATATAAAATATATATATATATATATATATATATATATATATATATATATATATATATATATATATATATATATATATATATATACACACTTATATATAGTCTTTATACCTCAAATAAATCCCAATAACTTAATAATAAATAATAATAATCAAATGCAATAAATCTATAATGATATATATACCCCTCATGTACAGTCTAAAAACCATCAATTACACAAAATGAATTTATAATAAAATATTTTACAATTTCCGGGAAGGGGAGCTACAAATTCCATTTGGAGCGAAGCCCCAAAGGGGCTTAGCGACTCGAACTCGGACTCGGACTCGGGCTCGGGCTCGGACTCGGGCTCATGGGCTCATGAGGCGTAATGTGGCATTTTGTTGGCGCACTTTGTACTTAGCACGTCAGCAGTCATGCGGCTCATATGTGGCCATGCGGTCTTATGCGGCATGCGGCCACATGCGGCCTCATGCGGTCTCGTAAGGCTCATGCGGCTCATGCAGCTCATGCGGTCCATGCGGCCGCATGGAGGGCTCCGCTGACTGTGCAGACTTCAAGTCTGTTATGGAAAGACTGATTCAATGCGATTAATTCAAATCCACTTTTAGTGGGATTTAATTCAATCTTTCCATAAGATTTGATTTAATTTCGTTGCTATCTTTGTGGGATTTAAATTAATTTCGTTGCCATCTTTGTGGGATTTGATTCAATCTTTCCATAAAATTTGAACTAATTTCGTTGCTATCTTTGTGGGATTTGATTCAATCTTTTCATAACTGAAGAGGCGGCTAGGGTTTCCACCCTCTCTCTATATATACTCTCTTCTGGCCTCCTTTGTGGGGACTTCGAATTTTATAAGTCAGAAAAGAGAAAGAGAGAGAGAGAGAGAGAGAGAGAGAGAGGGGGAGCTGCTGCCGCCATTGCAAGTCCATCCGAGGAGTCAGAACATGTGTGACTTCGAGCGTTCCACGAGTTCTTTAACTTGCTGGTTCCTGGAAGCAATTCGTATGGGGCGAATCTTGCTTTGAGCAACGGTGTTTTGATACCCCAGCAACTTTTCTTCATCTCATCTTTCTCTATATTATTGTAACTCGTTCTGTCCCAATTGCAACACGTTTGCAAGGAAGAACGAGAGATCTTCTCTTCTCTATTTTCCTCCTTCATATTGTAATCTGGCTATTTAGTTTTTTGTATCATCGTAGATCTTGAAGTTGATCACTGCATAGTTTTCTTGTGTGACTCTCAGATCTCGATTGTATCAGTTTTTACATCTTTGATCAAGCCCCGGGACTAACAGATATACTCCAAGTATTTGGACTTATGGCTGTTTGATTCCTTAAATTAGAAATTCAAAAATTAATATTTTGCCTCGGCTTTGCTTTGAAGTGCGAATAAGTATTTGTTTGGGTCTTTGACATATAAGTGGAGGTGGTTAGAAGTAAACAAATCATAAAAATTGATATTTATAGTTGTTGAAATGAGTTGAAATATACAACGTTTTGTAGTTCTTATGATTTTAAAAGTGTTGAAGTAGATAAGTGGTTCTCCAACCAAACAAGCGAAGTGAGAATAAGGTTTTCTTACTTTAGCGCTCCACTTCAGAGAAAAAATTCTGATATCAAAATAAGTATTTTAGTGGTAGAAAAAATTTATTATTTATGTTACGTCACCGTAAGTCTTGTCTGCATCTTCAATCAAATACGCGAAGTGATTCCAAATTTAAATTTGCACCACTCTCTTCCAAATCTGCAAACCCAACATGCTCTTGGGTCTATTTGGTAAACCGTATTTTGAGGTAGAATTTAGGATTTTATGGATTTGGAGCCAAATATATATAATTTTATGTTTGGTTGGAGTTGGATTTGGATTATGGGAAGTGGGTACCAAATGCAAATATTGGATTTGGAAGAAAGAAAGTTGTAATGTTGCTCGATAATGGTAGAACTCCCAGTTGTAATGTTGCTGAAAGATTAGATCGAGCCATGGCTAATGATAAATGGATATCTCTTTATCCTAATGCCAGGATCTTACATCTGCCATGTTTAAACAGTGATCACAACCCAATTTTACTGAAGTTGAATTGTTCCTCGATAAGGCATCGATCTATCCTCCGTTTTGAGGCTGCTTGGGCCCAAGAACCGGATTACCATTCTGTGGTCCAGGATATGTGGAGATCGAACTGTAATCAAGCTCTTCTACCCAAATTAAGATCTTTGTTGCCACAGTTACATAAGTGGGGGAAGTCAAGAATTGGTCATATTGCGGAAGACATCAAATATTGCAAAGAAAGATTACTTTCAATCCAAAATCTTCCTCCTTCTGATTCTCTCTTTGCTGAAGGAAAAAATCTCCAGATTTGCCTCAACAAATTATTATTACAACAGGATTTATATTGGAAACAGAGGTCCAATATATCCTGGCTTCGTGAAGGAGATAAGAACACCAAATTCTTCCACATCTCTGCTACCGTTCGACGACACAGGAATACTATCCATTCCATAAAATCTGATAGAGGGATTCTGCTCACTTCTCAGATGGAGATATCAAATGTTTTTGAAGCACACTTTAAAGCTAGATTCAAGTCTTCTATTCTTCAGCCTGTACCAGATCACATTATTCATGAGCTCTCTTGTTTGGATGCTGTTGCTAATGAGGGTCTCTCTGCTATTCCTACTTCTGAAGAAATTCATGCTGTTATCAAAAATATGAGCCCATACAAATCCCCTGGCCCAGATGGCTTTCCTGCTGCCTTTTATCAACAAAATTGGGATACTCTTGGTCCTGAGGTAACTCGCTTAATCCAGGAATTTTTTACTTCGGGTAATATGCCTCCTCTCCTCAACCACACATATATTGTTTTGATTCCTAAAATTAAAAATCCGATCTCCCCTTCTGACTTTCGGCCTATATCCCTCTGTAACGTCCTATACAAAGTGATCACTAAGATTCTAGCCAATCGTCTTCGTCTTCACCTTCACCAGATCATTAACCCACTACAAAATGCTTTCGTTCCTGGTAGATACATTGGAGACAATGTTGTGTTAGCCCATGAACTTCTCCACTCTATTTCAAAAGCCAGCCCCACTAATGGTTCCTTTGCTCTCAAACTGGATATGTCAAAGGCTTACGATAGACTTCACTGGGATATTATCAGACAATCTTTAAATGGTTTTGGCATTGTAGGTAAGTCTCAAGAAATCATTATGAGTTGTATTTCCTCTGTATCCTTCTCTGTTCTGGTGAATGGTAATCCAACAAATACTTTCCTCCCGTCGTGTGGTGTTCGACAAGGTTGCCCATTGTCTCCTTACTTATTCATTATGTGTATGGAGATACTTTCAACCTTCATCCTTATCATGGAGAGAAATGGTTTATATGAGAGCTTAAAACTGAAGAATTGCCCCATATTATTCTCACATCTTGCTTTTGCCGACGACCTGTTATTATTTGGCTCATGTTCTCTTCATAATATTACCCAAACTCTTATTATAATCAAATGTTTTGAATCCTGGTCGGGACAACATATCAATTTAGATAAATCATCTTTGTTTCTCTCCAGGAAAATCGATTCATATATGCAACATCTATTCATTAATCTTTTTGGTGTTAAACTCATGGATCCATGGGATAGTTATCTCGGCCATAAAATTCTTCAACCGAAATCTCGTGTCAAAACATTTTCTGATCTCCTCAATTCCAGTCTCCAAAAGCTTAGTGGTTGGAAGCGTGGGTGTCTCTCTCATGCTGCTCGCACCGTCCTCATTAAATCCACTCTGTCTTCCCTCCCCACATACCACTTTTCCTCATACACTATTCCTAAGTCTATCACTAACACTTTGTCCAAATATCAAAGAAACTTTTGGTGGGGGTCTGAAAATAACCACCGCAAGTTGCACTTCACTCCCTGGCATTTGTTTACAAAACCGAAGTTTCAAGGGGGATTGGGGATTCGTGATCCTCACATCTCGAATATTTCTCTTGTGCTTAAATTATCTTGAAGATTTCTCACTGATTCCACATCCATCTGGGCTTCTCTCCTTAGAAGTAAATATCTCCACTCTTCAAATTTCTGGTCTGTCAATCCCACTCCCTCATCATCTTGTATTTGGACCAGTATATTAAAATGCAGAGAGTTTCTTCATGGCAATGTGATCTGGTCAGTTGGAGATGGCTCTAATATTAATGTTTGGACTGAACCTTGGGTTCCTAATGTGCCTAATAACAGAGTTTCTGGCTACTGTTCCGAGAATAGTGCAGTATGCACTGTGGCTGATCTGATTAATGGTGAACTATTCAGCTGGAAAGAACATCTCATCCATCTTTTATTTCCACCAAATGAGGCTCAAGCCATTCTCAGTATCCCATTATCAAGGAATTGCACGCAGGACAGACTCATTTGGAAGTATACAATCAATGGAGAATTTACAACAAAATCTGCATACAGGACTATTCATGATAGTCTCAATCCTCCTTCTTCTTCTTTTTCAGTTAATGTGCCCTTCAATGATTGGAAGCTTTTGTGGAAACAAAATCATATCCTTCCTCGTGTTCTCCTCTTCGCATGGCGAGTGCTGACAAATTCCCTCCCCACAAATTCTAATATCCACAAACGTCTCATTGACAAAGAAGCAACATGTCCAATTTGCAAGGTATGTGATGAAACTATTGATCATCTCATCTTACATTGTTCTGTTTCAGGTATATCATGGCAATCCTATGGTACAATTGCTCGGCTAATACATCCGCAGTCTACCATTTCCTCATTACTATCTACTCTTCTCAAAGCTGGAGACAGAGACATCATATCGAAATTTTTATACCATATGTGGTCTATATGGAAGGCAAGGAACAGTTACATCTTCAACAATTCGATGATCATAAGCTCTAATATTGTTCATTCGGCATTGGCGCTCCACGATAGATATGATGTGGTTTCTGGATCGGTCTCCTCTACTTGCTGTCGAGGTGTATCTCTCTCTGTTGCTCCAGAATATTGGAAACCTCCTGCTAAGGGGAATTTCAAAATTAATTTTGATGGCGCGTACTTAGATGGTCGAATGGCTGCTTCGGCAATACTTCGAGATTCATCTGGTTCTTTCATTAGTGCTCTGTCTAAGTGCCTAGATGGTGGCAGTCCAATTGAAGCAGAGGCCCTTGGGATTCATTTATCTATGCTCCTTATTGAGAAACAGCACCTTTCGAACACTACTGTGGAAGGAGATTGCAAAGTTTTGATTGATGCAATCAACTTCCTGGAGGATTCTTCTGTTTGGCTTGCTCGCCATACTATTGCCAATGCAAAGAGATTCCTTACACTCAACAAGGAGATCTCCTTCTCATTTACCAGAAGAAATGGAAATGGGTGTGCTCATTCTTTGGCTTCCTTTGCCTTGATTCATACCTCTTTGAATTTCTTGCATACTTATGATATCATACCTGATTGTATATACTCTCTGATCTCTCGTGATATCTCTGCTTGTAATCGTTTTACATTGAATGAATGAAATTAGTTATTTTGATTCAAAAAAAAAAAAAAAGAAGAAAGAAAGTTGGATTGTGTTTAAATAATTTTATTGTTCTATTAAATATTTAATTAATACTAATTAATAATAAAAAAAATTAAGAAATAATTAGTTATTATTTTATATATGAATTTATTATTCTTAATTAATATAAGTACCTTCGTCACTTAAATAATTAATTATTAGTTATTAATTAATATTTTATCATAATCTTAATTTATAATTGATTTATTTATTAATAAATATTATAATATTGATTCATAATTTATTAATTAATAAATTTATTTTTATAAGTTATAATAATCTTCATTAATAATTTATACCTTTATTAATCACAATTATAATAACTTATTAATCACAACCATAATTTTAGTTAATAATTTATAAATAAACATTTAATTATAGTATCAATTAATAATTTATTAGTCTTAATTATAATCTTGATTGTAATTTAATTACTATTCTGTTATATTTTATTTAATAATAAATTAATCATAATTAAAAAAAAATCTATAATTTAATAATTCATATATTATATTAAATTAATAATTTATTAATCGTCATTATAATCATCATTGTAATCTTAATTAATAATTTATTAATCATAACTATTATCATAATTTTAATAATTTAATTATTAATCATAACTACAATCATAATTATGGTTACAATAATTAATTAATAATTTATTTATCAATTATTTTATTAATTACTATTTATTAACATAATTATTATTCATAATTATAGTTGACCAAATCCTTTGGTTGGTTGGATTTGAATTTATATTTTAAATCCAAATCCAAATCCAAATCTTTTTTACCAAACAAGCCGAGTATTTGTGAGAGATTGGGTCTCACCTCCAAGTTTCCTCACTACGGAATAAAACAGTTAAATCTATATCCGGACGAGCCAAATTAAGAATAGAAATTAAAACGGAAAGAAGAAACCTATATTGAGCAGTGTTGCGGTGGTAATTAATTAGTTAGATAAATATCTATCTAACTAATTAATTAGATAAAACTCGTGCTCAGAAAAGGAATCCTAATTTCCTCAGGAATCAAAACTTTTAGTTTGATCAAGTTTCGGTTACAGGAGGCTATAAAACCCTAGCTAGCTAGCATAGCGCAGGACAGCTACCGATCGATCGATCATCATGGTCGACATACTCTCAGATGATCTCGCCATGGAGGTCTTGGTCCAACTCCCGGTCCGATCGATCATGCGCTTCCGTTGCGTCTCCAAAGCCTGGAACAGCCTCATCTCCGAGCTGGGCCGCCGCCATCGTGACAGGCTGCCTCCGGCAATGGTCGGATACATACAAGAGTATTACGGCTATCCGCAGAACACCACCAAGTTTATCGAAATCGGTAGGAGGAGCTGTTACAGCAGCGACGCTCTAGCAACCGCTGTCGCTGGCTCTCGCGGACCCGACTTCAGCTTCATGCCACTTTGCTACGCACAAGAGAGCAGGAAGATTGTTAGCGTCTGCAACGGACTAGTGCTGTGTCGCTACAGCATCCTGCAACCAGACTACGAGCAACCAGAATGCGAGCACTGCCACGTCGTCTGCAACCCCGCCACCAAGAGATGGAAGAGGCTCCCCGAAACGAAGTTTTGTGATCCCATCGCGGCAGGGTTCGACCAACGCCTCCCCCGCCGCTGCCACTACAGAGTCCTCGGAGAGGACACCCGAATGCGTCCTGGCCCCGACACCTACAGGTTCAAGATGTTTGTGTCGGAGACCGGCAGTTGGGTGGATTGCCCCGGCGGTCTTCCGCGCACCCTCCTCACCTCGTTTCTGGAGGTCATGTTCTACGCTGACGGGATCTTCTACGTCTTCGGCATCTCCGTCGTGCATAACGTAACGGCCGTAGCGGTCGTCCATCTGCTCGCCGTAGAGGAGGCTGGCTGCCGCAGGATCCCGCTGCCTCCCGGCGTGCGGCCGGACGGGTTCGAAGGCAGCCTTCTCCGTGAGTGGTCCATGAGAGGCGTCCATCCATGTCTCGGGTCGTTGGACGGCGTCCTGCGTCTGGCGGCCGGGACGCAGGACGAGATCCTGGTGTGGGCTCTGGAAGCTGGGGGCTGGGTTCCGAAGCACGCCGTTGACTTACTCGGCGTCGGCCGCGAGAGGCTGGCGGAGATTGGAGCTGACCCGGGCCTTCTCTCGACGGTACGGTTTGTGAAGTTCCATCCTGACGTGGATGTAATCTTTCTTTGCACGCCAGGAATGGTTCTCTCCTACCACTTGGGCACTGGCACTTTTGAAGTGATGAGTAGTGACGCTGTCGATGCGAACAGCTACTGCAACTTTCCCTACTTCTTCTTTCCCTACTCTCCGTGCTACTCTGAGTAACTCGACCTCTGAAGCTACAATTCTTTTGCTGAAGCTACAATTCTTTTGCGAATCTCTCTTATCTTTTTATTGATATATGAAAAAGCTATGTATTGTAATTCCACTAGTCACCACTACACCGCACTTTCAGAAAAAAAAATCAATTATAGTAAAATAATTCAAATATATGATTTTTATTGATTTATTTTTATAGTTTTGGAAGGAATTTAGGATTCCAATCTACCTCTCATGTTAATGAAATATTACTCTATTTGTACCAAAGTTAAGGAACTATCTGGAGGTTGATAGAAATTATTCATTCTTTATACTGAACTTTTGGAGCCAACCAATCATATCATTCTATCTTAGGTTTCTTAATATATTCTTCTTCTTTAAAGATGTCCGACTGAAGGACATGTTGAGCCTTCCGAAGTCCCTTCTCCTTCTGCATCAGGGGAGGGGAATGGGTAGATTTGTCCCAAAGTTTCAGCTCTTCTTTCACTTTCAGACTCTGGACAAGCTTGTGCTGCTTGTTCCCATATGTCTTGTTGGTGTCTTTATCTTTGGACTAGAAAAGATAGTCCCACATCGGCTACACCAAATGGTGAGTATCTCAATATAATGTATTGCTTGTGTTGAGGTGTGCACATGAGGTGTAGTGGGGCACAAGTTTGTGCCATGTGGAAGTATTTTTCTAGAAGGAAAAAGGATTAAATCCAACAAGGATGCAAGTTAATTTTTGTTGTGCGGACTCGGACTCGGACACGGACTCCAGGATGTCTCGTGCATGCACGGGAGTGTTCGGGGGGTAGGCGTGGACTGGCACACTTCTATTCTGATTGTGGGATGATCTAAAATATCAAACTCTATTTTTGAGTATTGGTATTTTAGTCCCACATCGGATAGGAGAAGAGGTGAAGTCTCAACTCCACTCTATAAATAGAGCCCCTTGGCCTCCTTTGAAAGATGTACCAAGAAGAGAGTTAAGGGAGTCTCTAAAGTCCAGGAAGCCCGTACAAGTCTCAAATATTGACTTACGAGCGTTCCAGAAGTTCTTCGTGAACTTGCTGGTTCCTGGAAGCTGTTCGTGCTCGTGTGGGGCGAATAAAGCTTTGAGCAACGGTGGTTCATTCACCCCAGCATCTCATTCTCGTCTGTCATCGCTGCTGTTGCCTTTTACAGTAACTTCTTTTTAGAAGCTCTACTGCCGATAGTTGCTTGCACAAAGTCTCTTTAGATTTTTGTGTATTACATAGAATCTTTTTAGATCCTCGTAATTCAGAATCCTCCAGGATCTCTGTTGCACATCTTCTTTAAGGTGTTGCATTTGAAACGTTGTCTGTACAATTATTTCAGTTTCAGAATTTTCCATCGAAAATTGTGCCTCGGTACTATCAATCTCAAAGCTTTATTGAGAAGATGGATAACTCTCGTGCTTCGCTCATCGATACCGGCTTTAACAAGTTGGAAAAATTTGATGGCGAACACTTCCAGATATGGAAACGAAAGGTCACTTTAAATCTTCAACTCGTGAATGTTGATCACGTGCTGTCAGAAGAAGAACCGATCGTTCCAACCACTGGATCTGCTGCGGCTGTGGCCGCTGCTACGACCAAGTAAGCGAAGTGGAAGAGAGAAAACAGTATATGCAAACTACTGATACTCAATTCCATGGAAGACTCTCTGGCAGAGTCCTACTCCAAGAAGACATCTGCCAAAGAGATATGGGACTCCTTGGGAAAGCTCTATGAAGATGACGAGAATCGGTCCAAGATCTTCATGGTAGAAAAATACCACAAGTGGACCTTCGAAGACGAGAAGGCGATGCTGCCCCAAGTGAAGGAGTTTCTGAAGTTGCGTCAGAAACTAGAAGACGAGAACATGCCCCTCGTCGACAAGTTTGTCGTTGGAGGGATCGTCGTGAAACTTTCTACAGAATGGAGCAACTTCTATGCAAGGATGCATCGAAAGAAGATGGAAATTAGCTTGGAAGATTTCTTGCAAGAGATCCATGTTGAGGACGAGATGCGCTCTGAACAGAAGATGAATACTCTGTCCAAGCAACTGGCGAAGGCTAATCTGGTCCAAACCAGAGAGTACCAGGGGAAGCAGGCTGCTTCTCATCGCAAAAAGAAGGACTTCACGAATCTGAAAGTGAAGGGTCCTGCTTTCAAGCAGCAGAAGTCCAAGTCCCATGTGACTTGCTTCAATTGTGGCAAGAAGGGCCACTACAAATCCGAATGCAAGTCCAAGCCCAAAGAACAAGGTGAGCCTAGTAAGGTTTCCATGATTACTAATCTAGTTGCCATGATAGCACAGGTTGCAACTGTGGGGGCTGACTTGGACTGGTGGATAGACACTGGTGCGACCTGCCATGTCTGTTCAGATAAGGACTGGTTCGTCTCTTATGAGCCAACTTCAGAGAAGGTCATAATGGCAAACCAGGCACAAGCTGAAGTACTGGGGATCGGGACGGTGGAGCTGAAACTCACATCGGAGAACACTCTGACGCTTCAAGGTGTGAAGCATGTTCCAGTAATTTCTACGAACCTGATCTCTGGAAGTCTGCTCTGCAACGCAGGCTTGAGGATGGACATCAATGCTGGCCAGTTGGTGATGTCCAAGAAGGGTACATTCTTCGGAAAAGCCTTCCAAACTGAAGGAATGTACAAGATTCAACTTGTTGTAACCCAGCATGATAATATAAATGCAATCACTTTTTCTGATTATTCTCTTGAGTTGTGGCATAATAGGCTAGGACATGTTCATTGTAAAAGGATTAACAGAATGTCTTGTCTAGGACTTATCTCCAAGTATGGGGGTAAGGTAGAGAAATGCGAAGTATGTACTCAGACGAAGATCGCAAGGAAACCCTTTCACAGGGTCCATCGAAGCATAGATCTTCTGGAGTTGGTTCACTCAGATATCTGTGACTTCAAACAATTTTCTACAAAGGCCGGGATGAAGTATTTCATTACTTTCATCGATGACTTCTCAAAGTATGCTTTCGTCTACTTGCTCAAGTCTAAAGACGAAGCATTCGAGAAGTACAAGGAGTTCAGGGCCGAGGCTGAGCGACAAACTGGACAACAACTCAAGAGGTTAAGGAGTGATCGAGGCGGGGAGTATCGGTCTCATGAATTCTTATCATTCTGTAAAGAACATGGAATCATCAATGAGACAACGGCTCCGTACTCTCCTCAATCCAACGGAGTAGCAGAAAGGAAGAACAGAACGTTGACAGAGATGATGAACTCCATGCTGTTGACTGCAGGTCTTCCAAAGTGCTACTGGGGAGAAGCTGCACTAACGGCAACGTTCATTCTGAACAGAGTGCCATATGCAACTTTCGACATAACTCCTCATGAACTCTGATTCAAAGTCAGACCTAACTTGAATGTCATTCGAGTGTGGGGGTGTCTGGCTTATGTGAAGCTCCTGGATCTGAAGATTCAGAAGCTGGGGACAAGGACTACGAAGGCGATCTTCTTGGGGTATGCCGAGAAGAGTGATGCTCGGAGATTCCTTGATATTGAGTCAAACCATATCATCGAATCTCGCGATGCTGAATACTTTGAAGACAAGTTTGCAAAACACAATAATATTGTTCTCGCGGATCTTCCGGAGAATGATGAGGGTACAAAGCAGACAGAAGTCTTTAATGAACCAGTAGTCCAAGATGAAGCTGTCGTCAAGGAGACACCAGCTGAACCAGAACTCGCTGAGCCGTCAACTAAGCGAACGAGGAGGCCGAAAGACTTCGGAGATGACTTCGTCACCTATCATGTGGAAGCAGATCCGCTTACCTATGATGAGACGATGAAGACCAGAGATGTTGTATTCTGGAAGGAGGCGATAGACAACGAGATTGACTCAATCACCTCCAACAACACATGGGTATTGGTTGACCTGCCAGAAGGAGCAAGACCCATCGGATGCAAATGGATCTTCAAGAAGAAGATGAAAGCAGATGGAACCATTGACAAGTTCAAGGCCAGGCTAGTGGCCAAGGGGTTTGCTCAGAAGCAGGGGATCGACTACTTTGACACTTATGCTCCAGTAGCTCGGATGACAACCATCAGATTGTTAATTGCTCTAGCAGCAATACACAAGCTGGTGATACATCAGATGGATGTGAAAACGGCATTCCTTAATGGCGAGCTGACCGAAGAGATCTACATGTAACAACCAGAAGGTTTTGTCGTCAGAGGTCTGGAAGACAAAGTCTGCAAGTTGATGAGGTCTCTGTATGGTTTGAAACAAGCTCCCAAAATATGGCATGAGAAGTTTGACAAGGTGATAAGGTCAAATGGCTACAGGGTCAGTGAAACAGACAAGTGTGTCTATACGAAGTTTCCTGACGGAAGAGGAGTAATCGTATGTCTTTACGTGGACGACATGCTAATCCTAGGTACGGATTTAAGCTGCGTCACAGAGACAAAGAAATTCCTCTCGACCAAGTTCAGTATGAAGGACTTGGGGGATGCCGACGTAATCTTGGAGCTCAAGATCATCCGGACAGGCACTGGAATAGCATTGTCACAATCTCATTATATTGAGAAGATGCTCACTCGCTGTCATGATCCGATCCCAACTAATTGGGTCGAACTGGATCATGCCCAGCCTGTACCGTTGTTGAGACGACGGCAGTAAGCTGTTCAGTAGCAGGTAACCATACAACACAACTATTTGTCACAACTCAACGTTGGAAATAAACTTTATTAAACTTTGAAATTTAAATACAAATGGAAATTGTTCTGAAATGAAATAACAGAATTTGAAATTAAACAACAATGTAGAAAAGAAAATCTATCTAACAGCCGGATCATCAGCCTCAGTCCCAACGTCCTCCTGTGGGGACTCTGGCAGCACAACCGGGTACAACACAGGGTCGTAGTAGCTGTTGTAATACAGCTCTGCATCCTCAATATCCCCTAAAAATGTATCTCCAGTCAGGAGAGAGCAAAGTACAATTCATGCTAATTTTTAACAGTTAAATTAAATAATAGAATCATGCAGTTATAAACAGTTTAAACATGAACAGTTTTCAGCAGTAAAATAGTGTGATTTGAACATGCAATGGAATATGACCGGCTTAGGTTTGTTACAGTAAAGGATAGGGGATTTGTTACAGTATGGTCATACTCATTACACTATTCCCCCAGTCCCCAGTAGTTACAGTGCTCTCAGAGAGAGTTTCGTATTTGCATCGTGGTTTAAACTTGCAGTAAAACGATTAATTAAATAACTGTAAACTAACATAAACTATACTTGCCTCAAAGGAATTGACTGGAGAGGTAGAAGACTTTGAGACAGGAAATCAGAATCGCCCTCGAATTCCTACGTTCGAGAAATTGACTCAGATTCCAGGTTTGCCAATCTAGCTACGCTAGTTGAAATCTCTAAATCTCTATTTGTGTCCTAGTCCAATTTTAATTCTTTTAATTAACAAAACACGAAAACACGATTATTTGTGCGTTGATTTAGTACGAGAGAAAAAGATCGTTTTATATTTTTGAATTCGAAAAACTCGTTGATGTCAGATTATTTTATAAAAACTTGGTATTTTTATAGTTTATAAATATAAAGCTAATTTTCTTATTTAGTGAGAAATACATGATTTTTAATTAAATAGAAACTTGTCAATTTTAGGTGAGAAAATCTTAATTAATTTTATACGAAAATACTTTTTATTCAATTTACTCGTTAAATAGAAAAACTCGCAAAACCAGAAATAACTAAAAATCTACGCTACCAATTACAGTTACAGACCACAGCCAGCTGGGCTTATGCCCATTACAATTTATTTACATAAATTGAAATAAGACAAAACTGCCGTTAGTCCTAAACTTTAAATATGAATAAAATTAAATAGAAATTAATAGTAAAAATAAAGATAAATATAGAGTCTCAGATATGGTCCAATCCTCAACTTGGCTAAAGCCTCAACGTCCGGGCGAAGTCGGTTTCGTTTGCACTTAGCCGGGTCCATTGACCGATACGGTCGTCACCCAAATCCAAATATTAAATAAAATCCCGAAATCCATTTTGCATTCATTTTTAAAATAATCTGGAATTTACGGAAAAATCCGGCAGCATCTCCTCTGTTTTTGTTCAACCCAAAAACTGGAAAATAGCGCCGATAATTTCCTGCAAATCCCAAACCAGGAAAACCCGAATTTATATATATATATATATATATATATATAAAAAAAAAAAATATATATATATATATATATATATATATAAATCCACAACCAATCCACAGAATAATCGGAACGACCCGAATAATTTTCAGAAGTCCGATTCCAACCCAAAAATTACAGAATGCTACCGGAAAATCCGGAAAGCCAAAACATACCAAAAACCAATTCCCGAAATATTTCGGAAACCCAAAATAATCCACAGAACCTTTCCGAAGGTTCTGGAAAAATACGACGTCGCTAAAACCGAATTCCCAAAGGGAATCGGGGACCATTTCTCATCATAGACTATAATAAAAATGGGCGGGACAGGGGTTATACCTCAGGTTGCTCGGCTAGAGCTCTCAGATAAAATTATAATAGAAAGAAATGGAGATCCGGACAGCAAAATAATTCCAGAACAACGTCCAACTGGAATCCAGCTCCTGGTCGGGAGCCGAAAGTCCCAGCACACGGATCGGGACGCTGGACAGCAACGGACAGCAGCAACGCTGCCACAGAACAGTGGATCGGGGCACGTCGGGACGACGCGGAAGCGGAGAGGCCGAGCTAGGGGCTGCGACAGGGGAAATCGGCACGGGTTGGCCGAACCAGGGTCGACGGCGGGTGTGGGCGCGGCGTCAGGTCGGGGGAACCGTACCCAGGGGGTCGGGGTGCTCCGGGGACGTGCGAAGAGGGCGCTAGGCCGGCCGAAGGGCAGCGGCCAGGGGCACGAAGGGCGTGGGAAGGCCGGCTAGGCGCGGCGGCGTCGGCCGGAGGGGGTGCGCTGGGGCGCGGACGCCGAGGGAGTCAGAGCGCGGGTCGGGCCCTCGGGGTCGAGCGGAGAAGCTCGGGGTCGAAGCTTCGGGAGAAGGGTTTGAGAGAGCAGAGAGTTTGAGAGAGTAGAGAGTTTGGGGGGGTATTCCTCTGTTTAGATCGCGTGGAGAAAGAGTGGGAAGGTGTGAGTTAATAAAGGAGATGGGTGAATGGGTTGTGTGGAGAGGAGGGGAGAGTGGAGAGAAATAGGGGGGTGTGAACGAGTGTGCTGGTCCTCGTGACTAGCACAAAACTATATTATTTTTTTTAATTAAACCAAATCAGCATTTGAAATGGAAAAGGGTTCGGGCTCAGGCCTGGGTCTGGGTTCGGACTCGGGTCTGGGTTCGAACTCAAAAATCCTTGTTATATTATTTTTGAAAGAATTTTAACACTCAAAAATATTATAATAATAATAGAAATACAGATATTAATTAATACACAAGCAATGGGTTTCACAATCTTCCCTCCTTAGAAGATTTCGTCCTCGAAATTAAAAGCAAGGTTAGAGATTACCTCAAGTCTCAAACAGGTACGGGTACTGCTCCGGCATCTGGTCTTCTCGCTCCCAGGTCGACTCGCCTGGTGAGTTGTGCCGCCACATCACTCTGACTATTGGCGTCACGGTGTTCCTGGTTCTCTTCTCGCCTCGGTCCAAAATTGCCACTGGTTTCTCCGGCACTGTGAGGCTGGGTCCAATCTCCAGCTCTGAATGGTCCAAGATATGGCTCGGGTCCGGGATGTAGCATCTCAGCTGCGAGACATGGAAGACGTTGTGGACGCCTTCGAGACTTGGGGGTAGAGCCACCCGATAAGCCACTTCTCCAATCCTGTTAAGTACTTCAAATGGACCAATGTACCTGGGGCTTAACTTTCCTGCTCTGCCGAAACGGATTGTTCCTCTGGTAGGCGAGATCTTCACAAACACACTGTCGCCTTCTTCAAACTCCAAAGGCCGTCTGCTGCAATCGGCCCAATGCTTCTGTCTGTCTTGGGCTATCCTGAGCTTGTCTCTGATCATTTTCATCTTCTCTGCTGCTTCGGTCACCATCTCAGGTCCAAGCAACACTCGTTCTCCGACGTCGTCCCAAGCAAGTGGAGTGCGGCAACGACGTCCATAGAGTACCTCGAACGGTGTCATCCCGATGCTAGCTTGGTAGCTGTTGTTGTAAGAGAACTCTACCAAGTGCAAATGGTCTTCCCAAGACCCTCCAAATTCCAGGACGCAGGATCTCAGCATATCTTCTAGCGTCTTGATGGTTCTCTCCGATTGCCCGTCAGTCTGAGGGTGGTAGGCGGTGCTGAACTTCAGTTGGGTTCCCAAGCTGTCATGCAAACTCTTCCAAAAGTGAGATGTAAATCTAATATCTCTGTCAGATATGATACTTACCGGAACTTCATGAATCTGGTAGATGTACCGCATGTACAGTGCTGCCAACTTCTCGGTGGATAAATCAACCTTGAAGGGAATAAAGTGAGCTGACTTCGTCAGTCGGTCCACTATAACCCAAATGGCATCCTTTCCTCCTTAGGATCGAGGCAGTCCCGATACAAAATCCATCGTTATGTGCTCCCATTTCCACTCCAGAATGTCAAGCGACTGTAATAATCCTGCTGGTCTCTGTCTGCTGGCTTTAACTTGTTGACAAATTAAACATCTAGCCACATACCTGGATACGTTCTTCTTCATCCCGTACCACCATACTATAGTTCGCATATCCCGGTACATTTTGTTGGCTCCTGGATGTATGGAATACTGCGACTGGTACGCTTCTTGCATCAGCTCGTTCCTCAGTTCGCTAGTTGGTACGCAAAGCCTCGTACCATTCTTCAATGCTCCATCGTTGACGATTGAGAATCCTTCAAGTGTTCCTGCTAGCACTTGGTCTCTTAGTTTGCAAAGCGTCTCGTCTTGGAATTATGCCTCCTTGATCCTGTCCATAAGACTCGAACGCACTTGCAACTGCATCAATGATGATTCCTCTCCTGGTACGATGGCTTCTTTTCCAAGTTCCTTTATCTCCTCCTCGGGCAGTACAATTTCCAATCCAAGCTTCTCCATGTCCTCCAGCAAATGGCACTCCTTGGTCAAAAACACTGCCATCGGGTATCGACTAAGTGCATCTGCAACCACATTAGTCTTACCCGGATGATACTGCAGGTTGATATCAAAATCCTTCATCAGCTCCAACCATCGCCTTTGTCTCATGTTCAGCTCCTTCTGAGTGAAAACATATTTCAGACTTTTGTGGTCCATAAATATTTCCACTCTCTCTCCATACAGGTAGTGCTTCCATAGCTTCAAAGCAAAAATCACCGCTGCAAGCTCCAAATCATGTGTGGGGTAGTTCTTCTCATGAGTCCGTAATTGTCTAGATGCATATGCAATTACTTTCCTGTGTTGTTGAAGAACGCAACCCAATCCTTTTCCGGAAGCATCACTATAGATTGAGAAACCGCCGGTACCTGCGGGTAGCGCAAGTATCGACGCAGTTGTAAGCCTCTTCTTCAGTTCCTCAAAAGCTGACTGGCACGCTTCAGACCATATGAACTCCTCATTCTTCCAGGTAAGCTTCGTCGTTGGCTCTGCAATCTTGGTGAAATCCTTCACGAACTTCCGGTAGTAGCCAGCTAGTCCCAAAAAGCTCCTGATCTCTGCAACCGA
Source organism: Iris pallida (assembly GCA_029216955.1). Taxonomy (NCBI): domain Eukaryota; kingdom Viridiplantae; phylum Streptophyta; class Magnoliopsida; order Asparagales; family Iridaceae; genus Iris; species Iris pallida. The sequence continues at coordinate 16,679,179 of JANAVB010000194.1, forward strand.
GCTTGGTGCAGTCCACTTCTCAATAGCAGCTATCTTCTTTGGATCCACCGAAATTCCTTTTTCTGTGACAACATGGCCCAAAAATTCCACTTTGTCTAAAAAGAATTCACATTTGGATAGCTTACCATAAAGCTTCTCTTCCTCAAGATACTCAGCACTTTCCTCAAGTGCTCTTCATGCTCTTCCTCTGTCTTCGAGTAGATCAGTATGTCATCGATGAAGACAACAACAAACTGATCCTGATATTCATGGAAAACCTTGTTCATGAGGTTCATGAATACCGCAGGAGCATTCGTCAGTCCAAACGGCATGACCAAGAATTCAAATTGTCCATACTTGGTGTTGAACGCCGTCTTGGGAATATCCTCCTTCCTGACCTTGATTTGATGGTAGCCTGATCTGAGATCTATCTTTGAAAATACCTTGGCTCCGCTCAGTTGATCAAATAGGTCGTCGATCCGGGGCAGGGGTACTTGTTCTTGATGGTGATGTTGTTCAGCGCCCGGTAGTCGATGCACATCCGCACGGTTCCATCCTTCTTGGGCACGAACAAAACTGGTGCTCCCCAGGGTGAAGCCCCGTCTCTGATAAATCCTTGTGCCTTCAGCTCGTCGATCTGATCCTTCATCTTCTTGGCCTCTTTGGGGTTGACTCTGTAGCATCCCCGAGAAATAGGGGAAGAGCCGGGTACTAGATCGATGGTGAATTCTACATCTCGATCCGGCGGCAATCCTGGAAGACTATCTGGAAAGACGTCCATAAATTCCGTAATGATAGGGTGAGGAGGCCCGGGTTCTTCGGTGATTGAGGAGTAGGTGATACTCTTCATATCTTCCGGAGCCCGAGAGATTTCAAACTTCGGTTCTCCTGGTGGGCTGAAGATTACACATCCTCGGTGACAATCTATCAGCGCATGCTGTTCACTTAACCAGTCCATCCCTAGGACTACATCATAGTTGGGCAGGGGCATCACTAGTAAGGGTGTTGAGAACTGGTGGCCAGAGATAGTTATGGGACAATTACAAGCCTCAGTGATGGGTATAGGTCCACCACTGGTCATAACTCTACTAATCACCTTGCTAAGTCCCGAATCTATGTGGTGTGCAGATATAAACTTTGATGATATGAAACTATGTGATGCACCCGAATCAAATAATGCTAGAGCAGGATGTGAAAACACATAAATGGAACCTGTGATGACATCTGCGGTGGGTTCCTGTTCTGGCTCCTGCTCATCAGCTGCTAGGGCAAAAGCTTGCCCGGTCTTCTGCTGGTGCTGTCCAAACTGTTGTTGCTGAGTAGGTAGGGGAGCTCTTTGCTGGTTGGTTCCAGTCCGGTGGGCTGACATGGGACAGTCCTTCACTTGGTGGGTGGCAGACCCACAGACTAGGCAGTGTCCTAGCCTCTTCCTGCAGATGTTCGACTGATGCCCTGGCCTCTTGCAATAGTCACAGACAGGGATCTGCTTCTGGTGTGCTCTGTCATTTGTTCTCGCATGATGATGATGCTGCTGGTGGTGCGAGGGCCTGTTGCTGTTGTTGGGCCTCTTCTGATTACCCTAGAAGTTGCTAGTTCCAGGATACTCCCTCTTGGATCGAGAAGGCTGGATCTTCTCTACATCCTGAGCTCGGATCAGGATCCTCTCATAGGTCTTTGCGCTACCTGCGATCACAGGGATGTGAATCTCTTCTCGTAAGCCATACCTGAATCGCTCAGCACGATCCTTGGGGTCAGCTACCAGGTTTTGGGCAAAGTGGCTTAGTCGGTCGAGCTCTGCCGCATACTCGCTGACCGTCATGCTTCCCTGCTTCAAGTTCTGGAATTGCCTTTCCATCTCCCGCATCTCCGATGTCGAAAAGAACTTCTTGCGGAACAGCCTCTTGAAGGTGTCCCAATCGAGCTGCTTGTCCTAGAGTCGGGGTTCATTCCGATACCAGGTACTCGCCATATCTTGTAGTTGGAGTCCTACAGCTTCGGTCTTGAGGTCCTCCGGGAGTCGAGCGACGCTCAGGAGACGCTCCATATGGTCTAGCCATTCATCGGCGTAGATGATACCCTCGGTTCCTTTGAAAGGTCGAGGGTCTTGCTTCTTAAAGCTCTCTATATCTCCAACCTTCATGCAATAATACGCCTCTAATCAAAAGAATGGCCTTAAAGAAATATAACTAACTCCTGAATCATGCTTACCTTGGCAGGTCGTGGCTCTGATGAAGTGGTTCCTCCTCTCTCGAGGGCAGCCATAGCCCGTTGTGGGCATTCTCCATGCCTTCTCTTATAATCGCGGTCTGCTCGCGATGGGCTTCAGCTTGGGCAGCATTCTGCTCTCGATGGGCTTCTGCTTGAGCTCTCTGTGCTTCAAGCACTCCTCGTAGCATTTCCATTAGATTAGTAGGATCCACAGACACTGGTGGAGCAGCAAGTGCGGGCACTACCGCAGGGATCTGCGGCTCAGCTCGGGGAAGTGTCGGTTCCGCCATTTGCGCTATGGAAGCGTAAACGGACCGGGGAGCTGGTGCAGCATGGGGACGGTCTGTCAGCTGCAAGGGAGGTGGGTCCCGGCGTGCTTGAGGAGGGGTGTGATCAGTTGATGACACCTTATCGTCAGCAGGGCCGGATCGGGTAGTCTTTTCTTTGGCCATAATCTGGAAGGTTTAGGGTACATACATAAGCAAGGTATCCTACCAGTCTATAATCAAACAAAATATTTATTTATATAATTTGGTCCTATGTCGTGACAAATCAATGTTCTAGTGTTCTAATTGTTTCTAGGTATATTTTCCTAAGTTGTTGTACGACCTGCATGGGCCAGCACTTAAAACATGTCACGACCCGATCCCAACTAATTGGGTCGAATCGGATCATGCCCAGCCTGCACCGTTGTTGAGACGGCGGCAGTAAGCTGTTCTGTAGCAGGTAACCAAACAACACAACTATTTGTCACAACTCAACATCGGAAATAAACTTTATTAAACTTTGAAATTTAAATACAAATGGAAATTATTCTGAAATGAAATAACAGAATTTGAAATTAAACAACAATACAGAAAAGAAAATCTATCTAACAGTCGGATCATCGGCCTCAGTCCCAACGTCCTCCTGTGGGGACTCTGGCAGCACAACCGGGTACAACACAGGGTCGTAGTAGCTGTTGTAATACAGCTCTGCATCCTCAATATCTCCTAAAAATGTATCTTCAGTCAGGAGGGAGCAAAGTACAATTCATGCTAATTTTTAACACTTAAATTAAATAATAGAATCATGCAGTTCTAAACAGTTTAAACATGAACAGTTTTCAGCAGTAAAACAGTGTGATTTGAACAGGCAATGAAATATGACCGGCTTAGGTTTGTTACAGTAAAGGATAGGGGATTTGTTACAGTATGGTCATACTCATTACACTATTCCCCCAGTCCCCAGTAGTTACAGTGCTCTCAGAGAGAGTTTCGTGTTTGCATCGTGGTTTAAACTTGCAGTAAAGTGATTAATTAAATAACTGTAAACTAACATAAACTATACTTGCCTCAAAGGAATTGACTGGAGAGGTAGAAGACTTTGAGACAGGAAATCAGAATCGCCCTCGAATTCCTACATTCGAAAAATTGACTCAGATTCCAGGTTTGCCAATCTAGCTACGCTAGTTAAAATCTCTATTTGTGTCCTAGTCCAATTTTAATTCTTTTAATTAACAAAACACGATTATTTGTGCGTTGATTTAGTACGAGGGAAAAAGATCGTTTTATATTTTTGAATTCACAAAACTCGTCGATGCCAGATTATTTTATAAAAATTTGGTATTTTTATAGTTTAGAAATATAAAGCTAATTTTCTTATTTAGTGAGAAATACATAATTTTTAATTAAATAGAAACTTGTCAATTTTAGGTGAGAAAATCTTAATTAATTTTATACGAAAATACTTTATATTCAATTTACTCGTTAAATAGAAAAACTCGCAAAACCAGAAATAACTAAAAATCTACGCTACCAATTACAGTTACAGACCACAGCCAGCTGGGCTTATGCCCATTACAATTTATTTACATAAATTGAAATAAGACAAAACTGCCGTTAGTCCTAAACTTTAAATATGAATAAAATTAAATAGAAATTAATAGTAAAAATAAAGATAAATATAGAGTCTCAGATATGGTCCAATCCTCAACTTGGCTAATGCCTCAACGTCCGGACGAAGCCGGTTTCGTTTGCACTTTGCCGGGTCCATTGACCGATACGATCATCACCCAAATCCAAATATTAAATAAAATCCCGAAATCCGTTTTAAATTCATTTTTAAAATAATCTGGAATTTACGGAAAAATCCGGCAGCATCTCTTCTGTTTTTGGTCAACCCAAAAACTGGGAAATAGCGCCGACAATTTCTTGCAAATCCCAAACCAGGGAAACCCGAATTTATATATATATAAAAATCCACAACCAATCCACAGAATAATCGGAACGACCCGAATAATTTTCGGAACTTCGATTCCAACCCAAAAATCACAGAATGCTACCGGAAAATCTGAAAAGCCAAAACATACCAAAAACCAATTCCCGAAATATTTCGGAAACCCAAAATAATCCACAGTACCTTTCCGAAGGTTCCGGAAAAATACGACGTCGCTAAAACCGAATTCCTAAAGGGAATCGGGGACCATTTCTCATCATAGACTATAATAAAAATGGGCGGGACAGGGGTTATACCTCAGGTTGCTCGGCTAGAGCTCTCAGATGAAATTATAATAGAAAGAAATAGAGATCCGGACAGCAAAATAATCCCAGAACAGCGTCCAACTAGAATCCAGCTCCTGGTCGGGAGCCGAAAGTCCCAGCACACGGATCGGGACGCTGGACAGCAACGGACAGCAGCAACGCTGCCACAGAACAGTGGATCGGGGCACGTCGGGACGACGCGAAAGCGGGGAGGCCGAGCTAGGGTACTGCGACAGGGGAAATCGGTGCGGGTTGGCCGAACCAGGGTCGCCGGCGGGTGTGGGCGCGGCGTCAGGTCGGGGGAACCGCGGCCACGGGGTCGGGGTGCTCCGGGGACGCGCGAAGAGGGCGCTAGGCCGGCCGAAGGGCAGCGGACAGGGGCGCGAAGGGCGCGGGGAGGCCGGCTGGGCGCGGCGGCGTCGACCGGAGGGGGTGCGCTAGGGCGCGGACGCCGAGGGAGTCGGAGCGCGGGTCGGGCCCTCGGGGTCGAGCGGAGAAGCTCGGGGTCGAAGCTTCGGGAGAAGGGTTTGAGAGAGCAGAGAGTTTGAGAGAGTAGAGAGTTTGGGGGGGTGTTCCTCTGTTTAGATCGTGAGGAGAAAAGAGTGGGAAGGTGTAAGTTAATAAAGGAGATGGGTGAATGGGTTGTGTGGAGAGGAGGGGAGAGTGGAGAGAAATAGGGGGGGTGTGAACGAGTGTGCTGGTCCTCGTGACCAGTACAAAACTATATTATTATTATTTTAATTAAACCAAATCAGCATTTGAAATGGGAAAGGGTTCGGGCTCAGGCCTGGGTTTGGGTTCGAACTCAAAAATCCTTGTTATATTATTTTCGAAAGAATTTTAACACTCAAAAATATAATAATAATAATAATAATAATAATAATAATAGAAATACAGATATTAATTAATACACAAGAAATGGGTTTCACACAAGCTACGGGTATCAAGATCTTCCTATTATTGATACACCGTACCGGAGTGATCAGAAGCTGGAGCCAAATTCGAGGGAAAGCGTCAGACAGTTGGAGTACGCTAGCGTCATCGGAAGCTTGATGTACGCTACTACTGCCACAAGGCCTGACATAGCTTTTGCCATGGGAATGCTGAGTCGGTTCACTAGCAATCCAGGCATTGAGCACTGGAAAGCTGTGAAGCATGTTATGAGATATCTCAAGAAAACTTAGACATATGCACTTTTCTACAGCGGAGATCCGTCAGTAGTGGAAGGCTTCAGTGATGCTAGCTGGTGTTCAGATATGGAGAGCGAGTATTCTACAGGTGGATTCGTATTCGCCATGGGCGGAGCTGCTATATCGTGGAAGTCGAAGAAGCAGACTATGTTATCTAGCTCCTTCATAGAATCTGAATTCTTTGCATTGGATGCTGCTGCAGATAAAGCAGAGTGGCTTCAGAAGCTCATGTATGATCTTCCGGTGGTTGGGGCTCAGATACCGGCAATACCGATATACTGTGACAACCAGGCGGCAGCAGCAGTGGCATCAAATGAACTCTTCAACGGAAAGAAGAGAACGGTGCGGTTGAAGCACAGAGCAGTACACGATCTTATCAAGAGAGATGTTATTGCAGTGATTGATGTTCGGAGTCAGGAGAACCTGGAGGATCCGTTCACCAAGGGCCTCAAGCGCCAGCTGGTCGATGACACAACTTGTAAAATGGGCTTGAAGGCATTTTGATATTGTATTATTGTATTCCTACCATAAAGTTTTATGCTATTAGTTCAAAGATTTATCTACTAGGCATCTAGCATTTGGTTCAAGGGAGGACCACTAATCGGAAGAATATCAGGAACGGTGGGTACATGTTCTATTGGACATGGAGAGGTTACGGACCTATAACCACTGTTGTCTACTATTATTTTCTGCGGAAAACGGTTTCTGTGGGAAGGTTGGCTTAAATGCCTTAATGAGTTCTCAGGCAGAGTGAATGCCTGGAGTGCTTTACAGGAAGCACGGTAGCGTAGCACTACAAGGAGTGTAACTCCATGCTACAGTGGGGTGACTCCACCATAAGGTTCCCAGGTAGGGGTAATGCCTCGACTTTGCAAGCCAAGTCACAGCGGAGTAGCACCGCAAATAGGCAGGTAGCCTAATGCTGTATGATAATCGTAATAAAGAGAAGTAGACAGCACTACAAAGAGGACGATGTCCTCATGTTACAGTGGCATGACACCACGAAGAGGTACCAGGTAGGGTAAAGCCTCGGCTTTGCGAGCCATGTCATAGCGGCGTAACACCGCACGGAAGCGCAAGGCTTCATGCTGGTAAGTTTGGCACTACAAAGAGGCCTGTGACCTCATGCTACAGTAGTATGACACTACGATGAGGTACCCAGGTGGGGTAAAGCCTCGGCTTTAAGCCATGTCATAGCGGCGTAGCATCGCAAGGAAGCGCAATGCTTCATGCCATGACTCTTTATAAAGAACTCACCTATAGTGTATGGACAGGGATATCGGGCCGTCTCTTGAGGGTAAACTTGTAGACGCCCAAAAATTATACACTGAAACCAGGCTGGCATAAGGCCTTCAATGTGCAGCCAGAAGCACAGTTGATGTCATCATGTGAGTAGGAAGAATTGCAGTTATGGTGCAGAATTCAAGGCTTAGTCCATTCTTGTATCATGCTGTTATTTAACCTATGCGAGAAGATTCAAGTCGTAGCGACATCTCTTGTGAAACCCGTAAAAAAAAAAAAAATTTAATTAAAGTTGTATTTAAATTTTAATACTAAAATTTTTTTTTTATTAAGTTATTAATTAATCAATTTAAGTGTAAAATTATTTTCAAAAATAATCAACATGGATTTTTGCTTGACAACCAGACCGGATTTAAATTGAAATACAAAGTATTTATTTTTATAATTCTCAACATACAAAATATTATTTTTATTCAACTTTAGTTCTAATTTGGCCCATTAGAAGAAGCCCAATAGCTTATAAAATATTCCTACTACAACACTTTAAGTATTGATCCAAATTGATATTTTGTATCTATTACCATTTGACATCAGTAGTATGTTAAGGAGTATATTTAATAAGTGAGCCCAACCCAATATACTAAGTTAGAGATGGGTTAAAACCTCTCCATCATGAGTGAGAACTCATTAATATTGTTCTGTTGGTTCCTTGTTTTCTTTTGGGTTGTAACCGAAGGAATTTCGGTTCTCTCGTGGCCGACTCTTGGCCTCTCGTCACCCTCAACGGTCGACTTCTTCGTTCATCTTCCACCGGCCGGAATTGATGGCCGAGGAGGCCGTCCACCTCCCCATGGGTAACCCCCATCCCTTATTTTCCTATATAAACCCCCTCTTCCTTTTTCATCTCCATCCCCACACTTCTTCCCCAAATCTCTGAGCCAAATCCCTAGATCTACTTTTTCGGCGAACCCGTGGCCGACCCGAGAGCCGAGCACCCCTACCGGAGCTCACCGAGCCGATCCCGGGCCGCCCCTACCCGGCGCACCTCCCCGACGCCACCCCGGCGCCGCCCTCCGTGGCCGTCCGATCCGCCGGCGTCCGCCCGCACGCCCCGTCCGTTTCTCGGTTCTGACCTGTTCCCGTTCCGAGATCCAAATCGGAACTCCGTTGTCGGTACTTTCTGACCCAATTATTTTCTTTTAGTCTATGATGAACTGGTCCAACTGAATTCTCCTGGGAAATTTAGTTTTCGGTAATGTAATAACTACGTTACTATTTCGGCTTTTCCGAACTCTTCGGAAATATGGTTTTGTTGCTGTTTTCGTTGTTCTCGGATGACAGAACAAAGTTCTGTAGAAATTCTCGACTTTCCGAGAATTTCCAGGGGAGTTTCTATGCTTAGGAAAACTCTCGGATTTCCGATAATTTCTCGGAAGTGTTCTGGAAATTAAAATTTTAACTCTTAATTTGGTTCTGATGTTTGGGTTCGGATTGGTTCTAATAGTTCTGTTAGTTTTTGATGGTTCTGTTAGTATTTTTGGGACTTTGGCTAAAAGTTGAGAATAGTTCTGTGGGAAATGTGTGCTGTGAGAATTTTTCGTATTCTCGGGTTTTCCGAGAAGTTTTCGGGAATAATTAGTTCAAAATTTATTTCATATATTTTGGTTTTGGCTCTTTGATTTTTGTTGGAATTTCTGGTTATATGACAATGCTGGTTTAGGCTTTGGAAAATACTATTCTGTGGTATATATATGAATTGGAGTTTTTGGAGTTATTTTGCAGGTTTACGGTACATTCCCAGTTTTTGGGTTGATCAAAAACAGAGGATATGCTGCCGAAAATTTTGCAAAATAATAGAAATAATTTTTAAAAAATGATTTTTGAATAAATATTATTCTAATAATATTTTTGGGCGACGACCTTAACGGTCACTGGGCCTCAGCGAAATGCAAACGCACCGGTTCGACCGGACGTTGAGGCAGAGTAGCTGAATGTGAAGACTGGACCAGAGTCTGAGACTCACAAATCTTTTATAATTAGGAATTGTAATTTTATTATTATTTAATTTTGAGACTAACATTATTTTCGTCTTATTTTAATTTATATAAATCGGGTTGTAAGGGCATAAGCCCAATTGCTTATTTAACCATGCTGTGAAAGATGTAATAATTAGGATTTATTTTATTTTCTTTTCTGGTTGTGGTAGTGTAACGTAAATGTTAGAATAACTATATATATATATTCTCATAAATATTAGAAAATTCATGATTTTCTCACTTATTAGATAAATAATAACTTTATGTATAAAATACAAAGTTTTAACAATTTAAATGATAAATTGTAAGTTTTCCAAAAAGAAAGGATTAAATTGATGTTTTCTTGTAAATAGTAAACCATCCGATAATTGTGTTCTAATTAGAATAAAAAGGATAAAATTTATTAGGAAAGAAAATAGAGATTGTAACTAGCACACTTAGTTGGTTTGATACAGATTGATAAGTATAGATGCTCCATTTGTAGGATTTCGAAGGCGTAACTAGCATCTACTCGGAACATCCATCGACTTTCAGTTTAAATCAAGGCAAGTACGGTTGTGGTTAATTGCAGTTTAATTAATATTAGAAATTTCGCATGTTAAATACACAACTGTTACACATACTCTCTCCTAGAGTAATATACTGAATCATTGCATCGGGATAATGGGGAGTAGCGTAGTTATCTATGATCAAAGCCAAATAGTTAATGAATGTGCGAGCTTACCCCTCTTCACACGGGGTTAGGCCGGACCGTATCAATAGGATACAATTGAATCATCCTAAACCGGTCATAGATACTGCTTACTCAAATCACAATTGTTTTATAGTTGGAAATCATTGTTTCAAAATTATTTAATATTGCAAGTTTCTATTCATTATGCAAATTGTTAATTTTCATAATTGTACTTGCTCCTTTCCTGACTGGATCCCCCTCACCCAATAGGTTCTATTGATGACTCAGAGCTACTGATCAGTAGTTACTATGACCCGGAGCTGTACCCTGCTGTGCTCCCAGACGAGGTCCATGGAGATGATGATGACACTTCTGCTTAGTTGGAGTTTTAGTTTATCTTTTAAATAAAATAAATGTTATGTTAAAGTTGTGGACAAGCTTTGTAATGGACAAGTTTATATTATCGTTTAATTAAATGTTGTGGCAATTATAGTTTCAAATGTTGTTGATTGTACCTGCATATGGGATACAGCTTACTGCCGCCGTCTCAACGATGGTGCAGGCTGGGCATGATCCGAGTCGACCCAAGAAATTAGGATCGGGTCGTGACATGTTTTTAGTGGTGGCCCATGCAAGTCTTTTCAATCAACAACTTAGGAAAACCTAGGAAACATTTAGAACATTAATTTACCACAACATAGGACCGAAATATATTATAATTAAATATTTTTGTTTGATTATAGATAGGCTACCTTGCTTATGTTTATATCCTAAACCTTCCAGAGAATGGCCACTGACAAAACCAACCCTGCTGGCGATGGGATGTCAACGCATGATCAAACCCCACCGCCTCAACTAAGTCCGGGTTTTACACCATTGAATGCACCTCGTGGGTTGTTTGCCGCTTCAACGGTAGATCCATCATCTTCCCAGACGGAGATGCAACCCCCTGTGGTTACGCCCACTCCAGCTGCCCCACCGGTGCCTGTAGACCCCACTGACCTCATAGGTCTGCTAAGAGGAGTGCTAGAAGCCCAGAGAACTCAAGCTGAAGCTCATCGCGAGCAGACGGCCATTATGAGAGAAGGCATGGAGAATGCTCATAGCGTGGCTATGGCTGCACTGGAAAGAGGAGAAGCAGCTCAACAGGAACCAAGGCCTGCCAAGGTGGGCGATATTGAGAGCTTTAAGAAGCAAAATTCTCGACCTTTCAAGGGAACCGAGGGAATCGTCTATGCTGACGAATGGCTCGACAATATGGAGCGTCTCCTGAGCGTCGCTCGACTTCTAGAAGACCTCAAGGCTGAAGCAGTAGGACTCCAACTGCAGAATGTAGCAAGCACCTGGTATCGGAATGAACCCCGACTCCAGGATAGGCAAGTTGATTGGGACACCTTCAAGAGGTTATTCCAGAAGAAGTTCTTCCCAACTTCAGAGTTGCGGGAGATGGAGCGACAATTCTAGAACCTGAAGCAGGGCAACATGACTGTGGAAGAATATGCTGCTAAATTCGGCCAGCTCAGCCGATTTGCCAAGAACCTGGTGGCTGATCCTGACGATCGTGCTGAAAGGTTCAGATTTGGACTAAGAGAAGAAATCCGCACTTATGTGATCTCAGGCGGTGCTAAGACTTATGAGAAGATCCTGGAACGAGCACAAGACATAGAGAAGAGCCAACCTGCCCGCTCGAAGAGAGATTATCCTGGAACTAGCAACTTCCAGGGTAATCAGAAGAAGCCCAACAACAACAACAACAGGCCCCAGCATCACCAGCAAGCAAAGAATAATGATGTAGCACCCCAGAAGCAGATCCCTGTCTGTAGCTATTGCAAGAGGCCGGGTCATCAGGTGAACATCTGTCGGAAGAGGCTTGGACAATGTCTGATCTGTGGGTCTACCACCCACCAAGTGAAGGATTGCCCCTCAGCGGCCAACAGAGCTGGAGGAAATCAGCAGAAAGGACCTCTGCCCACTCAGCAGCAGCAATTTGGACAGCATCAACAGAAGACGGGGCGAGCTTTTGCCCTAACTGCAGAGGAACCAGAGCCGAAGCAGGAACCTAATGCGGATGTCATATCAGGTTACATCTATGTACATTCTCATCCTGCATTAGCTTTATTCGACTCTGGTGCAACACACAGTTTCATAGCAACAAAGTTTATCTCTGCACACCATATAGTTACTGGCTTTAGCAAGAAGATCTGTAGAGTTATGACTGGAGGAGGACCCCTACCTATCACTGAAATCTGTGAATGCCCTATCACTATAGCTGGCCATAACTTTATAGCACCTTTGCTTGTCATGCCCTTACCTAACTATGATGTAGTCCTAGGGATAGACTGGTTAAGTAAGCAGCATGCGCTGATAGACTGTCATCGAGGATGTGTAGTCTTCAGTCCACCTGGAGAACCGGAGTTTGAAATCTCTCGAACTCCGGAGGAGATGGAATGTGTTACCTATACCTCTATCACTGAAGAGTCCAGACCTCCGTACCCTATCAAAGCGGAATTTATGGATGTTTTTCCTGATAGTCTTCCCGGGTTACCCCCAGACCGAGACTTGGAGTTCACCATTGACCTAGTCCCCGGTTCTTTCCCTATTTCTAAGGGATGCTACAGAGTCAACCCGAAGGAGGCCAAGGAGATGAAGGATCAGATAAATGAACTGAAGGCTCTGGGATTCATTCGAGATGGAGCTTCACCCTGGGGAGAGCCTGTCTTGTTTGTTCCCAAGAATGATGGAACTGTGAGGATGTGCATCGACTACCGGGCACTGAACAATATCACAATTAAGAACAAGTATCCTTTGCCCCGGATCGATGACCTGTTTGACCAACTCAGTGGAGCCAAGGTGTTTTCCAAGATTGATCTCAGATCTGGCTATCATCAGATCAAGGTCAGGAAGGAAGATATTTCCAAGACGGCGTTCAACACCAAGTATGGGCAGTTTGAATTCTTGGTCATGCCGTTTGGACTGACAAATGCTCCGGCTGTATTCATGAACCTTATGAACAAGGTTTTCCATGAATACTTAGATTAATTTGTTGTTGTCTTCATTAATGACATTTTGATCTATTCAAAGACTGAAGAGGAGCATGAGGAGCACCTCAGGAAGGTTCTAGGAACTTTGAGGAAAGAGAAGTTATATGGTAAGCTATCAAAATGTGAATTCTTTCTAGACAAAGTGGATTTTCTTGGCCATGTTGTCACAGGAGAAGGAATTTCGGTGGATCCTAAGAAGATAGCTGCTGTGGAGAAGTGGTCTACCCCAAGCTTAGTTGCTGAAATCAGAAGTTTCCTGGGCTTGGCTGGCTACTACCGGAAGTTTGTGAAGGATTTTGCGAGAATTGCCGAACCAATGACGAAGCTGACTCGGAAGAATGAAGAGTTCATCTGGACGAAAGATTGTCAGGCTGCATTTGACGAGCTGAAGAAGAGGCTTACCACTGCACCAATCCTTGCGCTACCCGCAGGATCCGGTGGTTTCACAATCTATAGTGATGCCTCTGGAAAAGGACTGGGATATGTTCTTCAACAGAATGGGAAAGTGATTGCTTACGCATCTAGGCAATTACGGAACCATGAGAAAAATTATCCCACACATGACCTGGAGCTGGCGGCAGTTATCTTTGCGTTGAAGCTATGGAAGCACTATTTGTATGGAGAGAGAGTGGAGATATACACAGATCACAAAAGTCTGAAGTATGTCTTCACCTAGAAGGAGTTGAACATGAGACAAAGGCGATGGCTAGAGTTAATGAAGGACTTCGACATCGACTTGCAATACCACCCGGGTAAGGCTAATGTGGTCGCTGATGCACTTAGTCGATACCCAGTGGCGATGTTCTTAACCAAGGAGAGGCACCTGCTGGAGGACATCGAGAAGCTTGAACTGGAGATTGTACTGCCTGGACGGAAGGCACTGGATTCTGATTCTGTGTTGATGAAGTTGCAAGTGAGCTCGAACTTGATGGACAAGATCAAGGAGACGCAGTTTCAAGACGAGGCACTTTGCAAACTGAGAGATCAAGTGTTAGCAGGAACACTGGAGGGTTTCTCAATCGCCAGTGATGGAGCTATGAAGAATGGTACGAGGCTTTGTGTACCGTCTGGCGAACTGAGGACCGAGTTGATGAAGGAAGCGCATCAGTCTCAATATTCCATACATCCTGGAGCCAATAAGATGTATCGGGATATGCGCACTATTATCTGGTGGAGTGGAATGAAGAAAGATGTCACCAGGTATGTTGCTAGATGCTTGATCTGTCAACAAGTGAAGGCTAGTAGACAAAGACCTGCAGGACTTCTACAACCACTGGACATTTCAGAGTGGAAGTGGGAGCACATCACGATGGATTTCGTATCAGGACTGCCTCGTTCCCAAGGAGGGAAGGATGCCATCTGGGTAATAGTGGACCGACTAACCAAGTCAGCTCACTTTATCCCCTTCAAAGTTGGTTTATCCACTGAGAAGTTGGCAGCATTGTACATGCGGCACATCTACCGGATTCATGGCGTACCGGTAAGCATTATTTCTGACCGAGACACTCGTTTTACTTCACATTTTTGGAAGAGTTTGCATGACAGCTTGGGAACCCAGTTGAAGTTCAGCACAGCTTATCATCCCCAGACTGATGGGCAATCTGAGAGGACTATTCAGACACTTGAAGATATGTTGAGAGCTTGTGTTTTGGAGTTTGGAGGATCGTGGGAAGACCATCTGCACTTGGTAGAGTTTTCTTACAATAACAGCTACCAAGCCAGTATTGGTATGACCCCATTCGAAGCTCTTTATGGACGTCGTTGTCGTACACCATTGGCATGGGACGACGTTAGTGAAAGAGTACTGCTGGGTCCAGAGATGGTGACTGACGCAGCAGAGAAGATGAAGATAATCAGAGACAAGCTCAGGATTGCTCAAGACAGACAGAAGCACTGGGCAGACAGCGGTCGTCGACCATTGGCGTTTGAAGAAGGAGATAAGGTCTTCGTGAAGATTTCTCCTACTAGAGGGACAATCAGATTTGGCAGAGCTGGGAAGCTGAGTCCCAGGTACATTGGTCCGTTCGAAGTTCTGAGCCGGATTGGAGAAGTGGCGTATAGGTTAGCTCTACCAGCTAATCTAGAAGGCGTGCACAACGTCTTCCATGTTTCACAGCTCAGAGAGTATGTACCTGATAAGAACCACGTCTTGGATCATTCAGAATTGGAGATCGGACCGAGCCTCACTATACCGGAGAAGCCAGTAGCGATCTTGGACCGAGGCGAGAAGAAGACCAGAACCTCAGTGACTCCTATTGTCCGAGTGATGTGGAGGCATGATTCCCCAGGCGAGTCTACCTGGGAGCGAGAGGATGAGATGCGGGAGAAATACACGTACTTGTTCGAGACCTGAGGTAATTTCTCAACCTAACTCTTTAAATTTCGAGGACGAAATTTTCTAAAGGAGGGAAGGTTGTGAAACCCGTAAAAAAAAAAAAATAATAATAATTGAAGTTGTATTTAAATTTTAATACTAATTTTTTTTTATTAAGTTATTAATTAATCAATTTAAGTGTAAAATTATTTTCAAAAATAATCAACATGGATTTTTGCATGACAACCAGACCGGATTTAAATTGAAATACAAAGTATTTATTTTTATAATTCTCAACATACAAAATATTATTTTTATTCAACTTTAGTTCTAATTTGGCCCATTAGAAGAAGCCCAATAGCTTATAAAATATTCCTACTACAACACTTCAAGTATTGATCCAAATTGATGTTTTGTATCTATTACCATTTGACATCAGTAGTATGTTAAGGAGTATATTTAATAAGTGAGCCCAACCCAATATACTAAGTTAGAGATGGGTTAAAACCTCTCCATCATGAGTGAGAACTCATTAATATTGTTCTGTTGGTTCCTTGTTTTCTTTTGGGTTGTAACCGAAGGAATTTCGGTTCTCTCGTGGCCGACTCTTGGCCTCTCGTCTCCCTCAACGGTCGACTTCTCCGTTCATCTTCCACCGGCCGGAATTGATGGCCAAGGAGGCCGTCCACCTCCCCATGGGTAACACCCATCCCTTATTTTCCTATATAAACACCCTCTTCCTTTTCCATCTCCATCCCCACACTTCTTCCCCAAATCTCTGAGCCAAATCCCTAGATCTACTTTTCCGGCGAACCCGTGGCCGACCCGAGAGCCGAGCACCCCTACCGGAGCTCACCGAGCCGATCCCGGGCCGCCCCTAACCGGTGCACCTCCCCGACGCCACCCCGGTGCCGCCCTCCGTGGCCGTCCGATCCGCCGGCGTCCGCCCGCACGACCCGTCCGTTTCTCGGTTCTGACTCGTTCCCGTTCCGAGATCCAAATCAGAACTCCGTTGTCGGTACTTTCTGACCCAATTATTTTCTTTTAGTCTATGATGAACTGGTCCAACAGAATTCTCCTAGGAAATTTAGTTTTCGGTAATGTAATAACTACGTTACTATTTCGGATTTTCTGAACTCTTCGGAAATATGGTTTTGTTGCTGTTTTCGTTGTTCTCGGATGACAGAACAAAGTTCTGTAGAAATTCTCGACTTTCCGAGAATTTTCGGGGGAGTTTCTGTGCTTAGGAAAACTCTCGGATTTCCGATAATTTCTCGGAAGTGTTCTGGAAATTGAAATTTTAACTCTTAATTTGGTTCTGATGTTTGGGTTCGGATTGGTTCTAATAGTTCTGTTAGTTTTTGATGGTTCTGTTAGTATTTTTGGGACTTTGGCTAAAAGTTGAGAATAGTTCTGTGGGAAATGTGTGCTGTGAGAATTTTTCGTATTCTCGTGTTTTCCGAGAAGTTTTCGGGAATAATTAGTTCAAAATTTATTTCATATATTTTGGTTTTGGCTCTTTGATTTTTGTTGGAATTTCTGGTTATATGACAATGCTGGTTTAGGCTTTGGAAAATACTATTCTGTGGTATATATATGAATTGGAGTTTTTGGAGTTATTTTGCAGGTTTACGGTACATTCCCAGTTTTTGGGTTGATCAAAAACAGAGGATATGCTGCCGAAAATTTTGCAAAATAATAGAAATAATTTTTAAAAAATGATTTTCGAATAAATATTATTCTAATAATATTTTTGGGCGACGACCTTAACGGTCACTGGGCCCCAGCGAAATGCAAACGCACCGGTTCGACCGGACGTTGAGGCAGAGTAGCTGAATGTGAAGACTGGACCAGAGTCTGAGACTCACAAATCTTTTATAATTAGGAATTGTAATTTTATTATTATTTAATTTTGAGACTAACATTGTTTTCGTCTTATTTTAATTTATGTAAATCGGGTTGTAAGGACATAAGCCCAATTGCTTATTTAACCATGCTGTGAAAGATGTAATAATTAGGATTTATTTTATTTTCTTTTCTGGTTGTGGTAGTGTAACGTAAATGTTAGAATAACTATATATATATATTCTCATAAATATTAGAAAATTCATGATTTTCTCACTTATTAGATAAATAATAACTTTATGTATAAAATACAAAGTTTTAACAATTTAAATGATAAATTGTAAGTTTTCCAAAAAGAAAGGATTAAATTGATGTTTTCTTGTAAATAGTAAACCATCCGATAATTGTGTTCTAATTAGAATAAAAAGGATAAAATTTATTAGGAAAGAAAATAGAGATTGTAACTAGCACACTTTGTTGGTTTGATACAGATTGATAAGTATAGATGCTCCATTTGTAGGATTTCGAAGGCGTAACTAGCATCTACTCGGAACATCCATCGACTCTCAGTTTAAATCAAGGCAAGTACGGTTGTGGTTAATTGCAGTTTAATTAATATTAGAAATTTTGCATGTTAAATACACAACTGTTACACGTACTCTCTCCTAGAGTAATATACTGAATCATTGCATCGGGATAATGGGGAGTAGCGTAGTTATCTATGATCAAAGCCAAATAGTTAATGAATGTGCGAGCTTACCCCTCTTCACACGGGGTTAGGCCGGACCGTATCAATAGGATACAATTGAATCATCCTAAACCGGTCATAGATACTGCTTACTCAAATCACAATTGTTTTATAGTTGGAAATCATTGTTTCAAAATTATTTAATATTGCAAGTTTCTATTCATTATGCAAATTGTTAATTTTCATAATTGTACTTGCTCCTTTCCTGACTGGATCCTCCAACCCAATAGGTTCTATTGATGACTCAGAGCTACTGATCAGTAGTTACTATGACCCGGAGCTGTACCCTGCTGTGCTCCCAGACGAGGTCCATGGAGATGATGATGACACTTCTGCTTAGTTGGAGTTTTAGTTTATCTTTTAAATAAAATAAATGTTATGTTAAAGTTGTGGACAAGCTTTGTAATGGACAAGTTTATATTATCGTTTAATTAAATGTTGTGGCAATTGTAGTTTCAAATGTTGTTGATTGTACCTGCATATGGGATACAGCTTACTGCCGCCATCTCAACAACGGTACAGGCTGGGCATGATCCGAGTCGATCCAAGAAATTGGGATCGGGTCGTGACATCTCTCCTAATGCATGATGGGCAGTGACTGTGGGGAACGCTCAACCCATATATTGAGATATATGCGGGATTGTTGGTGTTTTTGCCTTTGGACTAGAAAAGATAGTCCCACATCGGCTACACCAAATGGTGATTATCTCAATATAATGCATTGCTTGTGTTGAGGTGTGCACATGAGGTATAGTGGGGCACAAGTTTGTGCTATGTGGAAGTATTTTCCTAGAAGGAAAAAGGATTAAATCCAACAAGGATGCAAGTTAATTTTTGTTGTGCGGACTCGGACTCGGACACGTGTAATGCCCCACTCCGTACGGCACATTACGCTGAAACGTTGACTCAGCGAGTCGCGTTGACCCAAAGGAATGTATCGATGCAAAACGATACGAGAGTTAAGTTGTCCCGAGCAACGCATCGAACTAAGTCGATGCGAAGAGTTACGTCGACCCGAGTAATGCATCGGACTATGTCGATGCGAAGAGTTGCCTTGTCCCGAAGAATGCATCGAGTGAATCGATGCGAAGCGCCGCGTTGCCCCGAAGGATGAGTGCGTTGAATCGGCTCGAAGATTCTAAGAAATCGAATCGACCAAGGCGCAAGTCCGAATCGATGCAAGTATTAATTTTAGTTGGTTTCGTGTGCAGGTTATACTTTGACGAGAAAATATTAGAGGTTGATCTTTTGCAATATTTAGTAAGGGGTCCGCGAAATCAAATCGGATGTATGAATCAATGAAGCACGAAGTGCTCGAATGGCTAAGTCAGGAGAGTGACCGTGCAACAAAGTTAGGAAATCGAGCCGCATCGGCTCGGCGAAACGACGAAGGCATATCGACTCAAGGTAGGAGGATTGACTTCTTTTACTCCTTCATTCGATAAGTCAAATATATCATTGTATGCTAAAGTTAACCTATCGACGCCACGGGCGTGGCCCGATCGGAGATAAATTATAGTGTGAGTCGAACACTAAGTTAGAATAATTGAAATGAAATGTGCATCAATATGCACGAGTCGCTATGGGACATTGGATATCGCTAAGGCGAGCGCCTCGGTGCACAAGCCGCAAGAACATAGGATAACTGTAATCGGCGAGTGCCTTAGTGCACGAACCATACCGTGCCTTCGCGCACGAGTTAGACGGCTAGAACATTGAAAGACAATAGGCGAGCGCCCTAGCGCGCAAGCCCGGAACATTGAATGCTAAGTTATAGAACATGGAAATACGGTCGAAACGTGCCTACGTGCACGGGATAATAAAAGATGGCTTCGTTGTGAGAATACAGTTGTGGCATGAATGTGGCAGAACTGGCGGCTATGACATGGTGCCTCGAAAGGTGTTCGAGACCTTCGGGTCATTCGGTTGACGAGCATTGAGTTGAGGCACGATGCCATTGAATCATTAAAACGAAGTTCGAAATGTAAGAACACAGAAAGTTAACAAAAGAGACGCGAGATGATAAAGTCTGAGTCTCGGACTCAAGACTATGTTTGGTTGTTTGAATTCGATTACTTGAATGATAGGGCGTTGCATGGTCGAATGGGATGTACTTGAGATAATTGCGATGATATCTTCCGTGCACGGAACGTTCCCTCCGAACGGGCGCACCGGGGCACCGGGACCGTTCGGCCTAGGAGGGATGATAATCTTTGATAGGCGCACATCTGCGAAGTCCGATTAGCACTCGGTCGTAAATGTGAGAAGCCGCAAATGATGGTAGGCACGCGGTAAGTTTCGGTTGTTGGGATAGCAACCCAACCCATGAAACGCCGGGCTACCCAAATTCGATTTGAGAGAGAAAAGAAGGAGAGAAAAGAAAGTAAGAAATAATAAAAGAGAAACTCCTTTAGTCCATTCCGGCACGGATACGCCCACGACCTTCATATAGTTAAGGAACGATGGGTTGAAAGTGTAGGCGTGTATGCGTCCGCATAGAGATCCTGCTTAGAGATGCACATATAACATGATAGGGAAGGAATGCGGCGTATTTACCTTGCGTCAGTGCAAGGGACGCAAGGGCGAGTGCGTCGACTTGGTAAGTCGCGCCACGAATCAAACACGAGATTGCTTGCTTGCTTGTACATTCAATTCGATAACATGATGCTATGATAACATGCTTTACGCTTTCGAATATGCCATAAAATTGACCCTAAGGAGAACATAGCAAGATCATAAGCTAAGTTGCATGATTTAACATAAATATTACAAATGTTGGTTTGGAAGGATGATCTTTGCTTCAGTACATGCGAGGACGAACGTACTGATCCCCTACCAGCTTCATGCAGGGTGCAGGGAATGGATAGCTCGCGGCGAAGCGTTGCTTGAACGTGTTAAGGCTTGTAATGCCGAAGCGCATTGAAGCGTGCGATCGCTTGACGCTCGGACTACGCAGCTGGATTGATGCGGCCGAGATATAGAAGGCATGATGTATGGAACGGTGAAATCCTTTATAGGCAAGAGAGAACCTGAGTGTTGTAGCCAATCTGGCATGTATTGTTAGGCTATCGAAAGCCATTGTAATCTCAGTTTCGAATATCAATAAAGAGAATTGTTTTATATACTCTGTTTTCTTTCGTCGTTATTATCGAATCAAAAGATAACCATTTGAGAACTTGTCATCTTGCCTTGCACGAGCGCAACTTCAGGCTCGTGCGGCATCACGCCCCCTGCGAGGACGATGATTCGGGTGATTCCGGGTCGGGGCGTGACAAATTGGTATCAGAGCTCTAGGCTCAATTTCTTCTGAACGCTCGCTTCATTTCAATTCGAAAAGTTGCCCACCACCACTTGATATCACTCTTGACTCTACTCGATGCCGTACTGGATGTTCCATACAATAAGTCTAATACAAATCATGAAATTTTGCCGCATGTGTTTTGGAAATTTCATGATGTTTGCTAAGAAAGTCGCGAAGGGTATATTGCATTGAATGCAACGAGCCGTAAAAATGTTAGTTGCTGCAAGCGCAACAAATTGTGAAATACGATTCGAGATGTTGTTGCAATATAACATGTTGAATGGGAATAAAACGATGCACGAAGTATAGCGAGTTAATGTGAATATGCGTTAAAATGAAAGTGAGAAGTGATAGCCAATACCGAATGTGTTAAACGGATTGAGCATTGACTTGGTAAGTCGAGATTAAATCGTTGCACGAGGTACGGTAAAAGTTGGGAATAATCGTTGCACGATGTACAATGCGTGTTGGAAGAAAAATCATTGCACGTGGTGCAACGCATATCAGATTAATCGTTGCACGAAGTGCAAAGGAAATTGGAAAATAAATCGTTGTACAAAGTGAAATGAAAGTGTCAGAAATAAATTGTAGCACGATGTGCAACGCGTATCGAAAGTAAAAATTGTTGCACGGTGTGCAATGCATAGCAAATAAATTGTTGCACGAGATGCAACGTAAGGAAAGAATTGAAAATCGTAAATCGATAGAACGAATCGTTCGGTTGCACACCAAACTTATGTTGGCAAGCAAGAACATTGACCAAATCATGTCGGATTTTGATAGAATCAAAGTTACGGTTGTGATCAAGCACGATCACTGCGGAAATCGTGAGTCAAAAGAGATTGTCGGTCCATACTAAGTATAGTGCGAGGGGAATAGCTTGATTCCGAGTGGTATATGCCATACCACGTAGGCGATGAATGACTCGATTTCGAGTGGTATATGGTATAACACTCGTGCGATGAATTGCATCGACGCGTTGTAAGAATTGCGGAAGGTTTGTCCGCAACGGAGGGGGGAGTACCGAGACTCGATTAAAAATTTGTATGACGGTATGTTGATGCAAGTGTTCTTCGAAGATCGGTTGGGACGATAAGGCGAGACTCGTATCAATGAATGATACGTCGAACGGAAGTTATAAGTTGGTCGGACGACCGAGACTAGCAAAAACGATTATGCCTTGACGCAATAATCGGATCGACGGGAAAGGGAAAACTCGAGCTTACAAATGAGTCGCACGACTTGCGATCTCGATAGAAATGTTCGGCTAGGCGAATCGAATCGCACGACTTGCGATTTTGATAGAAATGTTGGGCGATGCAAATTGTAATCGAACCGCACGATGTGCGACTTCGATGAAGAGTTGGTTGACGTGATAAATCGGGGCTAAGAAATAGTTGGTTACGTTACGGCGACACTCATTTGAGTACGACTGAAAAACACGCGAAGCTTAGAGGGCGAGATCGTATAACTCGAGGGTTCGATGTTGGATAATCGGTAACTCAGTTACACGATCAAAGTATAGCGGGATGCCGTGAATCGGAGAACGAGTGGATGCGTATGTAAAAAGTTTGTGGCGAACTTGGATGTATGCAAAGCGAGTTAAGTTGATGTCGAAACGGATTCAAAGTTCCCTTACGTTATCGAAATGGATACGGCGTATCGAGATCGATATGTAAGGAAACGTAAGCGATGTGAGAATACAAAATGGAGTGCGCCTTGCGCTATCAAAATTTTGTAAGTAGCGATACGAGAATGAACGAACTTGGTTGATCATAAATTTTGTGATTAATCAAGACGAGACTATAAGTCATCGACGATTGCTCGATGCGTATAGCATCTCGTGTGTCGACCCGCGAATAAGATAGACTCGAATTCGATACGAGTAGATATTTCGTAAATTGCGGAATCATCGACGGCAGTGCATGACTTGACGCGGAGGATAGTTGCGCATCAGTTGCGCCGATAGAAATGGTTTTGTCCGAAATTGGGTAGTCGCATAGAATCGTCGGAACGTGATTTGGCTCCGAAATAAGATATAGCATGGTTTGTATTAAACTGTCCTTCGGTGATGATCCACAATTATCGAGCGTAGCTTCGGGGCAGCTGACCCTAGAAGACTTGACCGCCAAATCAAATTGAATGCTGCAGACCGTAAGATGACCATGCGATATCGCATATGGGATTGCACCGATAACAAATATAACACGGTGCATGTTGACGATAAGTCTAGGCGATTGCGAGAAATATGCTATGTACGAGAGGAAACGATAAGGGAATGGCTTACGAGTTATGTCGTTAGATTCGGATTTACCTTGCAATTGAGCTTGCGTGAATCGAAATTATGTTCGATGTTGCGAGACGGATAAGTTGGGAATTTGGCTAGTGAATTCCTACTCGTTAGGAAATTGGATGTAAGATGCATCGTAAAGACCTTCATGCTAAGGCGATCGTTGCCTTGATCGTGATAAAGAAAACGTATCGATATAAATTGCATAGCAAGACTTCGGAATAGTTGGTTAACGAATTCGAACGCGAACGCAAGGCGTTGCAGAGGATCGTTGCGATCGGATGCGCATCGGCTTGACGCGATGCTAAGAGTTGGTAGTCCCGATGAAACATATGAAATGAGATATGCGATTTTGAATCGCGTCGCATGCAGTGACTTTATAGAATGAAATCAAGTATGTATCGAATATACGTATGCGATGAAAGTTCAAGAACGGTTGCTAAGGATAAGTCCGATCGAGAGTACGAAATGGCAAGCATAGGATTAAAATTTACCTGTCAGCTTTGTTTCAATTTGCTACGACTGGACTTGGTCGAAATACACATATCTTCGGGACGCCTTGAATATAGGTACGAATCTAAATCGAGTTGTATCCAAATTCAAATCGAGCTGCAGGGATGACTTTGAAATGCTAGTGAAAAGCTTGCGAGATATTATAAAATCGAACATCATTTATGGGGCGAGATCGTGAATCGATCTATAAAACACTTAGTCGGAGTGTTGGTTTTGGTTCGAGGACGAACCTTATTTTGAGTGGTATATTCTGTAATGCCCCGCTCCGTACGGCACATTACGCTGAAACGTTGACTCAGCGAGTCGCGTTGACCCAAAGGAATGTATCGATGCAAAACGATACGAGAGTTAAGTTGTCCCGAGCAACGCATCGAACTAAGTCGATGCGAAGAGTTACGTCGACCCGAGTAATGCATCAGACTATGTCGATGCGAAGAGTTGCCTTGTCCCGAAGAATGCATCGAGTGAATCGATACGAAGCGCCGCGTTGCCCCGAAGGATGAGTGCGTTGAATCGGCTCGAAGATTCTAAAAAATCGAATCGACCAAGGCGCAAGTCCGAATCGATGCAAGTATTGATTTTAGTTGGTTTCGTGTGCAGGTTATACTTTGACGGAAAAATATTAGAGGTCGGTCTTTTGCAATATTTTGTAAGGAGTCCGCAAAATCAAATCGTCGCCTTGAGACTGGCTAAGACTTGGAGCACGCTAAGGCAAATCGGACGTATGAATCAATGAAGCACGAAGTGCTCGAATGGCTAAGTCAGGAGAGTGACCGTGCAACAAAGTTAGAAAATCGAGCCGCATCGGCTCGGCGAAACGACGAAGGCATATCGACTCAAGGTGGGAGGATTGACTTCTTTTACTCCTTCATTCGATAAGTCAAATATATTATTGTATGCTAAAGTTAACCTATCGACGCCACGGGCATGGCCCGATCGGAGATAAATTATAGTGTGAGTCGAACACTAAGTTAGAACAATTAAAATGAAACGTGCATCAGTATGCACGAGTCGCTTTGGGACATTGGATATCGCTAAGGCGAGCGCCTCGGTGCGCAAGCCGCAAGAACATGGGATAACTGTAATCGGCGAGTGCCTTAGTGCACGAACCATACCGTGCCTTCGCACACGAGTTAGACGGCTAGAACATTGAAAGACAATAGGCGAGCGCCCTAGCGCGCAAGCCCGGAACATTGAATGCTAAGTTATAGAACATGGAAATACGGTCGAAACATGCCTACGTGCACGGGATAATAAAAGATGGCTTCGTTGCGAGAATACAGTTGTGGCATGAATGTGGCAGAACTGTCGGCTATGACATGGTGCCTTGAAAGGTGTTCGAGACCTTCGGGTCATTCGGTTGACGAGCATTGAGTTGAGGCACGATGCCATTGAATCATTAAAACGAAGAACGAAATGTAAGAACACAGAAAGTTAACAAAAGAGACGCGAGATGATAAAGTCTGAGTCTCGGACTCAAGACTATGTTTGGTTGTTTGAATTCGATTACTTGAATGATAGGGCGTTGCATGGTCGAATGGGATGGACTTGAGATAATTGTGATGATATCTTCCGTGCACGGAACATTCCCTCCGAACGGGCGCACCGGGGCACCGGGACCGTTCGGCCTAGGAGGGATGATAATCTTTGATAGGCGCACATCTGCGAAGTCCGATTAGCACTCGATCGTAAATGTGAGAAGCCGCAAATGATGGTAGGCACGCGGTAAGTTTCGGTTGTTGGGATAGCAACCCAACCCGTGAAACGCCGGGCTACCCAAATTCGATTTGAGAGAGAAAAGAAGGAGAGAAAAGAAAGTAAGAAATAATAAAAGAGAAACTCCTTTACTCCATTCCGGCGCGGATACGCCCACGACCTTCATATAGTTAAGGAACGATGGGTTGAAAGTATAGGCGCGTATGCGTCCGCATAGAGATCCTGCTTAGAGATGCACATATAACATGACAGGGAAGGAATGCGGCGTATTCACCTTGCGTCAGTGCAAGGGACGCAAGGGCGAGTGCGTCGACTTGGTAAGTCGCGCCACGAATCAAACACGAGATTGCTTGCTTGCTTGTACATTCAATTCGATAACATGATGCTATGATAGCATGCTTTACGCTTTCGAATATGCCATGAAATTGACCCTAAGGAGAACATAGCAAGATCATAAGCTAAGTTGCATGATTCAACATAAATATTAAAAATGTTGGTTTGGAAGGATGATCTTTGCTTCAGTACATGCGAGGACGAACGTACTGATCCCCCACCAGTTTCATGCAAGGTGTAGGGAATGGATGGCTCGCGGCGAAGCGTTGCTTGAACGTGTTAAGGCTTGGAATGCCGAAGCGCATTGAAACGTGCGATCGCTTGACGCTCGGACTACGCAGCTGGATTGATGCGGCCGAGATATAGAAGGCATGATGTATGGAACGGTGAAATCCTTTGTGGGCAAGAGAGAACCTGAGTGTTGTAGCCAATCTGGCATGTATTGTTAGGCTATCGAAAGCCATTGTAATCTCAGTTTCGAATATCAATAAAGAGAATTGTTTCGTATACTCTGTTTCCTTTCGTCGTTATTATCGAATCAAAAGATAACCATTTGAGAACTTGTCATCTTGCCTTGCACGAGCGCAACTTCAGGCTCGTGCGTCATCATGCCCCTTGCGAGGACGATGATTCGGGTGATTCCGGGTCGGGGCGTGACAACACGGACTCCAGGATGTCTCGTGCATGCACGGGAGTGTTCGGGGAGTAGGCGTGGACTGGCACACTTCTATGTTGATTGTGGGATGATCTAAAATATCAAACTCTATTTTTGAGTATTGGTATTTTAGTCCCACATCGGATAGGAGAAGAGGTGAAGTCTCAACTCCACTCTATAAATAGAGCCCCTTGGCCTCCTTTGAAAGATGTACCAAGAAGAGAGTTAAGGGAGTCTCTAAAGTCCAGGAATCCAGTTCAAGTCTCAAATATTGACTTACGAGCGTTCCAGAAGTTCTTCGTGAACTTGCTGGTTCCTGGAAGCTGTTCGTGCTCGTGCGGGGCGAATAAAGCTTTGAGCAACGGTGGTTCATTCACCCCAGCATCTCATTCTCGCCTGTCATCGCTGTTGTTGCCTTTTACAGTAACTTCTTTTTAGAAGCTCTACTGCCGATAGTTGCTTGCACAAAGTCTCTTTAGATTTTTGTGTATTACGTAGAATCTTTTTAGATCCTCGTAATTCAGAATCCTCCAGGATCTCTGTTGTACATCTTCTTTAAGGTGTTGCATTTGAAACGTTGTCTGTACAATTGTTTCAGTTTCAGAATTTTCTATCGAAAATTGTGCCTCGGCACTATCATGTCTGACTGGCAAGCCCTCGAGCTACCGCCTTCCGATAACCATCAACAAGAGACCACTTGTTGTTGTATCTAATTCCGAAATGGTTTGCTTAATATCGGTTTCCATTTGTTTAATGATTACTTTCCTGATATGCTATTGTTATATCTATTCTGATAAGGAAGAACCTTGTCAGAGTGTCCCTTTTTCATCTAGCATCAGCGGTCGACAAATTCTTCTTTTTGTTTTCTTGTCATACATATAAAGTCTGTTGGATGTCATCTCTGATACTAAAAGTATAAACCATGTTTTATTTCTTCTTTTCTTCTTCTTGAATCAATCTTGGTCTTCCTCTTCTACAGCTGCTTCTTCTTATCACTATTATCATTGGGATAATTACTATTTTACGTTGGCCCAGAGAAGCAAAATAAAAAATGGAAAAAGAGGAGAATGAAGCTTGTGTTTATTAGCATAGGAATAGAGCCTTTATATAGGCATTACAAGATGGCTTACATTTTGACACCTAATCCTAAAGAGTAGGTCATTACAATAGAATAGGTAAGTGGAGAAATATTAACCACATGATTATTTCTAACATTTTATTATAGTTAATTTCTCAGTGAGGAATAAGTTGATATGTGACAAAAGAAAATGAGATGAACCAGTAGAAAAACTAGATACAAGTAAACACAAAAAGAAAGCATGAACAACCTACACACAATCATAACTACTCCCTCTACATTCCATCCATGCTCTCCAACTACTCCCTCTAGTGGCTCTCCAACTACTCCCTCTATTTTACCACTTTTTGTATTTCTTCCCTTTCTCCCTGTAGCTACGCTCATTGGTGGCTGGCCATTTCATCTCCGATGGCTTCTTCATCAGCCGATGAACCCCATGCGTACACCATCCACGTGGATTAAATTATAATAGAATTATAAAATTATAATTCTGGGAGACCTAATTTGGCTAATGATTTAATCTATTTATAGCTCTAGTTAACCTACAATTTTTTAGAGGATTAAATTAGAGTTGTAGGAGATCGTATACAAGTGTTTTGGAATTTCGTTGAACGAGTGTGGAGATCTGCTCGTATGAACTTTCTGAAAACCCACGCTTAGTATGTGCAACCGTTTTCTTCGTGCACAGCCTTCTACCGACGTTTGACGAGTGGGCTCGTCGACGGCACCGGAGCTTATAGGTACGCTCGTGGGGTGTTAGCAAAGAGTCATGGATTGGAGATGAGGTCGCGTTTTTTGAAGGAGTAAAGAGTTGAAATTTGTAGGCGTTTTTTGAAGAAAAAAAGAGAGGTTGTCAATAGAGCCAAGGATTCATAGGATTTTATTTGAATCTTGTAAGTCTTAGGATTTCCTATTAAGTTTTAGTATTTTGTATTGATTTTGAATAGTATTAAATGAGATTGAGAGAATCTTTGACTTAATTTCTTAATTTGACACAATAGAAGCCTTTGGTAATTGATTCCTTAATTGGAAATATATATACCCTTAATTAATTGAGAGAATTCCCACTTGGTTAGTTTAGTATACATAAGGAAAGTCGATGAATTTATAAATTAGTTATTGATAAGTTAGTTTAGTATTATAGTATGCATAATAAATATGCATATATATTTTTTAATTACTTATTCATAATTTTTACATTATTTATTCACATGTTTGACATTTTTGGATTTTTTAAATTATTTATCCATAAGTTAGTTTAGTATACATAAAACATGTACATATAAATAAAAAATGGAGGCCTACGAATTCGGGAGGCCTAGTGCGGTCGAACCCATTGCACTCCCTCAAAACCGGCCCTGCTGTTCATAACTTAGACGGTGCTTTCTGCTAATTCCTAAACTAGTGCATCATGTTTGTTCTTTGTGGCTGTAAAGAGTATTTCGATCTAAAAAGCAAAAGTCTTCAAGCCCCAGTGCAACACCTTCACACCAATCCTCGCTATTACCATTCACACCGGTCCTCACTATTACCACTACAAATGACTTGGTAGATCGAGTGGCCTGTTCACACTTTAGAGAATGTCTATGAGAGTTTCTAAGTTGACGTGTTTAAATGTCTATAAAAGTATCTGAGTTGATGTGTTTGAATTTAATGGTATATTTAATGTTAAAGTTAAACCTAATTTAATTTATTACATCTTTAGAAACTGTTTCAAGTGGAAAAATTGTTGGATCGGGGGAGGCTCATGAGACTCACTATTTTTTTTTTTTTTAATCTCTTAATGCCTCGATGTAGGTGGAGTGAGGCTCCTTTCTGAGACTCACGCCTCATAGCGCCTTTGGGCAAGTTTCAAGCCCACTTGAGCCGCCTCATACATATTCTACTTTACGTGTTACTTTTATTCCAATTTCTACTAACGACTGGAATTTAAGTACTTAAATTTCATTTTCCATTTAATTTGGATTCTCCGTACTACTATTAGAGTATTAGAAAGCTATTGCCTATTGTTCATCGTGAAGCTAACATAAAAAATGAGTCAGTTGTACTATTATAAAAAAGTAAACCAACAGGTCATCAATAATTTAGTGCTCATTTGCATACAAGTAGTTATTACACATAATTATTTATAAGTAAATTTTATATATTTTTCAATAAGTATGCGCTTTACCTTCAAGAGGCTCGCACTTTTGCCTCATGAGTGATGACTCACACTTCAGTCTTAAACATGCTTTGCACCGCGATGCACCTAGCACCTTTAATAAGTATCATTGTAGGTTTGCCATTAAGTTTGAGCTGAGCATGGTAAGGAACTCCTTGGTCAATCCAGTGGCAGGATTCATTAATCTTCATTATTTGGTTCATGAAAAGTGTAGGTTGTGCCTAGGGAGCTGAGCATGAAGTAATGCGCTAGGTTGAGTTAGTCAGAAAGTTTTTTAAGTTCCCTTGATCGAAATAGTTGCAAATCATTCTTGATTATAGAGGGAGGTTGGGTCCAAAGCTAATGATGATATGTACTGATTCCAAGTGTATCCTGTTGAGCTTAATTTTGCAAATTAGATATTAAGATCTGTTTTCTTGTTTTTATATTTCTCTTGTAAGAAGCCTTCTACAAGAACATTGGCTAAATAAGTTTTTTTTTTTTTTTTTTTTTTTTAATCCTGACATTCGTCTCTTTGGAGTTTTTCTTGTGTTCTCAGCATTATGTCTTGGAGTACCATAAGTTAAGAACTAATGAATCACTAAGGGAATTTGTTTGTATTGTTTTCTACAAGTTATATTGAGCAGTTAATTTCTTTCTCAGGGTATATTATTATACATGCTTAGTATCTAGAACAAAAAAAATCCATTAACAAAAAGCTGAGTAATATGTGGATGTCGTAAAGAATTTTTGGGCAAAACTCTTGTTTGCTGGAAATGCTCAAATGAAGCAGAAACAGAAAAGTGTCTTGGAGGTATCTTTCTCGTCTTAATGGTGCTCTAGGATATAAAAGTTTTCATATTAAAGAACATCATCATCCAAGCCTTTTTCCATCAGAATGAGATTGACTATGGAGCATAAAAAAGCTTCATAAATGAATATACAAAGTTGTCTTCGACCTGCTATCGACCTGATATCAACCATCCATTTGTTGGTGCCAAATTCCTAATCAAGGTAGATATGAGCATGAGAGGGCATGCCATAAAACCTAGGTGGGTGTTTCCCGGGAATGTAAACCAACATTTTGGCCTCGTTTGGTTCGCAGAAAGGAAAGGAAAGGAAATCAATTCTTTGCTCTTTCATTTCCTTTGGAAAATTGTAATTCCCATTAATTTACTTTTCGGTGTTTGGAAAGATCACAAAAATTGCAAGGGAAAGTGAATAATTAGGGGTGGGAAACTGAATCCATGGGGTGGTTGGGGTACCCTTTTCCCTCGTATTTTCTTTTCCTTGGGAATCATTTTCCTTTCCTGCTCATTTCCTTCGCATCCAAACGCAGGAAAAATTTACTTTCCTTTCCCAAGGCTGAATCCTCGAACCAAACGAGGCCTTTGGATATGCAATTCGAGTTCTTGCAACCAAGGAGCACCCTCCAAGTTCTCCTAGACCATAGACAAAGAGTAAGATGATACAATTTTTATGTATTATAGGGAATTGCATTAACCTCTATCACTCATTAAGCCATAGTGTAAAGGAATAACATTCCTATTTATCATATTAAAGAGAAACATTGTTTAAAATTGCTTGTGAATTCATCAGTTGATGTTTAAATGGTTAGTGAGTAGTAACAAAAAAAATGTTGGAAACAAAAGAAAAAGTGTATTCATACCGAGGAAAATGCATAGAGGGACATATCGGTCTCTCCGATGATATTATTTTAATTTTCTTGTCTTTCTAGAATGATAAGGAGGGGAAAAATAGGGTCAAAAGAAAATGCTATTTTTGAGTTTTATCATCAATTTGCTTGCGTGGGCGGGAATCCAGTATTTTCCGAGTCCTTATGTAAGGAATTACAAAAGAAAAAATTTCAATAGGGGTCAAGAGGAAAATTATAGACATATCGGGGTCTCAAATGCTTATGTCTTGTGAGGACATCTACACCCAAACTGTTCTTTGTTGATTTTGATAAGAATTTTTTGGCAAAATTGAAGAAAATGTACAGTTCAATTGAGCAAAATGCTACTTGTTTCTCCACAACGTTCAATATGGATAAAGAGGGAAACTATGAGAACATGTATATCAGTCTCAGATGCTAGGTTACATTGGCACGGGCACGGGCACTGGCACTGGCACTGGAGTCCATCTTTTGTATATCAGTTTCAAATATACAAGGTGAGTCCATCTTTTGTACATGAAGCCTTGAGTTTACATTCCTATTAGGCACTGGAGGATGCAAAAAAAAGATATTTTGATCAAGTTCTACATATAATTATAATGTTTGAATTTTGGATAAGCTTAATACCTTTTTTTTATTAGATTAAAATTGTGGTATAAATATCTTACAAAAGTGTAAAATTTAACGGAGCTGCTATTTTGACCGCCACGGGACTGGCCCGTGGCCAAGCGGCACGTCTGCATTGGCCCTCCGGCCCGGGATGGACCCACGTTAGCGGGGGGCCAATGGTTGGCCGCCACGCGGGTGCATTGTAATGTTTCAAACAACTTTTCACTATGCTATATATAGAGAAGGAATAGAATAGCTGCTGTGCCCAACGGTCAAATGGAGGGGTATTTTGGGGAGTTGAATAATTTCTCTCTCCTTAATTTGGTTGATAACGATTACTTTTGACGTTAACTTGACGGAAAGGGGTATTGTGCTCAAAACAGGATTTGCGGGAGGTGCAAACCGCATAAAATTTCTAAAAGGTCTTAATTTGCTAACGAGGCAACTCTAAGGAGGGTTTAAATGCACTTTACCCAAATTTAAATGGATGATGGATGAATCTTAGATTTTTTTTTTTCCATCTGTTACTAGCCTTATTAATCAAAATTCCTGAATATCCAAACTTTAGGTCTGCTTGGTAATGGTGTTTACATCAGTTTTGGGATATTTTTGAACCGACCATTTAAGATAATTCCTACTTGTTGGTTTTTTTGAGGCACTGGTTTTATCGGCTCAAAATCTCCCCAAAATACGTGTAATGTTATTTTGGTTGGCTTTATATTATAAACACCCAAAATCAGTAAATTTTGAAAAAAATATTATTTAATTTCATTTATATTCTCACCAAAAATATAAATTATAACTACTAATACCAAGCATGGAACAGGTTTTCATAACCATTCATTAATGAATTATCCATTACTTAAAATTACTCAAAATTGGACCTCTCGTAACCGCTAATAATAGATACTCTAAAAACATCTCACAACTATTATTCCTACAATTGCCAAGTAGACTATTAATAAATAAAAAAAATTCATGTACCAAATGTCTTGTTTATAATATTTTCCATCCTGAGCTCGTCGAAGAAATCACTAATATCGAAATCCAGATTATGATGAGTAGGTTTGGACTAGAAAGGTCCATGGAAATGCCAACACTCGATCGGCTGACAAAATTTGGAGGAAGACCAACAAAGGAAAAACAAAGCTGCTGTTTGGACCATCGATATTGGCTCTCCAGCCCGGGTGGCCCGTATTAGTGAGTTCTCAGTTGGCAATATTTCACATCATCAACAGGCTTAAAGAACCTCTAGTGCGACCATCATTACATTTAGGATTATTTAGTTTTAATAATCTTGTATAATATTTAAAATTTAAGTGTATTAAAGAACCTCTATGTGCGACCATCATTACATTTAGGATCATTTAGTTTTAATAATCTTGTATAATATTTAAAATTTAAGTGTATAGTTATATATTGTTCAGAAGAGAATTTGGATCTCATCCTGATAGAGGCTGACACTTGAATTTTTTTTTTTTTATATCTCCATAATATTCGAAATTTATGTTCAGTTTTAGAGTCTCATATAATATCAAAATTTATATTTACATCTCCATTTGGACGGTAAGACACTAAGACAAGCCACCCGTCAGGACAAAAATTAGACCCTCTGATGGACAATATAGAAACTTAAATACAAAATTTGTATATTATACTCGGACCCTAAAACTAAATAACTCTTGCATTTATCATCTTTTTGGCTAATTTTTTTTATTGAAATGTCATGTAGAGAAAGGAATGTTGTTGCTCCTTGCACAGCCGGTTTTGCTAAAACGAACAACAAAGAATTTGTCACGAAAGTACATCTAGCTCGTGACTTCTTAGGGGGCGTTTGGTACGCGATATTTTTTTTATTCCTAGAAAAATTTAGAATTGGAATAATATTCCCACGTTTGGTATAATCTAATAAAATTTATTCTCGGGAATAATGAATACCCGGGTAACTTATTTACCCATAAAATGTGGAAAATCTATTCTCTAGCAGATAGGTGGGTATTTTTTTGTTACTTGGGAATAAAATTAACTAAAAGTTTATATATTTACAAATTTTGCCATCCAATTTTTTTGATAAAACCATAATCTCTCTCTCCTGCAGTCTCTCTCTCTCTCTCTCTCTCTCTCTCTCTCTCTCTCTCTCACTTGCTGCTCACTCTTTCTCTCTCCCTCTCTCTCTCTCGCTGCTCTCTCCCTCTCTCTCTATCGTCTCTCTCTCTCGATGCTATCTCTCTCTCTCTCTCTCTCTCTCTCTATCGTCTCTCTCTTTCTCTCTCTCTATCGTATCTCTCTCTCCTATCTCTCTCTATCATCTCTCTCTCTCTCTATCGTATCTCTCTCTCTCTCTCCTATCTCTCTCTCTATCGTATCTCTCTCTCCTATCTCTCTCTATCGTCTCTCTCTCTTTCTCTCTCTCTCCATCGTATCTCTCTCTCTATCGTCTCTCTCTCTCTCTGCTCTCTCTCTCTCTCTCTCGCTGCTCTCTCTCTCTCTCTATATCCGGAAATAAACTATATATATCCGGAAATATTTTATTATGTACCAAACGTGGTAATAAAGAATGTCCGAAAAAATGATACCTTGGAATAAAATTTCTTGGAATATAGAATTCCCGGATATATAGTAATCATCGTACCAAACGCCCCCTTAGTTTCTAATAAATTTTTCTAAATTCTTTCTAGGCAGGAAAAAAAGTTGCACACGGTCATGTGGAATCTAATAAATTCTTTTGTGTCTCATTTATGCATCAAGAACTGTATTCCCTTTGTTTTGGGTACCAATAATCTAGTTAAATTTTATAGATGACCTATAGGGTAAAGTGCATTTAAACCCTCCTTAGATGTTATAAAAATGCAATTAAAGACTCAATGATTTGAAAAATCTAGTCCGTTACGAAAATGCTCAAATCCTTCCTAAGTGGGAAGTGATGAGCTGTTGGAAGATTCCGAGGAGAGCAACGTTGTCCAGCGGAGGTGGCGGAGGCAGAACATGTGCTGGGTACACGACAGGTGCTGGATATGTCGCTGGTGCTGGATACGTCATAGGAGCTGGACACATTGCCGGTACAGGGTGTATGGTAGGTGCTGGATACGGAACTTGTGTTGGTTGCGGAACTGGTGCTGGTGGTGGAATTTCGTCTCTGCGGAATCTCGAGTATTGCGGTTGAGCCAGGTCGCCCTGATGAGTAAGTTGGCCTCCCTGCGTCGGCGGGGTCATGTACGAGAAGAATTGTAAATCCACTTCCCAGTATTTTTAAATAAATAAATTCTAGTTATTATGCAATTGATATTATTAAGTTTTAAATAATAATTAGTTTTAAACAATAAAATTTTGGATGATATTTTTGGAGGGAATAATTTTTGGGGACCACTTTTCAAATTTGAAAAGTTGTTACAACGACTGGGGCCCACCATGTGATTCTAACTGTTTAAAGCAATTATTCTGAAATAATGAAAAGGAAGAGGGCTATTTTGGAAATATTTACTTGGCGGAAGGGGGTCTTTGCCACATTTGATAGCGGGAGGGGTTAAGTGAAAAATTTACTTTTCTCAGTACATATTGGGGTCGGCAGAGAGAGAAAAATTACTCTCTTCTTCCAACGTTTCTTTCTGAGCTTTTCTTCTCTCGGTCTCTCGAACACTCGAGAGCACTCGAGTGCCTCGGTTCTCAAACCCCTCGAGCCCTTCGCTCTTTTCACCGGCGGCGACGACATGCAGAAGACGACGACGACGGCGGCGCTTCTCAAACGGCGGTGGCTGTGATCGAGTGGTGCGACCATCTCAGTTCGAGACGACAGTTGATCGGCTCGGCGAACGTTGTTCTCCGCCGAGGGTTCCAACGGCTTCGAGTACGTTCCAGCGGCTTGATCGACGACCACGGCGACTCTTCCGACGATCTCGCTAGTTCTTCATCAACGATAGGTTCGTGTTCATTTCTCTTTTCTCGGTGTAGTTGTTTCGATCGTTCTTAACAACGAACGTACGTGTCCAGATCTGTGTTGAAGAGGATGTTCGATCTTGAACTTTCTACATGGGTTAGCAGTGATCGATCGGTTGGATGATCATCATCTAGGTGAGAACCGATCCTCTTGATTCTATATGATTTCTTAATTTTCTGTGTGTTTTGTTTGTGATGGGTTCTGATGTGGGGAAACAGGAAGAATTTAGGTTTTGATAAGGTGTGTGGATTGGTAGCGAGTGTTAGTTCAGAATTAGTTAAACCGTGAGTATTCTTTCCTTCCTATTCCGATTTAATTGGACTTTATCGAGAGGATCCTTGACTACTACTCGATAGTCGCTCATTCTTGTTCGATGTGTTGATTCATCAACAGCCTGATAGCCGTTAGCTGGAGATTGGAATCGGGCACTTGGATCGAGCCTCGTCCCACTTGACAGTCACTTCAGGTAACTCTATGTATCTTTTTGAGACTTATTTTCTGCAGGGCTTTGATTATGCCTAGTGAATTTTAAATGTTCAGGATCATCGTGTTCGTGTGTGTGTGCGTTTTCGAAGTTTGCTGATTCTGTAGACGTTGTATCTGCGTGTCCAAGTTGGATTGTGTCTGGGCGTGAGGTGTCGGTTGTGTTCTTTTGTTTGAATCTGTCATGAAGACTTTTGATCGTGATGTTCATAGCCAAGTGTTGCTCGTGTCCGGGACGTGTGCATGTGTCAGGGTCGGATTAACAAGGAGCTGGAGTCTTATTTAATTTGAATGTATATATTTCCATTTTGAGTAAGTTATACTAGTATTGATCAACTGGGTTTGAATTTAGTGAGGAATGGGAGTATGTCCTGAAGATCAGATTTATATTCCGAAATCTTTTGGTGTTGAGTTTTTCTTTTATTCAGATTTTGTGTGGTTGTAAATTTTAAATTGATTTAGTATGATCTGTGAGTTGTGTTGAAGAGTGAGTTTCTCCTTTATTCTTTGAAATCTATGTTGTGGAGGAGAACAGGGTTGAGAGTTGAGTATTGTTGTCACTTTTCTTCTGTTGATCTGGTTTTGCATTATGAGTCATTTTTCATTTTGATTTCATATGTATTATAAAGTCATTCTTGTTAATTCTTACTTGTATCTGCATCTGGGAGTAGTGAATTTTGCTAAATTTAAGTAGCCTTAGGCTACAGTACTTTGAAGTTTGGTTGTCCATTTCTTTGAGGGTGTGCTGGATTTGAATTAAACTCTTAGTGCCGATTATTCAACTGGGATTGGGAGATTTGAGTTTATAATTGTGTGTCATTCTTTTCTGTTGACAGTGAGCTGGGATTGGGAGATTTGAGTTTATAATTGTGTGTCATTCTTTTCTGTTGACAGTGAGCTGGGATTGGGAGATTTGAGTTTATAATTGTTTGTCATTCTTTTCTGTTGACAGTGAGCTGGGATTGGGAGATTTGAGTTCATATTTTAATTGTAATATTGGGTGACCATTGGCAGGGAGACTGGGGGCTTTTAGTCCATTTGCTGCATTATTTTATGTGTAATAAATTATGATGTTGGAATGAGTATATGGCAAGACTTAGACTAATCCTTGGGAATTTTAGATGCTGGAGTGGTAGGATTTGATTTTATTACCATTGAGAGTATTAAGCCTTCATAGAAATTCTGTTAATAATAATACTGAATTAAAATATAGTTTTCCAAAAGCAAATATTATCTTATTTAGATTTTGTCAATTGGATAAATGTTCTTATTAATATTCTTACTTAATTAGCATTGTAGGACTTGATGACTTACCAATAAGTGTATGTTATATAATCTAAGATTATTTAAGCTAAGGGCCATTATCTCCTAAGAGATTAAATTAGAATTATTATAAAGTAGAACTACAATACCAATTTAGAGATTATGTTAGTTCATAACCAACTTGTACGAATTATAAATACAGGAAGACATCCAGTTCCTGATTACCAGTACTTTTCGGAGCCAGGCAAGTACTTTTCTACGGTTTTGTGCATTTACATTCTTGTACGCTTTCTTATGACACGTCATGGCACGATATCATGTACTCCTGTATTCCTGTACCCTTGCTCTTGTACTTATTAGTATCGGGTGGGGAAATACACTAGCCATGTGACCAATCCCGGTTACTATATATTCCTG
This sequence comes from Iris pallida, assembly GCA_029216955.1. Taxonomy (NCBI): domain Eukaryota; kingdom Viridiplantae; phylum Streptophyta; class Magnoliopsida; order Asparagales; family Iridaceae; genus Iris; species Iris pallida. The sequence continues at coordinate 16,717,384 of JANAVB010000194.1, forward strand.
TACCTAGCTTAGGCCTCGCACTGTGCACGCGGGTCCTAAGTCGTACCATATTCATGTACTCCTGTGCATGCTCCTGTACTCACCCCAGCCGGTCACATAGACTAGATGTATTTCGATATTGTGCACTTGTCATGTCTGGTACTTCAGGATTATAGTTTCATTCCTGTACTTTACATGTTCCTGTACTTTACATTCATGTACTATAGTTCCTGTACTTATTTCCTGTACTTTCATGTTCATTTCTGTATTTCATTTCCTGTACTCATGTACCCTGTTCATATCATGTTCATGTTTCATTACCTAGAACTGTACTTTGCTCCGCTCCTGACTGGATAAGTTGCAGGTATACTTGCAGGATTATCATTCTACCTTATGGGCCAGAGCCCGGGATCTTAGCTGAGCAGGATGGTCATGACTTAGCTTGAGGTTTCAGGTTTAGACTGTTAGCTTCACTTTTATATATTGTCTTTAGAATTCATGTACATTTTATTCTTGATGATTCGTACATTTATATACATAAAATTGTGGATTATGGTGATCATTCTGGGATACGTTTTTAGATGCTGTGATTATATATATTTCATGTTTATCTGGTTAGTTTTCCCTAGCTTGATACAGCTTACTTCGTCGTGTCTAACGACGAAGGCTGGGCGTGTCCGACTCGTGTCCGATTATTCGGGAGCGGGTCGTGACATGTTTTTAGTGGTGGCCCATGCAGGTCTATCCTAATGGTACCTAGGTCTTAGCGTACTATTGGGGGACTTGATTACACTAGGGAAATTTGATCACAGCATAGAAAAATCGGGAAATAAGGGTATATCAGGTATATCAGGTGTATCAGGTATTTTAATATTCTATAAACACTTGTTGTATGTAGGTCTAGGTTATTTTAACAGTTTTCTGTTTTGCAGATAGTTCAAAAGCATGCGACACCAGAACTGTCAATTCACCTGCACTTGACGGTTCCGAGCTTCCACTATCTTCTATCACTCTACTATCCCCATGGGTAGTACGTGGTTGACGGAGATGATTGAAGAGTTCCTTGATACCCAGAGAGAGCAAGCCGTCATTTTCCAAGCCAGATTTGTGAATGCACTTTTTGAGCCAGAAAAGACATACATTCCAGACCTTTAGACTTCTCCGACACCGAGCACATATCTTACATCGAGGAGCAGATCGAGAACCTGGAGTCGCAACTGAAGATCATCCAAGTCCCTGAGGACTCGACCCCTCTGAAGATTGGAGCTATCAGCCAGGAGATCCAGAATGTAGCACAGACAATAGAACAAGACCGGAAGCTGAAGGCTAAGAGAGACATGAAGACTATGACGAAAATAGCAACTAGTCTGGACCTGCAAAGCGTTGTAGCACTCAGACAGCGCTTCTTCAGTCACACCAACAAAAGACAGATTCAGGCCCACATTCACTGGATGAAGGATTGCCAGCAAGTCGCAGATCACAATGATCAAGGAGCATAAGAATCTCAGCAGCCAGCAACCATATATTTCTGTCAGAGTCCCTGCACTTCAGTCACCTCAGCGGGAGATCCAGATTCAGATCCAGTCAACGATCATTTGTATTTTTGCCGCCATCCAGTACATCGCTTCGAGGTGTGCCGCGAAAGACGGAGGCTATGCTTGTTCTACGGATCGTCTGCCCATCAAGTCAAAGATTGTCTGGAGATCATTGATCGCACTGCCCGAGAACAAGCACGAGGAACACCAGGACCGCAGCAGAAGGACCCGCCTCTCCAGATTCAGCAGCCATATGGAGCATTACCGCATGGACCAGTCTACGTCAGGACAGTGAAGAAGATTGAAGTGATTCCAGTCCCGGAGGAAATACTGAAGGCAGATTGAAGACAGAAGTTTTCTTTTGCATGGTTGGGAAAACCATGTATCTGATTAGCAATCCAGCCTCTCTTTAAAATCCTCTTAGCACCTAGATCATTTCTTCAAAACTTCTTGTTTCCTATTTTTGAAATCTTGATTGATGTCAAAACTTACTTTGAGATATTGTTTCCTGTTTCGGTAAACTTGTTTCAGATCCACAAATCGATAATTGTTTGAAATTCATTATTCAATACCGTTTGCATATTCATCATTCCTGACCTTGTTTCCTAGTGATGGCTCCTATTTGTAAATTTTATTTCTTTATCAAACTTCGTGTTAATTGATATTTAATCATTTCTCGAGAATTCATTTCGAAATCCTGTTCCTCATTCGAAACTTGTTTAAAGCTCCGTCCTATGCAGACATTGTTGCAAATACCTTGAGGGTTTTGAAGATTTCGTTTCCTATTCGAGACTTGTTTTCTTATTCATGACTTAGATTTTCTAGTCGAGAGTTGTTGGTCCACTGTTTTTGTTTCGATCTTGTCTCTTATCCAAGATTTTGCTTGTTTAATGGACACTTGTTCCTACTCGTTTATTGATATTCTGTTCGTTAATCAAACTTATACTATTCGAGAATTATTCATATTTGAAATATCATTCTGAAACCTTGTTTGAACCTTCGCTTCTATTGATGCTTGTTTGAGATTCTATTTCCCATTCTTGACTTTATTCGGGACTTGTTCTCTATTTACGATTTTGTTGCTTTTGAGGTTCGCTTGTTTCATGTTTACAATCCAATACCTTGTCTCCTATTAGAACCTGTTTTCTAGTTACTATTCTAAAACCTTGTTTCCTCGTCAAGATTTTCTAGTCGAGATTTTATTTCCTAATCACGACCTTGTTGATATTGGTTCTCTAATTGAGACCTTGTATCCTATGGGAGGTTGTTTTCCCTTCAAAATTTTGTCTGAGGTTTCGTTGTTAATTGAGATGTTGTTGAACCTTGTTTCCAATACAGGATTTTATTTCTTATTTTTGAAACTTGTCTCTTATCTGATACCTTGCTTCAATTCGTCCTTCGAGACTCTGTTATCCTTTCGAGATAACGTCCCATATGTGGAATCTTGTTACCATTCTAGATATCAGTTGATATTCTGTCATAATTTGAAACTTCGTCCTGTCTGAAATTTTAAATCTCCCTGGCTGCCCTTTTGTACTCACTGATTGGATCCCTTGTCATTTTTAGTACCTAATAAACTCATGTATTCTAACAGTCAGGTAACTTCACTATTTCCGTGACTTGTACTATTGAAATTCATTTTGAATTCTTTGAAACTCTTTTGAAATTCCTAGGAATAAAGTCGAGAGGCTATTCGATGACCTACTATGGCATGACAGTTGCGCGCTGCAGCCATTAGCTGGATTATGGAGACTGAAGGTTCACCGCAGCCAGTCGCGCACTGGCGAGGCAGGAACTTTAAGTTGAGGTGATTTCAGACAATCATAGGTTTTCGAGTACTGTCGAGACTTGTCCTAAATTCTTCATGTCATGATCTTTTGAGTTGCTTCGTTGATGATTGTTGGGAAATGAATATAGTGCACAGAATAGTCGGTGACATATTGTTATTTGAGTCACGGAGCCGAAAGTCCACTGCAGTCAGATACATACTGGCGGGGTAGGGATTCTAAGCAAAGTGATTTCAAATACCTTTATGTTCTCGGGTATCATGGAAATTATATTCCTTTTCCATATGATTATTATTTTTCGAGAATCATATATCCTTGCACGTTTATCCTGATTCGATACTGTAATTCCTGAGTATTGCGTACGTCTCCTCAATCAACCCTTGCTAAATTTTTTTTAGATCATAGAATTCCTCAAAATTGTATATTACCAGATTGTGATTCCGTACTTCGTGGTGTCTTGTCTAAACTTCAATCTTAAATCATGTCTATTTGACCATGTTTTTCCTATCTTGTCCTGGTCCACTTGTGTTAAACTATCGATTTTGATCGTGCTTAATAGTTTGTGTCTTCATGATTTTGCTCCTCTAAGTCGTAATCGAAACATCATTCCATTCGTGCCTATTTTAATTCTTGATCATTGTTAGATCGTATTATTTCAACTTCTTGTGTGTACTTGGCCTCAAGTCTCAGGGCGTCTCAGAGTTGCACAGGATCGGCAGAAGCACTGGGCGGACAGTAGCAGATGGACACTTGAGTTCGAGGCTGGAGACAGAGTATTCCTGAAGATCTCACCAACTAGGGGCGTCATCAGATTCGGCAGAGGCGGAAAGCTCAGTCCGAGGATTCATCGGACCTTTCGACGTGACGGCACGGATTGGCGAGGTGGCATATCGACTAGCGCTTCCAACTAGCTTAGAGGAGTACACGATGTTCTTCATATATCTCAGCTCCGACGATACATTCCAGACCCCAGCCATGTGGTGGACTATTCCGAGCTAGAGGTGGGCCCGAGATTGACTTATGAGGAGCAACCAGTAGAGATCCTGGACCGGAGGGAAAAGCGCTTGCGAAGCCAGACCATTCCTCTTGTTCGCGTCATGTGGAGACATCACTCTCCGGGAGAGTCCACATGGGAGCGCGAGTACAAGATGCGGGAGCGCTATCCCACTTTATTTGATTGATCTGATTGTACTATGTTTGTGGGATTCAAATTTCAATAAATAACTAGTGTTTGGACCCTAGTGAATTGCTGAGGTTTTTTTTTCCTTGTTTTGAAGTGTGTTTTGGTTGTGGCTTGTTTTGTCCTTTGAATTTCGAGGACGAAATTTTTTTAAGGGAGGGAGATTTGTAACTCCACTTCCCAGTATTTTTAAATAAATAAATTCTAGTTATTATGCAATTGATATTATTAAGTTTTAAATAATAATTAGTTTTAAACAATAAAAATTTGGATGATATTTTTGGAGGGAATAATTTTTGGGGACCACTTTTCAAATTTGAAAAGTTGTTACAACGACTGGGGCCCACCATGTGATTCTAACTGTTTAAAGCAATTATTCTGAAATAATGAAAAGGAAGAGGGCTATTTTGGAAATATTTACTTGGCGGAAGGGGGTCTTTGCCACATTTGATAGCGGGAGGGGTTAAGTGAAAAATTCACTTTTCTCAGTACATATTGGGGTTGGTAGAGAGAGAAAAATTACTCTCTTCTTCCAACGTTTCTTTCTGAGCTTTTCTTCTCTCGGTCTCTCGAACACTCGAGAGCACTCGAGTGCCTCGGTTCTCAAACCCCTCGAGCCCTCCGCTCTTTTTATCGGCGGCGACGACATGCAGAAGACGACGACGACGGCGGCGCTTCTCAAACGGCGGTGGCTGTGATCGAGTGGTGCGACCATCTCAGTTCGAGACGGCAGTTGATCGGCTCGGCGAACGCTGTTCTCCGCCGAGGGTTCCAACGGCTTCGAGTACGTTCCAGCGGCTTGATCGACGACCACGGCGACTCTTTCGACGATCTCGCTAGTTCTTCATCAACGATAGGTTCGTGTTCATTTCTCTTTTCTCGGTGTAGTTGTTTCGATCGTTCTTAACAACGAACGTACGTGTCCAGATCTGTGTTGAAGAGGATGTTCGATCTTGAACTTTCTACATGTGTTAGCAGTGATCGATCGGTTGGATGATCATCATCTAGGTGAGAACCGATCCTCTTGATTCTATATGATTTCTTAATTTTCTGTGTGTTTTGTTTATGATGGGTTCTGATGTGGGGAAACAGGAAGAATTTAGGTTTTGATAAGGTGTGTGGATTGGTAGCGAGTGTTAGTTCAGAATTTGTTAAACCGTGAGTATTCTTTCCTTCCTATTCCGATTTAATTGGACTTTATCGAGAGGATCCTTGACTACTACTCGATAGTCGCTCATTCTTGTTCGATGTGTTGATTCATCAACAGCCTGATAGCCGTTAGCTGGAGATTGGAATCGGGCACTTGGATCGAGCCTCGTCCCACTTGACAGTCACTTCAGGTAACTCTATGTATCTTTTTGAGACTTATTTTCTGCAGGGCTTTGATTATGCCTAGTGAATTTTAAATGTTCAGGATCATCGTGTTCGTGTGTGTGTGCGTTTTCGAAGTTTGCTGATTCTGTAGACGTTGTATCTGCGTGTCCAAGTTGGATTGTGTCTGGGCGTGAGGTGTCGGTTGTGTTCTTTTGTTCGAATCTGTCATGAAGACTTTTGATCGTGATGTTCGTAGCCAAGTGTTGCTCGTGTCCGGGACGTGTGCATGTGTCAGGGTCGGATTAACAAGGAGCTGGAGTCTTATTTAATTTGAATGTATATATTTCCATTTTAAGTAAGTTATACTAGTATTGATCAACTGGGTTTGAATTTAGTGAGGAATGGGAGTATGTCCTGAAGATCAGATTTATATTCCGAAATCTTTTGGTGTTGAGTTTTTCTTTTCTTCAGATTTCGTGTGGTTGTAAATTTTAAATTGATTTAGTATGATCTGTGAGTTGTGTTGAAGAGTGAGTTTCTCCTTTATTCTTTGAAATCTATGTTGTGGAGGAGAACAGGGTTGAGAGTTGAGTATTGTTGTCACTTTTCTTCTGTTGATCTGGTTTTGCATTATGAGTCATTTTTCATTTTGATTTCATATGTATTATAAGTCATTCTTGTTAATTCTTACTTGTATCTGCATCTGGGAGTAGTGAATTTTGCTAAATTTAAGTAGCCTTAGGCTACAGTACTTTGAAGTTTGGTTGTCCATTTCTTTGAGGGTGTGCTGGATTTGAATTAAACTCTTAGTGCCGATTATTCAACTGGGATTGGGAGATTTGAGTTTATAATTGTGTGTCATTCTTTTCTGTTGACAGTAAGCTGGGATTGGGAGATTTGAGTTTATAATTGTGTGTCATTCTTTTCTGTTGACAGTGAGCTGGGATTGGGAGTGAGCTGGGATTGGGAGTGAGCTGGGATTGGGAGATTTGAGTTTATAATTGTTTGTCATTCTTTTCTGTTGACAGTGAGCTGGGATTGGGAGATTTGAGTTCATATTTTAATTGTAATATTGGGTGACCATTGGCAGGGAGACTGGGGGCTTTTAGTCCATTTGCTGCATTATTTTATGTGTAATAAATTATGATGTTGGAATGAGTATATGGCAAGACTTAGACTAATCCTTGGGAATTTTAGATGCTGGAGTGGTAGGATTTGATTTTATTACCATTGAGAGTATTAAGCCTTCATAGAAATTCTGTTAATAATAATACTGAATTAAAATATAGTTTTCCAAAAGCAAATATTATCTTATTTAGATTTTGTCAATTGGATAAATGTTCTTATTAATATTCTTACTTAATTAGCATTGTAGGACTTGATGACTTACCAATAAGTGTATGTTATATAATCTAAGATTATTTAAGCTAAGGGCCATTATCTCCTAAGAGATTAAATTAGAATTATTATAAAGTAGAACTACAATACCAATTTAGAGATTATGTTAGTTCATAACCAACTTGTACGAATTATAAATACAGGAAGACATCCAGTTCCTGATTACCAGTACTTTCTGGAGCCAGGCAAGTACTTTTCTACGGTTTTGTACATTTACATTCTTGTACGCTTTCTTGTGACACGTCATGGCACGATATCATGTACTCCTGTACTCCTGTATTCCTGTACCCTTGCTCTTGTACTTATTAGTGTCGGGTGGGGAAATACACTAGCCATGTGACCAATCCCGGTTACTATATATTCCTGTACCTAGCTTAGGCCTCGCACTGTGCACGCGGGTCCTAAGTCGTACCATATTCATGTACTCCTGTGCATGCTCCTGTACTCACCCCTGCCGGTCACATGGACTAGATGTATTTCGATATTGTGCACTTGTCATGTCTGGTACTTCAGGATTATAGTTTCATTCCTGTACTTTACATGTTCCTGTACTTTACATTTATGTACTATAGTTCCTGTACTTATTTCCTGTACTTTCATGTTCATTTCTGTATTTCATTTCCTGTACTCCTGTACCCTGTTCATATCATGTTCATGTTTCATTACCTAGAACTGTACTTTGCTCCGCTCCTGACTGGATAAGTTACAGGTATACTTGCAGGATTATCATTCTACCTTATGGGCCAGAGCCCGGGATCTTAGCTGAGCAGGATGGTCATGACTTAGCTTGAGGTCTCAGGTTTAGACTGTTAGCTTCACTTTTAGATATTGTCTTTAGAATTCATGTACATTTCATTCTTGATGATTCGTACATTTATATACATAGAATTGTGGATTATGGTGATCATTCTGGGATACGTTTTTAGATGCTGTGATTATATATATTTCATGTTTATCTGGTTAGTTTTCCCTAGCTTGATACAGCTTACTTCGTCGTGTCTAACGACGAAGGCTGGACGTGTCCGACTCGTGTCCGATTATTCGGGAGCGGGTCATGACATGTTTTTAGTGGTGGCCCATGCAGGTCTATCCTAATGGTACCTAGGTCTTAGCGTACTATTGGGGGACTTGATTACACTAGGGAAATTTGATCACAGCATAGGAAAATCGGGAAATAAGGGTATATCAGGTATATCAGGTGTATCAGGTATTTTAATATTCTATAAACACTTGTTGTATGTAGGTCTAGGTTATTTTAACAGTTTTCTGTTTTGCAGATAGTTCAAAAGCATGCGACACCAGAACTGTCAATTCACCTGCACTTGACGGTTCCGAGCTTCCACTATCTTCTATCACTCTACTATCCCCATGGGTAGTACGTGGTTGACGGAGATGATTGAAGAGTTTCTTGATACCCAGAGAGAGCAAGCCGTCATTTTCCAAGCCAGATTTGTGAATGCACTTTTCGAGCCAGAAAAGACATGCTTTCCAGACCTTTGGACTTCTCCGACACCGAGCACATGTCTTGCATCGAGGAGCAGATCGAGAACCTGGAGTCGTAACTGAAGATCATCCAAGTCCCTGAGGACTCGACTCCTCTGAGGATTGGAGCTATCAGCCAGGAGATCCAGAATGTAGCACAGACAATAGAACAAGACCGAAAGCTGAAGGCTAGGAGAGACATGAAGACTATGACGAAAATAGCAACTAGTCTGGACCTGCAAAGCGTCGTAGCACTCAGACAGCGCTTCTTCAGTCACACCAACAAAAGACAGATTCAGGCCCACATTCACTGGATGAAGGATTGCCAGCAAGTCGCAGATCACAATGATCAAGGAGCATAAGAATCTCAGCAGCCAGCAACCATATATTTCTGTCAGAGTCCCTGCACTCCAGTCACCTCAGCGGGAGATCCAGATTCAGATCCAGTCAACGATCATTTGTATTTTTGCCGTCATCCAGTACATCGCTTCGAGGTGTGCCGCAAAAGACGGAGGCTATGCTTGTTCTATGGATCGTCTGCCCATCAAGTCAAAGATTGTCTGGAGATCGTTGATCGCACTGCCCGAGAACAAGCACGAGGAACACCAGGACCGCAGCAGAAGGACCCGCCTCTCCAGATTCAGCAGCCATATGGAGCATTACCGCATGGACCAGTCTACGTCAGGACAGTGAAGAAGATTGAAGTGATTCCAGTCCCGGAGGAAATACTGAAGACAGATTGAAGACAGAAGTTTTCTTTTGCATGGTTGGGAAAACCATGTATCTGATTAGCAATCCAGCCTCTCTTTAAAATCCTCTTAGCACCTAGATCATTTCTTCAAAACTTCCTGTTTCCTATTTTTGAAATCTTGATTGATGTCAAAACTTACTTTGAGATATTGTTTCCTGTTTCGGTAAACTTGTTTCAGATCCACAAATCGATAATTGTTTGAAATTCATTATTCGATACCGTTTGCATATTCATCATTCCTGACCTTGTTTCCTATTGATGGCTCCTATTTGTAAATTTTGTTTCTTTATCAAACTTCGTGTTAATTGATATTTAATCATTTCTCGAGAATTCATTTCGAAATCCTGTTCCTCATTCGAAACTTGTTTAAAGCTCCGTCCTATGCAGACATTGTTGCAAATACCTTGAGGGTTTTGAAGATTTTGTTTCCTATTCGAGACTTGTTTTCTTATTCATGACTTAGATTTTCTAGTCGAGAGTTGTTGGTCCACTGTTTTTGTTTCGATCTTGTCTCTTATCCAAGATTTTGCTTGTTTAATGGACACTTGTTCCTACTCGTTTATTGATATTCTGTTCGTTAATCAAACTTGTACTATTCAAGAATTATTCCTATTTGAAATATTATTCTGAAACCTTATTTGAACCTTGGCTTCTATTGATGCTTGTTTGAGATTCTATTTCCCATTCTTGACTTTATTCGGGACTTGTTCTCTATTTACGATTTTGTTGCTATTGAGGTTCGCTTGTTTCATGTTACCAATCCAATACCTTGTCTCCTATTAGAACCTGTTTTCTAGTTACTATTCTAAAACCTTGTTTCCTCGTCAAGATTTTCTAGTCGAGATTTTATTTCCTAATCACGACCTTGTTGATATTGGTTCTCTAATTGAGACCTTGTATCCTATGGGAGGTTGTTTTCCCTTCGAAATTTTGTCTGAGGTTTCGTTGTTAATTGAGATGTTGTTGAACGTTGTTTCCAGTACAGGATTTTATTTCTTATTTTTGAAACTTGTCTCTTATCTGATACCTTGCTTCAATTCGTCCTTCGAGACTCTGTTATCCTTTCGAGATAACGTCCCATATGTGGAATCTTGTTACCATTCCAGATATCAGTTGATATTCCGTCATAATTTGAAACTTCGTCCTGTCTGAAATTTTAAATCTCCCTGGCTGCCCTTTTGTACTCACTGATTGGATCCCTTGTCATTTTTAGTACCTAATAAACTCATGTATTCTAACAGTCAGGTAACTTCACCATTTCCGTGACTTGTACTATTGAAATTCATTTTGAATTCTTTGAAACTCTTTTGAAATTCCTAGAGATAAAGTCGAGAGGCTATTCGATGACCTACTATGGCATGACAGTTGCGCGCTGCAGCCATTAGCTGGATTATGGAGACTGAAGGTTCACCGCAGCCAGTAGCGCACTGGCGAGGCAGGAACTTTAAGTTGAGGTGATTTCAGACAATCATAGGTTTTCGAGTACTGTCGAGACTTGTCCTAAATTCTTCATGTCGTGACCTTTTGAGTTGCTTCGTTGATGATTGTTGGAAAATGGATATAGTGCACAGAATAGTCGATGACATATTGTTATTTGAGTCACGGAGCCGAAAGTCCACTGCAGTCAGATACATACTGGCGGGGTAGGGATTCTAAGCAAAGTGATTTCAAATACCTATATGTTCTCGGGTATCATGGAAATTATATTCCTTTTCCATATGATTATTATTTTTCGAGAATCACATATCCTTGCACGTTTACCCTGATTCGATACTGTAATTCCTGAGTATTGCGTACGTCTCCTCAATCAACCCTTGCTAAATTTTTTTTTAGATCATAGAATTCCTCAAAATTGTATATTACCAGATTGTGATTCCGTACTTCGTGGTGTCTTGTCTAAACTTCAATCTTAAATCATGTCTATTTGACCATGTTTTTCCTATCTTGTCCTGGTCCACTTGTGTTAAACTATCGATTTTGATCGTGCTTAATAGTTTGTTTCTTCATGATTTTGCTCCTCTAAGTCGTAATCGAAACATCATTCCATTCGTGCCTATTTTAATTCTTGATCATTGTTAGATCGTATTATTTCAACTTCTTGTGTGTACTTGGCCTCAAGTCTCAGGGCGTCGCAGAGTTGCACAGGATCGGCAGAAGCACTGGGCGGACAGTAGCAGATGGACACTTGAGTTCGAGGCTGGAGACAGAGTATTCCTGAAGATCTCACCGACTAGGGGCGTCATCAGATTCGGCAGAGGCGGGAAGCTCAGTCCGAGGATTCATCGGACCTTTCGACATGACGGCACGGATTGGCGAGATGGCATATCGACTAGCGCTTCCAACTAGCTTGGAGGGAGTGCACGATGTTCTTCATGTATCTCAGCTCCGACGATACATTCCAGACCCCAGCCATGTGGTGGACTATTCCGAGCTAGAGGTGGGCCCGAGATTGACTTATGAGGAGCAACCAGTAAAGATCCTGGACCGGAGGGAAAAGCGCTTGTGAAGCCAGACCATTCCTCTTGTTCGCGTCATGTGGAGACATCACTCTCCGGAAGAGTCCACATGGGAGCGCGAGTACAAGATGCGGGAGCGCTATCCCACTTTATTTGATTGATCTGATTGTACTCTGTTTGTGGGATTCAAATTTCAATAAATAACTAGTGTTTGGACCCTAGTGAATTGCTGAGGTTTTTTTTCCTTGTTTTGAAGTGTGTTTTGGTTGTGGCTTGTTTTGTCCTTTGAATTTCGAGGACAAAATTTTTTTAAGGGAGGGAGATTTGTAACTCCACTTCCCAGTATTTTTAAATAAATAAATTCTAGTTATTATGCAATTGATATTATTAAGTTTTAAATAATAATTAGTTTTAAACAATAAAATTTTGGATGATATTTTTGGAGGAAATAATTTTTGGGGACCACTTTTCAAATTTGAAAAGTTGTTACAACGACTGGGGCCCACCATGTGATTCTAACTGTTTAAAGCAATTATTCTGAAATAATGAAAAGGAAGAGGGCTATTTTGGAAATATTTACTTGGCGGAAGGGGGTCTTTGCCACATTTGATAGCGGGAGAGGTTAAGTGAAAAATTCACTTTTCTCATTACATATTGGGGTTGGCAGAGAGAGAAAAATTACTCTCTTCTTCCAACGTTTCTTTCTGAGCTTTTCTTCTCTCGGTCTCTCGAACACTCGAGAGCACTCGAGTGCCTCGGTTCTCAAACCCCTCGAGCCCTCCGCTCTTTTCACCGGCGGCGACGACATACAGAAGACGACGACGACGGCGGCGCTTCTCAAACGGCGGTGGCTGTGATCGAGTGGTGCGACCATCTCAGTTCGAGACGGCAGTTGATCGGCTCGGCGAACGCTGTTCTCCGCCGAGGGTTCCAACGACTTCGAGTACGTTCCAGCGGCTTGATCGACGACCACGGCGACTCTTCCGACGATCTCGCTAGTTCTTCATCAACGATAGGTTCGTGTTCATTTCTCTTTTCTCGGTGTAGTTGTTTCGATCGTTCTTAACAACGAACGTACGTGTCCAGATCTGTGTTGAAGAGGATGTTCGATCTTGAACTTTCTACATGGGTTAGCAGTGATCGATCGGTTGGATGATCATCATTTAGGTGAGAACCGATCCTCTTGATTCTATATAATTTCTTAATTTTCTGTGTGTTTTGTTTGTGATGGGTTCTGATGTGGGGAAACAGGAAGAATTTAGGTTTTGATAAGGTGTGTGGATTGGTAGCGAGTGTTAGTTCAGAATTTGTTAAACCGTGAGTATTCTTTCCTTCCTATTCCGATTTAATTGGACTTTATCGAGAGGATCCTTGACTACTACTCGATAGTCGCTCATTCTTGTTCGATGTGTTGATTCATCAACAGCCTGATAGCCGTTAGCTGGAGATTGGAATCGGGCACTTGGATCGAGCCTCGTCCCACTTGACAGTCACTTCAGGTAACTCTATGTATCTTTTTGAAACTTATTTTCTGCAGGGCTTTGATTATGCCTAGTGAATTTTAAATGTTCAGGATCATCGTGTTCGTGTGTGTGTGCGTTTTTGAAGTTTGCTGATTCTGTAGACGTTGTATCTGCGTGTCCAAGTTGGATTGTGTCTGGGCGTGAGGTGTCGGTTGTGTTCTTTTGTTCGAATCTGTCATGAATACTTTTGATCGTGATGTTCGTAGCCAAGTGTTGCTCGTGTCCGGGACGTGTGCATGTGTCAGGGTCGGATTAACAAGGAGCTGGAGTCTTATTTAATTTGAATGTATATATTTCCATTTTGAGTAAGTTATACTAGTATTGATCAACTGGGTTTGAATTTAGTGAGGAATGGGAGTATGTCCTGAAGATCAGATTTATATTCCGAAATCTTTTGGTGTTGAGTTTTTCTTTTCTTCAGATTTCGTGTGGTTGTAAATTTTAAATTGATTTAGTATGATCTGTGAGTTGTGTTGAAGAGTGAGTTTCTCCTTTATTCTTTGAAATCTATGTTGTGGAGGAGAACAGGGTTGAGAGTTGAGTATTGTTGTCACTTTTCTTCTGTTGATCTGGTTTTGCATTATGAGTCATTTTTCATTTTGATTTCATATGTATTATAAGTCATTCTTGTTAATTCTTACTTGTATCTGCATCTGGGAGTAGTGAATTTTGCTAAATTTAAGTAGCCTTAGGCTACAGTACTTTGAAGTTTGGTTGTCCATTTCTTTGAGGGTGTGCTGGATTTGAATTAAACTCTTAGTGCCGATTATTCAACTGGGATTGGGAGATTTGAGTTTATAATTGTGTGTCATTCTTTTCTGTTGACAGTGAGCTGGGATTGGGAGATTTGAGTTTATAATTGTGTGTCATTCTTTTCTGTTGACAGTGAGCTGGGATTGGGAGTGAGCTGGGATTGGGAGTGAGCTGGGATTGGGAGATTTCAGTTTATAATTGTTTGTCATTCTTTTCTGTTGACAGTGAGCTGGGATTGGGAGATTTGAGTTCATATTTTAATTGTAATATTGGGTGACCATTGGCAGGGAGACTGGGGGCTTTTAGTCCATTTGCTGCATTATTTTATGTGTAATAAATTATGATGTTGGAATGAGTATATGGCAAGACTTAGACTAATCCTTGGGAATTTTAGATGCTGGAGTGGTAGGATTTGATTTTATTACCATTGAGAGTATTAAGCCTTCATAGAAATTCTGTTAATAATAATACTGAATTAAAATATAGTTTTCCAAAAGCAAATATTATCTTATTTAGATTTTGTCAATTGGATAAATGTTCTTATTAATATTCTTACTTAATTAGCATTGTAGGACTTGATGACTTACCAATAAGTGTATGTTATATAATCTAAGATTATTTAAGCTAAGGGCCATTATCTCCTAAGAGATTAAATTAGAATTATTATAAAGTAGAACTATAATACCAATTTAGAGATTATGTTAGTTCATAACCAACTTGTACGAATTATAAATACAGGAAGACATCCAGTTCCTGATTACCAGTACTTTCCGGAGCCAGGCAAGTACTTTTCTACGGTTTTGTGCATTTACATTCTTGTACGCTTTCTTGTGACACGTCATGGCACGATATCATGTACTCCTGTACTCATGTATTCCTGTACCCTTGCTCTTGTACTTATTAGTGTCGGGTGGGGAAATACACTAGCCATGTGACCAATCCCGGTTACTATATATTCCTGTACCTAGCTTAGGCCTCGCACTGTGCACGCGGGTCCTAAGTCGTACCATATTCATGTACTCATGTGCATGCTCCTGTACTCACCCCAGCCGGTCACATGGACTAGATGTATTTCGATATTGTGCACTTGTCATGTCTGGTACTTCAGGATTATAGTTTCATTCCTGTACTTTACATGTTCCTGTACTTTACATTCATGTACTATAGTTCCTGTACTTATTTACTGTACTTTCATGTTCATTTCTGTATTTCATTTCCTGTACTCCTGTACCCTGTTCACATCATGTTCATGTTTCATTACCTAGAACTGTACTTTGCTTCGCTCCTGACTGGATAAGTTGCAGGTATACTTGCAGGATTATCATTCTACCTTATGGGCCAGAGCCCGGGATCTTAGCTGAGCAGGATGGTCATGACTTAGCTTGAGGTTTCAGGTTTAGACTGTTAGCTTCACTTTTAGATATTGTCTTTAGAATTCATGTACATTTCATTCTTGATGATTCGTATATTTATATACATAGAATTGTGGATTATGGTGATCATTCTGGGATACGTTTTTAGTGTGATTATATATATTTCATGTTTATCTGGTTAGTTTTCCCTAGCTTGATACAGCTTACTTCGTCGTGTCTAACGACGAAGGCTGGGCGTGTCCGACTCGTGTCCGATTATTCGGGAGCGGGTCGTGACAAGAATCCTCCTGTAGCTGGTGGGGTGTTCAGGAAAGCGTTGTTCCTGTCTTGAGAGTCCATTTACTGCAGCAAAAGAAAACATTATACGGTATAAAGATTTCAAGCAGGATGCAAGTTAAGGTTCAATTGTAGTGCCCCGTCCCGCAAAGTCAATCGGAGGAATCGAAACGCCGACGGCGTTCGGTCTTAGCCTTGCAACGGCTTGCTCGGAGACATCGCTCAGGTGGGGTAGTTTCGGTGAACTCTCCTCATCTTTGCCTTCACATAATAAATCGTGTTTTCAACTTGCACAAGTTAGGCTTGATAATAAAAGCTACGCATCCACATAGCTAAGGGAATAATCCCGATGGTTTGAATCGAGTTAGAACATGGAAAACGTCCCATGGTCGGCTTAGAGTTGGTGCACGGCGTGCTTTGAAAATGACACTCGGTCCTTTGTCCCGTGGCTTGGGAGAAGGAAAGTTGGTCTTCGGTACGAAAGCTGAGAGTTAGCCTAAGTCATAGGCGTCGCCCGCACAAATGCTTGCTAAAGCATGCTCGGTCCTGTCCCGCAAGGCTTGGCGTAGCCTTTGCTCGTCCCTTGGGTTAAGTCGTAGGCTTGAGTGAGTTTGGCAAAGTTATGCCGGTCGACCTAAGTTATTCTACGTGCTGTCCCGCTCATTCTGCGGTTGTCAAGTTAAATAGTCCCACGATTCCAAGGCCCGTCATATGAAGTATGACTTGGGCGATAGCGTTGCGTAGAACATGTGTTGGTCTAAGGCACGAGCCACGGTTGGTTCAGTAGAAAGTTATCCACGGTCGGTCGACACTTAAAGGAAACACGCTATGTTCAAGTTAAGTTGGAAGGCTATGCAGTAGCCGTTCCCTGAGTTCAAAGAATGTTAAGTCTAAGCGATGGTTAGTCGCCGAGGCAACCCTGGTTAGGGGCTCTGCAAAGGAAGTATGAAAAAGGGAAAGAGTTAAAACAACCAAGTAAATGAATTGATCACATAACAAGCCCAAACTGTATCCTAAAACACTCCATGTAACCCTTATGAACTTGGACAACTTGTCGACAAGGGGTGGTTTCTTCGAGCGGAATTCCGGGGCCACGGGACCGTCTCGGCCTAGGAAGAAACTGGTTGTAGCCGAGCTGGGTAATAGGCAACGCTGGTTAGGCGATCGGTAAGGCGGGGACTTTCATCGGGGCTCGCTACCTGCGTTGAAAGGGTCCCGTACTGCCAGGCTACGTCCAAGGCGGCTGGTTAGGCCAATCCCATAACAAACACTTAATAATAATTGTTGTTTTCAACTAATATGGTAAGTTTTGTGTCGGCACGGGCGGCAATCCGTGTGCGTGCCTTTGGATTGAGTTGAATATGTATGAGTTAAAAAGACACAATGTCGGAGCCTAGGATTTGGCTATAGCGAAGGCGACGTGCTTCGGCACGAGATGTGGCGTCGACTTTTAAGTTGCGAGTTAAGTCAAAAAGGGCCGTAGGGCTAGTTGTGTAAAGTCACGTTGAGTTGTTGGGCTCGACCTCGAAATATGAGGCACGGCCGCGTTGTCACAACACAAGTGTAGGCGAGACCAAGCAAGGAGGCACTGCCTCGGAGATATTGATGCACGAATCGAGTATGGCACGACCAAGTCGTTACGTCCCAGAGTTTGGCACGGAAGATAAGTATAAGTCGGTGCATAAACAATGCAAGCACGAGAAAGGTCTAGAGACAAGGAAATGGAGTCTTTTGTGTAGTTGCGTCTCCGATTATGACCGTAAGGCAAACACGACTTGATAGGTTAACGTTGTTGGCACGAGAAGTGGTCTAGCGACAAAGTATGAGTTAACGTTGACATTGCAAGCACGGGATGGTTCTGATACACAAGTTGCGCTAAGGCGCCGGTCCTAAACTGATCCTAAGGCAAGAATAGAAAGACAATCGAAAGAGGGTTTATGTTACACAAAGTAAATGAAACGTGTAGGTTTTGTATGGGTAGGCGAGAAGCTCACTCCACCAGTACAGTGGTACTGACACCCACACAGTGTTTCATGTGCAGGCACAGGTAGAAGCTCGTGGCGCGGAGCTCGCTTGGATGCGTCGAGGCATGGAGTTCCTTGGCGAGTCGAAGCGTGCGGTCACGTGATCTGAAGACTTATACAGGACGTAATGTATGGACATCGCCTTCCGAAGCTTCCGCTGGAATCAAGTATTGTATCGAGAGATGAGAGAGAGCAGAGTGACTTGTAAAATGAGAGAAAAGTGAGACTTGAGAGACTTGTAATTTAAAAGAGCTTTCTTTGAAATACTTGTGTTCATGTGTTCTTTAAATTCCGCTGCAATATATTCAATGTCTCTGCACGGGACTTCTGTGCGACGACCCCGTCGCAGCCGCTGTAATCGGCCGTTATGGAACCCGCCTTGCACGAGCGCAATCTAGGCTCGTGCGGCATCACGCCTTAGCGAGGACGATCGCTCCTACGGGAGCGGGGCGTGACATCAATGAAAATCAAGAATAGAGGTCAATGGTGAGTCAAGACATGTGGATGAGATCCTAAGAGTCTAGTCCTATTTGCAGGCTCACGACGGTACAGTAATGTAACCGAAGTGATTAACGTTGACCTGCATGGGCCACCAAAGTATGCCAACACCAATATCTGGCATAAAAGTGAAGCCAGTGACTCAGACGAGGAAAATGACACTCCCCAAAACTCGGCTAACGTCGGCCTAATGGCAACCTATGATAAGGTAACTCATGATCCTCTTGATGATTTCACTTTTGATGAACTTGGTGATGCCTTTAGTGATCTGCTTAAAGACCACAAAAAGTTATTAGCAAGTATAAACATGCTAAGGATAAAATCACGGCTCATGAAGCTGAGATCCATAGACTTTTATGCTTACTAGATAATGTTAGAGACACACCTCCCACAAAGGACATCGAGGAGGTCTCCAAGCTTAAATTAAGCTTACATGATGCCGAATCTATCATTAAGAAACAAACACGTAAGATTTTAGCTCTAAATAAAGAGCTTGCTGAAGAGAAAAACAAATACAATGTTGCTACTGCTAGAATTAATGGTCTTTCTGCTAAGTATGATGAAGTGTTTGCTGCCTCTAGGAAATTAGAGATCAGACTAGGCAAACAGGTTGCTCAACGTCAAACTTAGAGAGAGACTCCATGATTTGAAAAATCTAGTCCGTTACGAAAATGCTCAAATCTTCCAGCAGCTCATCACTTCCATGATTTGAATTTTTGATATATGGTTTAGGCTTATAGCTGTGTTGAGCTTTTATAAAATTATATTTATTTGATTTAATTATATTTGTATATTTTGTTAGTTTATCTACACTTTTAGTGTCATTATAAAGTTTGAGTGAAAAATTTTGTTGTGAAAAATTTACAGTGAATCCTAAATTGGTCCATTATGTAAAGGACCTATCAAAATCAAAACCATTAGCTCGGCAGCTCGGCCTAGTATGCAAAAATTGAGTTAACCAAAAATCGAACCATGATTGGGTTTTAGAAAATTGTGCTAGGGTTCAGTTTTTAATAAATAATTCGGTTGAAATTTAGTTTTCATAAATTTTTGTTCGGTTCAACCGGATCGAAGGAATGCACATACTCTTAGACATCAATAATCTATATCACTTGCAAGTAATCGATCCAACTAGTATGCATGGGAAAAGAAAATTGAGCATATATGTTTTAGATGTGGATATACTCCAAGTATTTGGACTTATGGCTGTTTGATTCCTTAGAATAGAAATTCAAAAATTGATATTTTGCCTCGGCATTGCTTTGAAGTGCGAATAAGTATTTGTTTGGGTCTTTGACGTATAAGTGGAGGTGGTTAGAAGTAAAAAAATCATAAACGTTGATATTTATAGTTGTTGAAATGAGTTGAAATATACAACGTTTTGTAGTTCTTATGATTTTAAAAGTGTTGAAGTAGATAAGTGGTTCTCCAACCAAACAAGCGAAGTGAGAATAAGGTTTTCTTACTTTAGCGCTCAACTTCAGAGAAAAAAATTCTGATATCAAAATAAGTATTTTAGTGGTAGAAAAAATTTATTATTTATGTTACGTCACCGTAAGTCTTGTCTGCATCTTCAATCAAATACGCGAAGTGATTCCAAATTTAAATTGGCACCACTCTCTTCCAAATCTGCGAACCCAACATGCTCTTGGGTCTGTTTGGTAAACCGTATTTGGAGGTGAAATTTAGGATTTTATGGATTTGGAGCCAAATATATAGAATTTTATGTTTGGTTGGAGTTGGATTTCGATTATGGGAAGTGGGTACCAAATCCAAATATTGGATTTGGAAGAAAGAAAGTTGGATTGTGTTTAAATAATTTTATTGTTCTATTAAATATTTAATTAATACTAATTAATAATTAAATAATAAAAAATTAAGAAATAATTTGTTATTATTTTATATATGAATTTATTATTCTTAATTAATATAAGTACGTTCGTCACTTAAATAATTAATTATTAATTATTAATTTTATTAATTAATATTTTATCATAATCTTAATTTATAATTGATTGATTTATTAATCAATATTATAATATTGATTCATAATTTATTAATTAATAAATTTATTTTTATAAGTTATAATAATCTTCATTAATAATTTATACCTTTATTAATCACAATTATAATAACTTATTAATCACAACCATAATTTTAGTTAATAATTTATAAATAAACATTTAATTATAATATCAATTAATAATTTATTAGTCTTAATTATAATCTTGATTGTAATTTAATTACTATTCTGTTATATTTTATTTAATAATAAATTAATCATAATTCGGAAAAAATAACCTATAATTTAATAATTCATATATTATATTAAATTAATAATTTATTAATCGTCATTATAATCATCATTGTAATCTTAATTAATAATTTATTAATCATAACTATTATCATAATTTTAATAATTTAATTATTAATCATAACTACGATCATAATTATGGTTACAATAATTAATTAATAATTTATTTATCAATTATTTTATTAATTCCTATTTTATTAACATAATTATTATTCATAATTATAGTGTTGACCAAATCCTTTGGTTGGTTGGATTTGAATTTAAATTTTAAATTTTAAATCCAAATCCAAATCCAAATCTTTTTTTTACCAAACAAGCCGAGTATTTGTGAGAGATTGGGTCTCACCTCCAAGTTTCCTCACTACGGAATAAAACAGTTAAATCTATATCCGGACGAGCCAAATTAAGAATAGAAATTAAAACGGAAAGAAGAAACCTATATTCAGTAGTGTAGTTTGATCAAGTTTCGGTTATAGCAGGCTATAAAACCCTAGCTAGCTAGCCAGCTACCGATCGATCGATCGATCATCATGGTCGACGTACTCTCAGGGGCGGAGCCAGAATTTTAGAGTATAGTGGGCTAGCTAATAGACAAATAGTTACCATAATATTCTAAAATTTTATGACAAAAATTTGACATAATTTTTTTTGTAAATTTGATGATTCAAAATTTGTCATGGACGATAAATTTTAAAAAAGAATGCATTCATTGTAAATATAGATAACAAGTACTCGATTTATCATTTTTTTTTTTTGCTTTCCGGAAACCAAACTATGTACATACTGGATCCCCAAGCAAGATTATTTACTTTGGGAGTTAGATTATGTATTCTCTTCAAAAAAAAAAAAAAATTACATCCATATTTGTGACAAGTCGATGTGAGCATAATGTGAAGGTCAGAGCATAATTTTAGTAGTTGCGGGCTATGTTGGCTTGCCTGCTTCAGTTAGGTCTTCTTCCTGTTCTATGGGAAGATGTTGTGCTTTTTCTTGAATTGAGAACTTGTATTCTCTTGCGAGTAGTGACCACTTTGGAATGAAGAGTTCAATATTTTATATTTAGAAATGTAAAGAAGCAATCAATCATCTCTCTATCTTTCCAGAGTTGAATAAGAAGCAAGAAAAGTTGTATACAATGCTAGGGAGGTAGAGAAATGGGCTGGCAGCCTCTGGGGTCATTAAAAAAATTGTTTTTTTTTTTTGCTTGCACTGGGCTACAGCCCAGTGCAGTCTATATATACCTCTGCCCCTGCGTACTCTCACATGATCTCGCCATGGAGGTCTTCGTCCGACTCCCGGTCAGATCGATCATGTGCTTCCGTTGCGTCTCCAAAGCCTGGAACAGCCTCATCTCCGAGCTGGGCCGCCGCCATCGCGACAGGCTGCCTCCGGCAATGGTCGGATACATACAAGAGTATCACGGCTATCCGCAGAACACCACAAAGTTCACCGGAATCGGCAGGAGGAGCTGCTACAGCAGCGACGCTCTGGCAGCCGCTGGCACCCGCTCTCGCTGGCCCGACTTCAGCTTCATGCCACTTTGCTACGCACAGGAGAACAGGATGATCGTCAGCGTCTGTAACGGACTGCTGCTGTGTCGCTACTGGATCCTGCAACCAGAGCCCTACGAACTCTGCCCCTACGAACACCACCACGTCGTCTGCAACCCTGCCACCAAGAGATGGAAGAGGCTCCCCGAAACACGTGGTTGTGATCCCATCGCGGTAGGGTTCGACCAACGCTTCCCCCACCGCCTCCACTACAGAGTCCTCGGATACGACATCAATATGCATCCTGGCCCCGACACCTTCAGGTTTAAGATGTTCGTGTCGGAGACCGGCAGTTGGGTGGATTGCCCCGGCGATCTTCCGCGCACCTTCATCGACTTGTTTATGGAGGTCATGTTCTATGCTGACGGGATCTTCTACGTCTTCGGCATCTCCGTTGTGTACAACGTAGCTGCCGTCCATCTGCTCGCCGTAGAGGAGGCTGGCTGCCGCAGGATTCCGCTGCCTCCCGACGTGCGGCCGGACGGGTTCGAAGACAGCCTTCTCCGTGAGTGGTCCATGAGTGGCGTCCATCCCTGTCTCGGGTCGTTGGACGGCGTCCTGCGTCTGGCGGCTGGGACGCAGGAAGAGATCCTGGTGTGGGCTCTGGAAGCTGGGGGCTGGGTTCCGAAGCACGCCATCGACTTACTCGACGTCGGCCGCGAGAGGCTGGCGGAGATTGGAGCGGACCCGGGCCTTCTCTCGACGGTGCGGTTTGTGAAGTTCCATCCTGACGTGGATGTAATCTTTCTTTCCTCGCCAGGAACGGTTCTCTCCTACCACTTGGGCACAGGCACTTTTGAAGTGATGAGTAGCGACGCAGTCGATGCGAACAACTACTCCAACTCTCCTTACTTCTTCTTTCCCTACTCTCCGTGCTACTCTGAGGAACTCGACCTCTGAAGCTACAATTCTTATGCGAAGCTCTCATCTTTTTATTGATATATGAAAAAGCTACATATTGTAATTCCACTAGTCACCACTACACCGCACTTTCAGAAAATATATATATATATATACATATATATATATATATATATATATATATATATTCAATTATAGTAAAATAATTTAAATATATGATTTTTATTGATTTCTTTTTATAGTTTTGGAAGGAATTTAGGATTCCAATCTACATATGATGTTAATGAAATATTACCCTATTTGTACCAAAGTTGAGGAACTATCTGGAGGTTGATAGAAATTATTCATACTTTATACTGAACTTTTGGAGCTAACCAATCATATCATTCTATCTAGGTTTCTTAATATATTCTTCTTCTTTAAAAATGTCCGACTGAAGGACATGTTGAGCCTTCCGAAGTCCCTTCTCCTTCTGCACCAGGGGAGGGGAATGGGTAGATTTGTTCCAAAGTTTTAGCTCTTCTTTCACTTTCAGACTCTGGACAAGCTTGTGCTGCTTGTTCCCATATGTCTGACTGGAAAGCCCTCGAGCTACCGCCTCCCGATAACCATCAATAAGAGGCCACTTGTTGTTGTATCTAAATGGTCGAGCTTTGTTCCGTTCAGGCTTAATAAGGTTGATTCGGATGGGACAATGATCACTCGTACCTGCCTCTAGACCCTCGGCGACCACCGTCGAGAACGAGGCCAGCCACCTACTATTCTCCACAGCCCTGTACAGTTGACATGCCACTCTCTATCTCATAGCCTTGTTATTCCATGTCCAAATATAGCGAGACCGAGTAAGGGGTTGCAGCCCCGATCTCAACAGACAGTTCTGAAAATCCTGAAGAATAGGATCAGGTATCCGGTGGCCGCCCACATTCTCGCTGTTGTATAAAAGAGCATTAAAGTCTCCCATGCACAGAAGGGGAAGGTTGAGATTAGACTCGACAGAGTTACTAAGAGAAATAAGGTCCTCCCAGAGCTTCTCTCTCCTCCGACGATCATTGTGCCCGTACACCGCACCAAGAACGAACTTGAGCCCGCCTTTATTATGGAAAATGATGGATATCAATTTGTCAGAAATAGAGATCACTTGACCATCCCACGCCATGCCATCCTACCTGATCCAGATCCTCGCCATACTATCCAATTGGAGGTTATGGGCATGCCTCCAATGGGGAGGAATACAGCGATCCAGAATCCCAAGAACCTGAATCTTCGTCTTTAGCAGCACAGTGATAGAGCACTTCTCCCTAGCAAACATGTCCCCAATCTTCTTCCATCGGGCCATAGAGCAAGTCCCACGCACATTCCATACAGTTATTGACATTGGGAGTTGGAGAGGTCCCCTGTGATATCACTGCACATACCACCCGGGGGAGGTGGTACCGCTTCCTGCCGTAAGTTGTCCTCCTACATATTACCCACGTCCTCCCTTTCTCTCCCTTGGCTATGCGGATGGTGTTCAAGACTTCCAGTAAGGAGGAGCCTATTCCACTCCCGGTTGTCAACGCATAAGCCTCTCTGTTCTCAGAATCAGTAAACTCACGTTGTTCAGTATCCGCCCGAGTAGCCAAGGCCCGTCTTTTTCTGCTATAAGTGGGATCTATCTGCCCATCAACATTATCACTATTGGGACCCTTCCCAGTCGCAAATGCCTTTTTCCAACTAACTCCTCCGCTTCCTCCTGCCGTACTGCGAAAAACCATTGGACTAGCCTATGTAGAATAAGATATGGTAAGTGTTAATCCTTTTTCTTTAGTCTTCCAAGTTTGCTGCTGCATAATAGGAGTCTGTTGATAGGCCCCCGTGGCCTGACTGTGCACCAGCTGCCGATCACATAACCTCCCAGTAGCGTCACCTTCTTCCATAGCCTGGTCAACTACATGCCCCACCTCTACCGCTTCCGTCTCCACTCCTGTCGGGCTTGCCGAAGCACCTTCGTCCACCCGAGTTCCCGCCCCCTGGGTGTAGTGCCCCGTCCCGCTCAGTCAATCGGCAGAATCAAAACACCAACGGCGTTCGGACTTAGCCTTGCAACGGCTACTCGAAGACATCGCTCGGTCGAAGCGACCGCTCGCTCAAGTGGGGTAGTTTCGGTGAACTTACCTCATCTTAGCCTTCACATAATAAATTGCATGTTTTCAACTTGCACAAGTAGGCTTGATAATAAAAGAGACGAATCCACATAGCTAAAGGGAATAATTTCGACGGATCGAATTGAGTTAGAATATGGAATGGTCCAACGGTCGGCTTAGAGTTGGTGCACGGCGTGCCTTGAAAATGACACTCTATCCTTCGTCCCGTGGCTTGGGAGAAGGAAAGTTGGTTGAGTCGGCGAAGTTATGAACATAGCCTAAGTCATAGGCGTCGCCCGCATAAATGCTTCATAAAGCATGCACGGTCCTGTCGTCCAAGGCTTGGCATAGCCTTGGCTTGTCCCATGTGTTAAGTTGCGTTGCACAGCTTATGCCATAAGTCTAGGCACCCAAATGACTTGGTCGTTCAAAGTTGAACGCGTGCACGGCACGTTCCATCGAGGCAAGGCTTGACGCGACCTTTGCTCGTTAAGTTGTAGGCTGAGTAAGTTAGGCAAAGTTATGTCCGTCGACCTAAGTCATTCCAAGTGCTGTCCCGCTCATTCTGTGGTTGTCAGGTTAAATAGTCCTACGATCCCATGGCCCGTCATATAAACTATGACTTGGGCGATAGCGTCGCGTAGAACGAAAGTCGGTTTGAGGCACGATGCACGGACCTAGTATTAAGGCAGGAACCACGGTTGATTGAATGAGTTTTGGAGGAAGAACTATCGAATATGCATTGAGTTGAATGAAATGATATGGTAACATGGAAAGAATGCTCGCGACCGTGGGTCATCGAGGGGTCTCAAATGTTAGAAAGAAAGCTCGCGACCGTGGGTCGTCGAGGGGTCTCAAATGATAGATGGTTTGATATTTGTTTTGAAAGAGATGGTAACATTGGAAGAGGAATGACTGTGTGAGACGTCAGTTTGTGTCGAGTCTTGCATGGTCATTGGACAACTTGTCGACAAGGAGGAGTTTCCACGCGCGACAACCCTGGGCGCCATGGGACCGCGGCGTTCCGGAGGGAAACACGGTATAGCCGTAGCTGGACGAACCGCTCGGGTCATTCGGGAACTTTCAGCGGGGCTAGCTACCTGCGCTGAAAGGGTCGCCGAATGGCAAGGCTATAGTCCAGGATAGCTTGTGATGTTAGTGACCAATTCATATAGATGGGTCGGCACGGGCGGCAATCCGCGTGTGTGCCTTTGGATTGAGTCAGTTGGATGTGTGTACAGTTAGAACACAAGGTTTGGTCCTAAGATTTGGCATCAACATAGGCGACGTGCTACGGCACGAGATGCGGCGTCGGTCTTAAGTTGTTGGCATATAAGTTGCATAAGTTATGGTTTTGAGTTGTCTTGAGTTTAAGTCAGGAAATACCGCAAGGCAAAGTCGGTCAAGTGATACTTAGGCCAGAAATCTTGATTGGGTCTATTGGTGATGGAAGTAGCAATAGCCGCGAGGCGGCGATATGGTGAAGGCATATTGAGTTGCGAGGTACGGTATGATGGATTTGTAAGCACGATCACACGGAAATGGAGCTTCATCGCGTAGTTGCGTCTCTGATTATGGCCGTAAGTCACACACGACTTGATAGGTTAACGTTGTTGAGTTAACATTGATGTTGCGAGCACGGGATGGTCTAAAGACACAAAATAAGCAAGGCGTCGGTCATAAAACTGATCCTAAGGCAAGACTAGAAAGATAATCGATAAGAAGTGACTATGTTGCATAAAGTAAATCAAACGTGTTGGGTTTGTATGGGTGGGCGAGGAGCTCATTCCACCAGTACAGTTGAGTATTGACACCCATATAGTTTTCATGTGCAGGCACAGGTAGAAGCTCGTGGCGCGGAGCACGCTTGGATGCGTCGAGACACGGAGTTCCTTGGCGATTCGAAGCGCGCGGCCGCATGAAGTGAAGACTTATACGGGACAAAATGTATGGACATCGCCTTCCGAAGTTTCCGTCGGCTCAAGACTTGTAATTGAGAGATGAGAGAGAGCTGAGTGACTTGTAAATGTGAGGTGAGTGAGCTTGAGTGATTGTAATATTGGCCTTGCGCCCCATTGTAACCTTTATTTCAATATCAATAAAAGAGTTTCTTCTGAATGACTTGTGTTTGTTCTAATTTTCGCTGCTATTATTCAATGTCTTTGCACGGGACTTCTGTGCGACGACCCCGTCGCAGCCGCTGAAATCGGCCGTTATGGAACCCGCCTTGCACGAGCGCAATCTAGACTCGTGCGGCATCACGCCTTAGCGAAGACGATCGCTCCTACGGGAGCGGGGCATGACATAATGGTATCAGAGCACGGCTTTACGTCCTTAGACTATCGATTGAATTCTTTAACTCATTATTTCTACAAACTCTGAATTATGCTTCCGTAAGTTGATATCGTTGGTGCGCTCTCTCTCAATTGTCCCACGGGATGTCCATACAATAAGTCTATCTATTTTGCAAAATGTAGGAGAATAGTTTTTGATAAGAAACAAAAAAAAAGATGGTTCGCGTAAGCGCGATTGGCTAAGTCGGGCTGGGCATATACACTAAAGTTGTGTCGACCTTAGAAAAGTCGAGTGCGGGATTTGAATTGTGTCGAACAAGAATGAGTTGAACTCGATTGAGTAAAAGTGAGATGACTATCGATAGAGGTGCAATCAAACGACGATGTTATCGTCGATGCGATATAAGGTGAACGTGCTTGAAATCTAAGAAATCGTTCGGACGAAATTCGAGGAAGTAGAGTGTGAATCAAATGATAAGTTAAGGATTTGATAAATGACTTCATTCCTGAGTGGTGTATGCGATAGGCTCAGGAATATCGATCGATAAATTGAGGATACGGGGTGCCGGTGAGTCTATCAGCAAGCGTCGCACATATGCAAAGCCTTAGATTGAGTGAGATGTTGTCATGAAGTTTGATAAGTGGATTCGAACATACTAGAAATGACGTGAACGGGACGTGCACGGGATTGAGGATTGTACGAAATATGAAACGCGAGAATGATTGAGTAGGTGAAAATGGATCGAGGAAATTGATACGGATCGTATATGAAAAGTTAGCACGACAGGTAGATAGCGTGCATGAGAAAGTTGAATTTTGAAGTTACGCAATGACTCTAAGGATTGGATTGAATGTTGTTCGACGTTTGAGTTAGCAAAGAATTGATGCGAATTGAGGGAATACGTTGGTCGATGACTTAAGATAGATGGATGAACAATACACGAATTTGGGTTTGAGAAATATGATGTTGCGAATGATTTGAGGGATAATGATCGAACTTGATTTTAAATGTCGAGGAGATTATCCAGTCGGATGATAGCATCGTTCGTACGACTCGAAATTTGGTTGCAAAGGAAGATCGTAAGGTTACGCATATCGTCGATGGTATTGAGGCGTATCAAAGATCGCTATACGATAACTCAGGGGTACTCTAACTCGGCGAATGACGATCGTGCAAGTGTTATTGTTCGATTGGATGATATGCTTAGGATTTTGATTGAGATGAATGCCGGATAAAAATGATTGTGTCTTGATGGTTACGCGGATAGCCACAACGTCGACGATCTTGTCTTGCGCGAGCGCAACTCTAGCCTCGCACATGCATTACGTCGGATTTGGGGCGATCGTTCCGCGTGAGCGTTGACATGGTGATTCATGTCGCAGGAATGATCGAACTCGAAAAAATTAGGATGCGACAACTTTGATTGTCTCGACTTGTTGGCTTGATGCGAAGGAAAATTTGAGGATGTTTGGACTTACGACTGATGAATGAAAGAGACTTGAGGATTGAGTAGGTCCAATCCATGTATCGAGAATGAACTAGTCTAGACGCAAAACAAGAGTTACGTCCCGATGAGGATAATTATTCCGCGGGAGCGTGCATGGTGATTCATGCCCACCGTGGATAATCTGACTCGCGTGAGATCGGGGCGCAACATATTGTTAAGCTAGACGACCCCATGATCGATTACGTGAATTGTAATAGATGACTTAGGAAATGAGGAATGTAAAATTATGGTTTAGCAATGAATTATGTCGTAGCGTGTTTGAATTGGAAGGATTGATAGGCGGATTATGTCGAACGTGTTCGAAGAGATTGACTATGCGAAGATGGTTTGTTGAACGAGCGATTTTGTTACGTCGTGAAATTGGTTGAATGTGAGTTGTCGTAGGATGGCTTTGCTGAATGACTCGAACACTGTGCGATAATTATTGGGATGTGTGTAGGGAATCGATGCTCGATGTTTAGAAATCGGAGTGATGCGAGCTTGGATAGAAAATCCCATACTATCAACTTGGTTGACCTTTGGATGGGGTTAGTATTGATATCGTTGTTTGGGAACTGTGATTCCAATACTGACAATTGACTTTAGCCTAAAGAGATTGCCTAGCGGCTAGGTGAGATGTCCATGTTGCGAGGGTTAGCATCGGTGTGATTGATTTTGGGATCGAGTGGATGAATCGATAGGTGGAATTGGATTCACTATCACAAGGCTTGGTTGAAATGCATATATTTTGGGAACGCCTGGAATGTGTGCACGATCCAACTAAGTGATACGTTGAATCAAGTAAGGCTTGAGGAATGGGAAAGTGTCGAGGATGTTGAAATCGTATTAAAGAAAAGATCGATAGTAGCACGAGCGTGGATCGAATTTGGGAAACGCATAGGCGTAGTATGTGCGAGAGTTCTTGAATGTTGAATAAGTGATAAGTCGATAAGTGTACTCAGTTAGTTTCGAAGACGAAACTTTTTCTGAGTGGTGTATGATGTAGTGCCCCGTCCCGCTCAGTCAATCGGCAGAATCAAAATGCCAACGGCGTTCAGACTTAGCCTTGCAACGGCTACTCGAAGACATCGCTCGGTCGAAGCGACCGCTCGCTCAGGTGGGGTAGTTTCGGTGAACTTGCCTCATCTTAGCCTTCACATAATAAATCACATATTTTTAACTTGCACAAGTAGGCTTGATAATAAAAGAGACGAATTCACATAGCTAAAGAGAATAATCCCAACGGGTCGAATTGAGTTAGAATATGGAATGGTCCAACGGTCGACTTAGAGTTGGTGCACGGCGTGCCTTGAAAATGACACTCTATTCTTCGTCCCGTGGCTTGGGAGAAGGAAAGTTGGTTGAGTCGGCGAAGTTATGAACATAGCCTAAGTCATAGGCGTCGCCCGCATAAATGCTTCATAAAGCATGCACGGCCCTGTCGTCCAAGGCTTGGCATAGCCTTGGCTTGTCCCATGAGTTAAGTTGCATTGTACAGCTTGTGCCATAAGTCTAGGCACCCAAATGACTTGGTCGTTCAAAGTTGAACGCGTGCACGGCACGTTCCATCGAGGCAAGGCTTGACGCGACCTTTGCTCGTTAAGTTGTAGGCTGAGTAAGTTAGGCAAAGTTATGTCTGTCGACCTAAGTCATTCCAAGTGTTGTCCCGCTCATTCTGCGGTTGTCAGGTTAAATATTCCCATGATCCCAAGGCCCGTCATATAAACTATGACTTGGGCGATAACGTCGCGTAGAATGGAAGTCGGTTTGAGGCACGATGCACGGACCTAGTGTTAAGGCAGGAACCACGATTGATTGAATGAGTTTTGGAGGAAGGACTATCGAATAGGCATTGAGTTGAATGAAATGATATGGTAACATGGAAAGAATGCAGGCGACCGTGGGTCGTCGAGGGGTCTCAAATGTTAGAAAGAAAGCTCGCGACCGTGGGTCGTCGAGGGGTCTCAAATGATAGATGGTTTGATATTTGTTTTGAAAGAGATGGTAACATTGGAAGAGGAATGACTGTGTGAGACGTCAGTTTGTGTCGAGTCTTGCATGGTCATTGGACAACTTGTCGACAAGGAGGAGTTTCCACGCGCGACAACCCTGGGTGCCATGGGACCGCGGCATTCCGGAGGGAAACACGGTATAGCCGTAGCTGGACGAACCGCTCAGGTCATTCGGGAACTTTCAGCGGGGCTAGCTACCTGCGCTGAAAGGGTCGCCGAATGGCAAGGCTATAGTCCAGGATAGCTTGTGATGTTAGTGACCAATTCATATAGATGGGTCGGCACGGGCGGTAATCCGCGTGTGTGCCTTTGGATTGAGTCAGTTGGATGTGTGTACAGTTAGAACACAAGGTTTGGTCCTAAGATTTGGCATCAACATAGGCGACGTGCTACGGCACGAGATGCGGCGTCGGTCTTAAGTTGTTGGCATATAAGTTGCATAAGTTATGGTTTTGAGTTGTCTTGAGTTTAAGTCAGGAAATGCCGCAAGGCAAAGTCAGTCAAGTGATACTTAGGCCAGAAATCTTGATTGGGTCTGTTGGTGATGGAAGTAGCAATAGCCGCGAGGCGGCGATATGGTGAAGGCATATTGAGTTGCGAGGCACGGTATGATGGATTTGTAAGCACGGTCACACGGAAATGGAGCTTCATCGCGTAGTTACGTCTCTGATTATGGCCGTAAGGCACACACGACTTGATAGGTTAACGTTGTTGAGTTAACATTGATGTTGCGAGCACGGAATGGTCTAAAGACACAAAATAAGCAAGGCGTCGGTCATAAAACTGATCCTAAGGCAAGACTAGAAAGATAATCGATAAGAAGTGACTATGTTGCACAAAGTAAATCAAACGTGTTGGGTTTGTATGGGTGGGCGAGGAGCTCATTCCACCAGTACAGTTGAGTACTGACACCCACATAGTTTTCATGTGCAGGCACAGGTAGAAGCTCGTGGCGCGGAGCACGCTTGGATGCGTCGAGGCACAGAGTTCCTTGGCGATTCGAAGCGCGCGGCCGCATGAAGTGAAGACTTATACGGGACATAATGTATGGACATCGCCTTCCGAAGCTTCCGTCGGCTCAAGACTTGTAATTGAGAGATGAGAGAGAGCTGAGTGACTTGTAAATGTGAGGTGAGCGAGCTTGAGTGATTGTAATATTGGCCTTGCACCCCATTGTAACCTTTGTTTCAATATCAATAAAAGAGTTTCTTCTGAATGACTTGTGTTTGTTCTAATTTCCGCTGCTATTATTCAATGTCTCTGCACGGGACTTCTGTGCGACGACCCCGTCGCAGCCGCTAAAATCGGCCGTTATGGAACCCGCCTTGCACGAGCGCAATCTAGGCTCGTGCAGCATCACGCCTTAGCGAGGACGATCGCTCCTACGGGAGCGGGGCGTGACACTGGGGACACCTGTATTTTGTGTGTCCGAAACAGCTGCACAACTTGCAAATCGGAGGAACCTACTCGTAATCTACCCGTTGTACATATACCTCTTCCGAGGGAACCTCATACTCCAGCTGAGAGGGAAGAACATTATTTGCCTCAATCTCTACAAAGACTCGGGCATACATAAGCCTATCTCGCCTCAACGTAGCCTCATCAGCTCTAGTCCGCTTACCAATAAGGCTGGCCATCTTCGTTAGCATAGACAAACTCCAATTGCTAGGAGATAGTCCCGGGAAGCATACCCGGATAGCAACAATATGGAGAACTTCCCGCTCACACACTGACTAAGGCGTCCATTCCTTCAGAATGATCAAGCGTCCGTCAAAAGTCCAAGGACCACCTTGCAGAACGGTTTTGATTTTGGACCGAAACCGAATAAGAAAGTTTAGTATTTTCAAAACCGAAACCGAAACAATTTTTTTATAACCGAACGGAATCTCTTATTCGGTTCGATTTTCGGTCCAAGACCGAATAATGCTCACCCCTACTTTGACATGGTAACCTATGTAGCTAAAACCTCGTTTGAAGTAAAGGTAATCAGATGAGAGATTTAAAAAAGATCCATGCATGATTGACCTCCCTGAGTGAAATGATGCGGTAATTAATGTTTGAGCATTTTGCTGCTATGTAGTAATGGGTAATCTTCTTGAACCTATGTCACGGGCTTATTAAGTGCCCACTTTATTTCACCCAATATATAAAGAGTAATTTTTTGCACCCAACATTATATGGTGCTACCTATATTTGCATTTCGTTGTTGATTTTGTTCTGTTACTTATATTTGCTCGTAAAATTATTGAGGGAAGTGGAAGTCATGGGAGACAGAGCATGAGTAGTATTCAGGGGAAACCGAGGCAATTTACCAAAGAAATCATGGTTTCTATCTACTGGAAGTTTATTGTAAGAAATCATGGTTTCGATCGGTCCCATCTGCATATTTCTACCAAAAGCTTGAACATGAAAAACTTCCAAGATAATAAAAGACAACAACCCAATCACGAAAAACACTTGCAACCATTGTCATTTTGAAGTCCTTACCATAGAGCCAGCTAGCTCCCAGAGCAATTTCAAGATGCAATTTCTGAGGCATCAAATTATTTCTACACATAGGTAAATTTCAAGATGCAATTTCAGTTGACCCGTACTCTATCACATAGATTTTAGTTGATTAGCGACATAGGAGATTATTATTGACATAGTAAATTCGCATAAGGTAATAGGCGCTTATTGGAAAAAAATAAGTAGTACCTGGAGCCATATAGCCATCAGTGCCTATGTTAATAGTCCAAGTTGTAGACTTGTTGTCAATGAACATCAGTTTGGCAATGCCAAAGTCGCTTATGTGTGCCACCATATTTTTGTCCAACAAAATGTTTCTTGGCTTCAGATCACATGGTACTATGACATGAGGATATTGGTGATGAAGGTAGTCTAAGCCCAATGACACATCCAACATTATGTTTAGCCTTTGAAGTAGGATAAAGCACTTCTTGTACAACCACTTG
The DNA here is from genome assembly GCA_029216955.1 of Iris pallida. Classification (NCBI taxonomy): domain Eukaryota; kingdom Viridiplantae; phylum Streptophyta; class Magnoliopsida; order Asparagales; family Iridaceae; genus Iris; species Iris pallida. The sequence goes on from JANAVB010000194.1 coordinate 16,751,308, forward strand.
TCTAGACTTTGATTCGGCATGAACTCAAGAACCAATGGCTTGAATTCTTTTTTATTCGTCATTCTTCTTTACAGGCAAAGTGCAAACAAGAACCAGCTCCCTACTATTAAATCTTCAAACTACTCTATTTTGGAGAAGACGTGCGATTTAATTAAAAAATTCCTGGATATTTAGATGTGGTTGTTAGTGTTGCTCGGAAAACTAATGGGCGGCATTGGCGTGATCTATTCTTTGCTTCAGGAAAATCAACCGAGTGAGTTGTAGAGAATAATTAAAATAATTTTTGCTCAAAGGCATCATTAATTTCCTAACAATTTGGCATATTAGTCCATAATATTTTTCAAGTAATTTCTAGATGTATTTTCTCAAGTCAGAAGAATAATTAGTGTAATTCCTTTCTATTGGATGTCGAGTTTTTTATTGTTATTGCTGGTATTATCATATGCTAAACCATTACTGGGAAGTGTTTGCGGTTGGCCTTTCAATCATATCTTAGGCATTTGACTTCTCCTTCCTCTTCCTTTCCTCTATCACTTAGGGTGGGGGTAAAGAAAGTAATGTCTAAAATTGGGGATAGAATTATGCTGGTAGAGCCACCAACTTTCACATATTAGTATAAATATTGTTACTGAAATGAAAAGGCACATTTTTTTTGTATTGTTTGAGTGCAAATTCTTGTTTACTTCAAATTTGATCAATGTATTTATGTTCCTAGTTGGATGGACTTGAACGAACATTGACATTTCAGATACAACTAGGCGCGTTGTCCACTAGAGCATTTTCGTACTTCAAGGTGCTGGATGTGCTTCCCAGGACCTCTACATGCATGGGTTCTTCAGTGCCTCCATCAAGCTCTCTTCTGATTATGTAGCTGGTATTGTTGTTGCTTTCTACTATTCTTTTAAGCAATAACTAATTTCGGATCACTCTCTCAAAGCAGCATGAAGTGACGAGAAGTCGGTAGCACATGAGTTTTATCTCTAGGAGGATTCAAAAATAAACCTGCACATAGACTTCGAATAATCTCTAATCTCTTTGGACAGTGCTTCGTACACGAATTCTCTAGAGACCGGTAACACTAATCATTTTATTTTATTTTTCTAGAAAATAAAGAAAGAAAGTATAACACATTTTGCATTTACCAATTCACATTTTTAAATAAAATGTGTATTGATAAATGTGCTGCTTAGAACCTAGCTATATAAAATATACATTTATCAATGTACTAATGTGTGTCCTTATGGCTAATGTTAACAAAATTATTGGTAAATATGTTGCTTAGAATATACATCTATCAAAGTACTAACAGTTGGAGTCCAGTCTGGATTTGGTAATAGCATATTTATGGAGTCCAAATCTGATTAAATATTTGATTTGATTTGATTTGGATGTCCATAATTAGTGCTGGGCTATTTTAATAGGATTCTTATTTGATGGTTTCCTATTTAAGAGATCCTATTATAATCTAAAATAGGATGTTGATGGGCTATTTTAGATGTAGTAGGATTCTTATTTGAGGGCTTCCTATTTAAGAAATCCTATTATGACCTAAAATAGGTTTTTCTCATCCTATATATATGGGGTGAGGGTGGAGGCATAAAGCACAGCACAAAAGTGAAGATTCGAGGTGCTCGTCCACAGAAAATCTAAGAGAAAGTTCCGCACTTTACTCTTAAGACTTCGTCATCCAAGACAGAAGGAAGAAGAGATCTAATCGAGGGATCGTCAACTTCGGTTAAGGAGATTGCTACGGGTTGGTGAGCGATTTCAATTTTAATCTTTTTTTTTTCTTCTTGAGTGTGGTGAGGGGGTTGAACCTATTAGGAAAAAGGGTTCAACATTAGTTTTTGTCAATCTTGTAATTTCATCTGAGCTATGGAGATTGAGATTTGTCCAGGTGACGTAGTCACCGCCATATACTTGTCTTTATCTGTGCTTGGTGTCCGTTAGACGGGGGTTGGTTATTTCAGGTGGGTTGGTCTAAGTTTTTGTAGCGACAATATCTCAGACACGGTATCAGAGCGTAGGAGGGCATATCTGATTCCCAACATCTGGTATTAGAGCTTTGGAGGTTCTGGCAACCATGTCTACGGTGCAGATGAACACTCGTATGATCACCCTCACAGAAAAAAACTGGGCGATTTGGAAGCCAATGATGGAGGATCTCTGGTGCAAGGACTTGCATGGTCTGTTGGAGGGCGACAACGCAAACCCAATGGACAAAGCTGCTGAAGATTAGAAATAATTGGATCGGAAGGCCGTTGGATTCATCCGCCAATGGTTGGATGATTCGGTATTTCACCACGTGTCCATGGAGAGTTCAGCAAAAGCATTATGGGAGAAGCTGCATTCGCTGTACGAAAGGAAGACGGCTGGCAACAAGGCATTTCTTATTCGCCAACTCGTCAACTCGAAGTACACGGAGGGTGCCCCAGTGGCACAACATCTGAACGAGGTTTAGGGTATCATCAATCAGCCGTCTGCGATGAAGATAGTGATTGATGATGAGCTTCAGGCCTTACTGCTCTTGAGTTCTCTGCCGAAAAGCTAGGAGACGTTGGTGGTATCGGTGAGCAACTCCGCGCCTGATGGAGTTATCACGATGGAGGCAGTCAAAAGTAGCTTGTTGAATGAGGAGGTTCGGCGTAAGCAAGTGGAAACGTCGCAGGAGTCCGCTCTGGTGACTTCCTATGGAAAGGGAAGACCCAATTCACAAGCGAGAACAGGGGGAGTTTTCAAAATCTTGCGATTGTGGACAGCAAGGAGGGCTGCTATCACTATAACGAAAGGGGTCATATCAAGAGGAACTGTACGAAGTATAAAGCTGAGAAGGCAAAAGGCAAAGACGGTCAGGAGGATCTCACAGCAATGGAAGATATCATCATCGCAATAATCGACGCAGAGGAAGTCATGACGACGACTGGGTCATGGACATGGGGGCGCCGTATCACACCACTCCACATAGGAGGATCTTCACGTCATACCGCAATGGCAGGTTTGGACGTGGAAAGATGGGCGACAAGGACACTGCTGCAGTTGTAGGCATCGGTAATGTGCACTTGACAACGGAGCTCGGTGAGAAGCTCGTTCTCAAGGGTGTGCGACATGTACCGAGTTTGTGCTACAACTTGATTTCGGTAGGGAGGCTGGGAGATGATGGCTGCCACAGTCTGTTAGGGGACAAAGATTAGATGCTTGAGAAGGGTTCCCAACAGCTGGCTCGGAGAGATTTGTGTTGTGGCATGTACAGGCTCAAGCCGTTGAGCTGTATAGGTAGGCCACAAACACCGAATAGAGGCTCGGAAGGTGCTCGACAGGAGTTGGGTCGTCGAGAACTTGCTGAGAAGAGGCTTCTAGGTGCTTTGAGGGTTACGGATGTAACGACCCGCTCCGCCCTAGCGGAACGCCGATTCAAACGGCAAGCGCAACGACTCAAACGAGCCGTCGACCCGAAGAGTTGGCATCGACCTGATGAAGAATCGATGCAAGGCTTACATTGGCCCGTCAAGATGAATCCAAACTTAGACTTTCAAAGGCGTGCTCGGAGTATCGCTCGGCCGATGCGAACATCGCTAAGGTGGGTGGCTCCGATGAACCCGTCTTTGCTTAGCCTAGACACATAATAATGCGGCACACTTGCTAGAATCGCTAGACGATAACACCGTGCATGCTAATAAATTACTCAACGCACCTAGCTAAGGGAATAATCCCATCTTGTATGCTTGTTTAGAACATGGAAAAGAACTCGGTAAATATAGAAACTCTCGTACCGCGCTCTACGCTCGTGCTAAGACACAAGCTTACGTGCAAGTCCCTTACGCGTTCAACAACGAAACAATGAATGGTTTACAACAATGAAACGAAAGACTATCGACATAGTCGCCCGAGTAGAGTATAGAAATATTGAAAGGCTACGGGACCGATGGGTCGCCAAGGCGACTCCCGTACAGGGAGTTGCAAAATGTATAAATGAATGAATGAATGAATAAGTGAATGAATGAATACGTGAAACATGAATGAATGAACGAACAAGTGAAAGAAAGAAATGAAAGAGTGAATAAAATATAAGACATGAATGACGTTAGCGACAGGTATGACGGGCACGTGCAACGGGGCTCGCTACCCGCGCTGTACGGACGCCAACCTGATCGATAACGCATTATGGCTAAGGGTTAGCCTACGGCTCGGAGACAGCCGTTATGTTAAATGACAAGTAAAATACGAAATGGTCGTGGACAAACGGCACGGGCGATGGGGGGGAATACCGTGGCCGTCATGAGGAAGGATTCTGCGGCACTGGCGATGGAGGGGAAAACCGTGGCCGGCCTAGGCAGAATCAAAACGGGGCTTACGGTCTGCCTGGGTGCGGGCTTGGGCACCAGGAGACGTAAGTGCAGGGTATATTCAAGAGACTTAACGGGGTGTACCAGCCATCACCCTACGCTAAGTTGAGAATTACCAAGGGGATATGTCCAAATGGCTTGTGATGCCAGCGACCAGTGCATATAGATTAAGTGGGCTTTGCTGGTGGCTATCCACGTGCAAGTCCTTGCATTGAAATTAAAGTAGTCTAAGTAAAATAAACAAGTGCCTCCTGAACATGCTTGAAATGTAACACTCTTAACATGCCTGAAATGTAACACTCTGAACATGCCTACGACGTGCTAAAACATGCCCACGATGCCCTAGAATCTGAGGCAGGAACACGCCCTTGACACTGAATGCTTACATGAATCATGTCTAGTTGAAATATATGAACTGTTGTCTAACTTGGTTTACTTTGGACAGGGAAGGCCGGATGGTAAGTATGGGTAAGTCCTGCATGTATTTCCATGCGATACTTGAATTTGGCAACACGGAATAGGTTATGACATATGCCATAAAATTGATCCTAAGGCAAGATTAGAAAGACAATGAATGATAGAGATGTACAAAAGTAAATAGAACGTGTTTGGTAATGATAGCATTGTGGGCGAGCAAGCCTCCCCACCAGTGTATAACAATGTACTGATAACCCCACAGTCTGCTTGCAGGATGCAGGAGACGTCGACGGGTGCAGAGCTTCCATCGAACGTGTCAAGGTGCGGAGCCAACTCTGGGGCCTTGGAACATTGCAAGAAGCTGAAGCACCCTATACAGGACATAATGTATCGGAACATCGCCATGAATTATTCTATATTGTAAGCCACTTGGCACCCCTTTTATGTTTCAGAGAGAGAGAGCTTGAGCGACTTGTAAACTCGGCCTAGCGCCGCTTGTAAACTTTTTGAATATCAATAAAGAGATTGAATTCGCTTCAACTTGTGTTCGTTTACTTTCTGCTGTAAAATGGGGACACTCTGTGCGACTCTGTGGCCTAGCTCAAATCGGCCGTTTCTGGACTTGGCCTTGCACGGGCGCAACCTAGGCCCGTGCGGCATCACGCCTTAGCGAGGACGATCGCTCCTATGGGAGCGGGGCGTGACAACGGAGGATTCGATTCGTTGAGACAAAGCGACGGATGGTGGTGAGTCAAAGATTGAGGGTCAGTCTATCGGCTCCATGATAGCTGATCGGTCTCCAGATGTGGGTTGCTCTACGGATCCGATTTTGGCGACAGGTGCTTGCCAAAGCTTCACGGAGCGACATCAGTTTTAGTAGTTCGAAGCTAGGAAGGAGATCAAGGTTTACAGCAAATTCAATATGAGGCAGGAGCATCATTATTCACACAGTTCAGGGGGAGCTGTGGGTCATCGACGGTATACACAGTGCGTGATGTTCTGCTCGATGACGCACGTGTATGGGGGAGCTTCAAGTTCAGACACGAAGGTGGGCAGGTTCAGGAGTTCGAATCTCAGGAGGACCGCACCGTCTGCTTGGTTGGGCCAGCCAAGAATGAAGAAGCTCGTCGGAACGTTAACACTTTTCGGTGGAAGACAGAAGTCGGGGACAGGCAGCCGAGACTTGCAGTGAGGCTGATCGTCAGAGACTTCGGTCTTGATCGTGTTATTGATATCGGCTGGATCCCAGTGGTACAAGAGGTGCTATGCATGACAGCTAGCATCGACGTGACGGTCGAGGAGCTGGAGACAAAGAAAGATACAAAGCAGCTCAGGGGATCGATGATCAGTGGCATGGGAAAGCAGGAACTATGTCGCATGACGACAGACATGGAGTCCAGTTGAGGAGCGATGGGGTCAACACCCTCTCATCAGACTGGAGGGGAAGATTATTGGAGTCCAGTCTGGATTTGATAATAGCCTATTTATGGAGTCCAAATCTGATTAAATATTTGATTTAATTTGATTTGGATGTCCATAATTAGTTCTGGGCTATTTTAGATATAATAGGATTCTTATTTGAGGGTTTCCTATTGAAGAGATCCTATTATAATCTAAAATAGGATGTTGATGGGCTATTTTAGGTGTAGTAGGATTCTTATTTGAGGGCTTCCTATTTAAGAAATTCTATTATTACCTAAAATAGGTTTTTCTTATCCTATATATATAGGGTGAGGGTGGAGGCATAAAGCACAGCACAAAAGTGGAGATTCGAAGTGCTCGTCCACAGGAAATCTAAGAGAAAGTTCCGCACTTTACTCTTAGGACTTCGCCATCCAAGACAAAAGGAAGAAGAGATCTAATCGAGGGGTCGTCAACTTCGGTTAGGGAGATTGCTACGGGTTGGTGAGCGATTTCAATTGTAATCTTTCTTTTCTTCTTGAGTGTGGTGAGGGGTTTGAACCTATTAGGGCAAAGGATTCAATATTAGTTTTTGTCAATCTTGTAATTTCATCTGAGTTATAGAGATTGGGATTTGTCGAGGTGACATAGTCACCGCCATATACTTGTCTTTATCTGTGCTTGGTGTCCGTTAGACGGGGGTTGGTTATTTCAGGTAGGTTGGCCTAAGTTTTCACTGTGGCAACGTCTCAGACACGGTATCGGAGCGTAGGAGGGCGTATCTGATTCCCAACACTAACATGTGTCCTTACGACACATGTTAACAGAACCTCTAAATTTACTCCTTGTGGAGATGCGTACCTGCAGGCATGTGAATCCAGTCTATGGAAATAAATGGTAATTAATGGGAGAGCATGCATGGATGCATGCTACATTATTGTACATAGGGAGTAGGCGTGTCTGTGACCGTCCTTGCTAAATTCAAGATGAACCGGAATTCTCGATCTCAGGCTCGGCACTGCTCAAAAGTCAGATCGATATAAATATAATGGGAGATGGGAGTGCTTAAGAAGACATGTAAAAAGAACAAAAAATTTTATCCAACAGGAGATTTTTTGTTGGATTTGTGCAGAACAGTAAAAGTTTCACAAAATTGTAAAAAGACTGATCAGATGCCAGTAAAACTAGAGCCAAATATTAAAACCTTTAAAAAGTATTTGGCGTCAGTGACACTCCGAACTATTAAAAGGTGCCCGTCTGAGTTGCACCCCTACAAGCAATGTGTGTGTGTGTATGTGTGTGTATGTGTGTGTGTGTGGACAGACTCCATGTATTGACCATTAAAAGAGGAATTTATAAGGGCACATCAATTTTTAATCAGGGCACATCATTCAGGACTGTCCAAGTTTCTGGCAGTCCTAACAACTGATAGGACTATCAGAAATAGTGACAGTTCTTTGTACAACAAGTGCAAATCCAGGACTGCCATAATTTTTGGCAGTCCTAAACGTATTTAGGACTGCCAGAAATTATGGTAGCCCTGGATTTGATGTGTCCTGATCAAAAAATGATGTGTCCTTATAAATTCCCATTAAAAAAAGAAAGATGGAGGTGGGTGGTTAGTTAGTCAAAGGCTCATGAATCTACTGCTGCACTTGTATAGTAGTACAGTACTAGTTAGGAGCATCAGATTTAGGAATGTGTTCAGTACAGTCGTCCTTGTCGACTGCATATCCGATTTAGAAATTTTCATATAGGGTAAAGAATTTTACCGAAATTGTAAAAAAGTAAGAAGTTTGGTGAAATTGCATTTTGGGTAATGAAGCGACATATCCCATGGTGCACTGGTGAATGTGACGGAGACATACGAAGGCGCGCCACCATTTGTGGCGCGTAAACAAGGGTGCGCCATCATTGATGGCGCGCTGTGTGTGGAGAGGGAGAGGGAGCCATCAATGATGGCACGTGACGGGAGGGAGCCATCAATGATGGCGCATGATTTGATGGGTCAAGAAGAGCGCCATCAATGATGGCGCGTGGCAATAGGGGGAGCCAGCATCATTTGAGGTGATGACAATAGGGAGAGCCATCAATCATAGGGGGAGCCATCAATGGTGGTGCGTCCAACCTGACACTCCACCAATTGTGGCGTACTAGAGTGGTGGCGCGCCCAACTCTAGCGCGCCATCAATGATGGCGCACTCCACCTTACACTCCACCACCATACTCCCAACACACAACGCGCTATCAATGATGGCGCACCCTTGTTTACGTGCCACCAATGGTGGCGCGCCTTCGTCTGTCTCCGTCCACATTCACCAGCGCGCCATGGGACATGTCGCTTCATTACCCAAAATGTAATTTCACCAAACTTTTTACTTTTTTTACAATTTCGAAAAAATTCTTTACATTATAAAAAAAAAATTCTGTATCCGATTTATGTATGTTTGACAGCTGAGAGATTTTTTACGTACGTATGCAGTAAGTTATTGAGAAATCAATTACAATAAATAACTTAAGAAATCGGGGTAGGTTTGCAACATTACTGTCACCCCCCTTATGTCACATCGTGAGCATTAAAAATCATCGACAAACTAGGGCTACAAACGAGCTAAACCGTTCGCAAGCTGCTCGTGCTCGAAACTCGGTTCATTTAGTAAACAAGCTGAGCTCAATCTTCATTTTCGAACTCGTTTAATAAACAAGACAAGCTCAAGATTAGAAGTACTCGGCTCGTTTGAGCTCGCGAACTGGCTCGTTTATGACCTTGCGAGCCGGCTTATTTAGAAACTCGTTTAGAAGCTTGTTTAGAATCTCTTTTGTTCTTTGTCGAATTCTAATTTTATATATGTTTGCATAACAATATGGTTGTGTGCATCATATATTTACATGTCCTTAATAATTGATCTTAAGGAACTTTGAACTTTTTTAATTAAATGTTTATAAATAAATTGTTAATATTATAGGTACTTGAATTCAAACCTAACTAGCTTGAAATCGAGGTCGTTAAGCTTTAAATCAAGCTTAATGAGCTTGAAATAAAGTTGAGCAAATACGTTTATCAAGCTTGCTTATCAAGCCAAGTTCGAGCTCAAACTAAGCCAAGTTCAAACTTAATATAAACAAGCTCGAGCCAAGCTCAAGCTCTAAAATAAAAAACTCACCGAGCTTGAGCTGGACTAATTCTAGTCAAGCCAAGCTCAAGCTTACAAAAGCTTGGCTCGGCTTGGCTGGTTTGCAACTCTACGGCAAACCAGTGGCTCTATATAAAGGTTTGCCAACCATCTCTCCATGCACATCAATCTCCTCTCTATCAGTAAAGATACTAATTATATAGTATGGCACTACATCTCTCATTTTCTTCTTAGATTTCCTTGCATGCCAATATTGCAGGTTGTAATGGCTCTAAGCCCCCCTCTTCCAAGTTTGCGATGGCCCTTACACTTCCATCCAAGGCCAGGTTCAGCTTCTTTCCTCCTGCTTTTTTTTTTTAAAGTTCACGACGATAAAGTTTGCTGTTTGCAATCTGAAGGGTGCATGTTTGAGCTAGTAAGACTGGATATATCTTGATCCTCCACATAGACTCTGCATAGAGGACCTCAATTTTTATAAAATAAAAATAAATAAATGGAAGACCTCGTGGCACTGTGATAAGTCCTTTTCTATGTAGTATTTGTTTTCGAACTTTTATTTCATCCCGTGCTAATGGAAAACTAGGTCCTCTATTTATTCTATGGATTGGTTGTTCAAATCTTATATATGAGCTCTATCTCAAAATGGGAAAAAAAAAGTAGTTTAAGATATAATCCACATGCAAGGGCGGAACTAAAAATCAGAACTGGGGTGGATTGGAGTAGGTTAGGGTGGGCTAGGTATAGCCGGACTCACAAAAAATTACAAAAAAAAATTTATGGAAAAAAAAGTCAATTTTTTTAGCCTACCCCGACCCTTCACTTAGTTCCTCCCATGTCTACATGTTAGATTTTAGTGACTAGGCCCATAAAATGAGTATCGATCTTACATACGAGTTCTATCTCAAAATGAAAACAGAAGAATATTGAGATATGATCCACGTGTAAGATTTTAGAGACTAGGTCCATAAAATGAGTGTTCACAGATACAATGTTGGATAATCACGTTACATAAAAACTCGAGTTGTTAGGTACATGGAGCAGGGTTTTGTATATCGTTTGTCAGGGTTTTAGTATTTATAATGAAGTTTGCTAGTTTAATCTTTCTAGGAATATTTAGTTTTAGGGTCTCACATATACATGAATATTAGGGTTTGGGTCTCGAAATTGACCGAATATTAGAGTTTGGGCCTCAAAATCACTGTTCACGTAGCCTATTGAACAGTGATTTCGAGACCCAAATTTCAAATCCTAACATCGGTCAATTTCGAAATCCAGACCCTAAAACTAAATAATCCTACTTTCTAGTATGTGATATTTAGTCTTTGGGTCTCAAATCAGTTTGTTGTGTTTGGGTCTCTATATTAAACATAATTAGTGTATGGGTCTCAAAAGTGTCACTAATGTCTCTTAAGTGTCACCAAAAGTGTCACTAATTATTTTTTGTGACACTTTTGAGACCCAAACACTAATTAAGTATAATATGGAGACTGAAACACAAATTTCAAAACTTATTTGAGACCCAAAGTCTAAATATCCCTTTTATATCCCATTATAAAAACTCATATTAATTTAGTACATGTACGTATATAGGGAGGTTGAGACGAGGATGAAATCGAAGCATATGAGCCCCGAGAAGCTAGAGATTTTCAAATCCCTGGATGGATGGGCGGAGGAGAACGTCCTGACATTCTTGAAGCCCGTCGAAGAGTCGTAGCAGCCGCAGGACTTCCTTTCCGGTCCCGACTCGTCCGACGAAGAGTTCTTCGGGAGCGTCAGGGAGATCAGGGAGCAGACGGTGGGGATGCCCGACGAGTATTATGTATGCCTGGTGGGCAACATGATCACCGAGGAGGCGCTGCCCACCTACCAGACCATGCTTAACACGTTCGATGGCGTCGCGGACGGGACCGGTATGAGCCCGAGCCCCTGGGCCAGATGGACCAGGAGCTGGACTGCCGAGGAGAACCGCCACGCAGACGTACTCAACAAGTATCTCTACTTGAGAGGGAGACTGGATATGAGGCAAATTGAGAAGACAATTCAGTATTTGATTGGTGCAGGGATGGTAATCCGAACTACGTTTATGTATATGTAGTTTGAAAATAATATTTTGCTCACAGTTTGTGACCGAAGACGTGACAGCAGGATCACGTCTGTTATAACCGGGTTCTATTTTTTAAAATTTGAAACATGAGGTTAATAGAAAGCCGTCACGTGGCCTGCGTTCACGTCCGCGGTCACAAACCACGGACAACGTAGCAGCAGCTCTGTATATAGTTTAATCTTTTTAATTTTGGATATGTGTTTAATTAGATAATGTTATGTAGTTAGTTTAAACGTAATTTTGATTTTAAATATATTCTAGTAGCGGGTGGTTAGTCTTTAATTTTTGACGTGAGGAGAGAGGATTCGGTTTCCCACACAGAAGATAAGAAAGGTAGTTAATTTTAAAATCTTCTTCTTATTATTTTTTTTTAAAAATGGTTGATGATATACACGGTTTCGACGGCTCAATCTTGAACCGTTTTGAAGCCTCTTTATAATAGTGACTTAATTGCACTTTAATACCGTCAACTATTTTATTTTTTCAACTTAATATCCTGAACTTTTTTACTCAACAACTCGATACCCTCAACTATTTTAGTTTTCCAACTTAATACCTAAAATAAAAAATATTCTGAAATTACCCTTGGCTCCCTCTCTCTCACCCCATGCACCCCGCCCTCTCTGGCAATGCCCCACCCCCCCTCTTCGGCGATGCCCCATCCCCCTCCCTCTCCCGCGGTTGATGCCCCCTCCCCCTCCGGCGATGCACGAGGAGAGGGGCATGGGTGGAGAAGGGGATGGGGAGTGGGGGCGGCCGACGGCGAGAGGAGGGGACGCGGGTGGAGGCGGGAAATGAGGACGGTGGGAGGAGCGAGGAGGCACGTGGGTGGCCGGAGGGAGGGATCGGGGGGCTTGGTGCGGGCGGGGCGGGGGGGGGGGGGGCAGCTGGTGGGTGGCTGGAGGGGCGGGTGGCCAGAGGGAGGGGGGAGCGGGGAGGGAGGTGCCGGAAGGGGGGTGCGGGTTGGGGGGTAGTTTTAAATTTTAAGCAGGGGCATTATTGTCCAAATTTTTTTATGGTATCGAGTTGAAAAAAAAGGTTCAGGTATCAAGTTGAAAATCAAAAATAGTTGATGGTATCAAAGTACAATTAAGCCTATAATAGTAGAGATGTAGTTTGACAATGACATTTTGTTCACGTTTGTAACTGCAGAACCAAGTGGCAGTCAATCATTGGTCCTCTCTGTTATCATCCGACTCCATTTTCTTAAAATTTAGACCATGAAGTCAACAAAAAGCCGTCATATGGCCTGCGTTCACGTCTGCGGTCACAAACCACGGACAATATAGGAGCTCCGTATGTAGTTTAATATGTTAATCTTATTGAATTGTTTTTTCAGGATCTTGGAGCAGATAACAAGTCGCGGCTTCATTTACACCTCCTTCTAGGAGAGAGCAACCTTCACCTCCTACGGGAACACGGCCCGGCACGCCAAGGACCACGGGGACACGACCCTCTCGAAGATATGCGGCCTCATCGCCGTGGACCAGAAGCAGCACGAGCTCGCCTACACGAGGGCCGTGGAGAAGCTGTTCAAGGTCGACCCTGACGCGACATTGCTGGCCTTCGCGAACATGATGAGGAGGAAGATCAGGATGCCCGCGGGGCTCATCTTCGACGGCCGGGACCCCGACCTCTTCCCCCAATATTGTGTAGTCGCCCAGAACGTCGACATATACACGAGCAAGAACTATGCCGACAACGTAGAGTTCTTCGTGAAGTGATGGGGCGTAGAGGGCATCGCGGACGGTCTGTCGAGCAAGGGGATGGAGGCGTCGTAGTACGTGTGCAGGCTGGCCGACAGGTTCAGGAAGATGAAAGAGAGGGCCCAGGAAAGGAGGAAGAAGAGAGGGGGCTCCTCCTCCACCATTGTTCCTTAGTTGGATATTCAGTAGGAAGATCGTGGTCTAGGCTTAGTGTTACTTGTTGGAATTATTCAATAATTATGGGGCCACACATGTAAAATTAATTGTGTTTGGGCTATCTAAATAATTAAGCCAAATTAAAGTTGTCTATATGGAAATTGGCTTAAGGGTATAATTGTCATGGAATTAATGTGTAGATACCGGAGATAATTCTAATTTGATGAGGGGCCAAATTAGAAATATCACAACACACATATCTATATATATATATATGTGTGTATTCATTAGGGTTATGGTCTCCAACTCATACGGCCACCAAAAGAGGGTTTTCTCTATTCTCTTCTGTATCCCCATCAACAAAAAGAGGAACAAAGATTTCATCTTTGCTATTAAGGGCCGTAGCGGGTTGGAAGATCAAATCCCATAAAGAGACGTGTGCTTCAAGATCCGTCAAGCAAAGATAATGGATTCAGGTACGCTTCTGCAATCAATTTAATTTATGTTCTTCATCTCATGAATCGACAGGGTACAACAAATTTCTAACAAGTGGTATCAGAGCCACCTTGTTTGATTCATGACTTTGAAGTTTCAGAATCTATTTTTTTTATTATTGTTCAGGAACCCTAGAATATTATATCTAATGTAATTTTGGGTTTCGATTAATCAATAATTTTTTTTAAGGATCCATAAAGGAAGAACAAATTAGGTCTGCTAATTCCAATTTTTATTGATAATTGGTTCATGGTATTTGATTTAGATAAACTGTCATGATAAAACTTTTTAGATGATGTATCTTACACGGAAGTTTAATTGGTTTTCGAAGTTTAATTCTTTTCCGTGATAAATAATAATAATAATAATGTGGCCATGAAAATTTGGAAGTCTGTTTTGTTCCGTGTGGATCCGTTGATGACCCGAATCCGAGACATGAATTCTCGGCAACCATTAGATCTTGTTAGATTCTTCAGAACTCCAACCGGAATTATAGTACATGCAGGAAATTTATTTGCTTGCTTGAGGGGGTTACTTAGCCTGCTTGATTGAGCGGAGCAGAGACTAGATCTGTGCTTTTCTTTGTTGCTTGAGGAAATTTCTTTGTTGCTTGAGGAAATTTATTTGTCTATCAAAAGACATGGTTTGGTCTGTGCTTTTCTTTGTTACCAGCTATGAAGTTCATGCTTGCATATGTTACACACAGCTTGCCAAATTGCAACTGCTACGTCTTTACAAGCTAATTCATTATTTATGTACAGTAATAATCTCTGGTTAATGTTTAAATATTAGATATGGACGCTTGTAATAATATGGAATGTCGGTTAGATTCCAATTACTTATTCTGATAGATATTTGGTGTTACTCAATTTAGAGTGTTTTCCAATCTAAGTTGATCACTGGAGGACAAATTGGAATCAAATATAGACAATTTTATGTTTGGCATAAATTTAGTTTCCAATAAATTTATGTTCTAAGTCATATATTTGATGTAATCTATTGACGTATTTTTTTCAGCAGATTATTTTAATATAATATTTATGGATTATTTGAAGCAATCTATTGGTCCATATCTTCAGTAAAATATTACGTGAATTTTATTATATTGACAATGCTCAGTTTAGTCAAATTAAGAATATTTGTTTGAATCATGTAAAGAGATTCACATGCTTATGATTATTTTATTTGAGTTGTAATATTTTAACTATGTCTGTACATAAAGTTTTGGACATGATTCGGTTTTGTAAAATTTAGTCAACATTCAAAATTTTTTTTGGTGCCTTTTTGTGACTAGCAATAGTTGTCCAATATTCTAAGTAGACTCATTGAAACAAGATGTCGCCAAAGTGACCTCTCTTGCGTAGATAGTCTACGAGGTATGTCGGATGTTTGTGTGTGCATATTCATGCGGGTATTAGGCGGCCCAAAGGAAGGTTAATACTTGGCCGAATTGTACGCATACTTGTGGTGATAAATGTGTGACAATTATCCGGTTTACATGTGAATAGTAACCCAATCCAAAGATAGGCTTACTATTTGACATGACTTATTGTCAACATTTGATCACTATACCAAGAGTACCACTTGCAGTTAATATCACTGTCCAAAGACTTGATATTAATGATGCACTAGGTATCTTGAGATGGGGTTCACCATTATTTAAATTTGTTTGACTATCTATTATTCTTTGGTTATTAATTAGAGCATATTTGTTTATTTATTTATTTGTTCTCTTTTCAGCTAGTGTTGCTACAATATCTGCTAATCTGAACTCAATTCCAATGCTTAACGGAACAAACTTCAAGGACAGGAAAGAGAACATATATATTGTTCTCGGCTGCATGGATCTAGACCTTGCACTTAGGATTGAGCGTCCCATTACTCCTAAGGATGACAGTTCATCTGGTGACAGAGCGAACTTCGAGAAGTGGGAACGCTCAAACCGCATGAGTCTAATGATCATAAAGCGCGGTATTCCAGAGGCATTCAGGGGTGCAGTATCTGATGAGGTTACTAATGCCAAACAATTCCTTGCTGAAATCGAGAAGCGATTTGCAAAAAATGATAAGGCGAAAACAAGCACACTTTTGTTGCGCTTGATTACCATGAAATACAAAGGCAAAGGTAACATAAGGGAGTACATCATGGAGATGTATCATATTGCTTCAAAACTTAAGGCACTTAAGCTCGACTTGTCGGATGACTTGCTCATTTATTTGGTATTGCTCTCACTTCCTACACAGTACAATCAGTTCAAGGTCAGTTACAACTGTCAAAAGGAAAAATGGACTCTAAATGAGCTCATTTGTACTGTGTATAAGAAGAAGAGAGATTGAAGCAAGATAAAACTGAAAGTGCTAATTTGGCTACCACCCCTAAAGACAAGTATAAGGGCACTAAGCGAAAGAATACAGAAGCTACTAAGGGTCCAGTGCAAAAGAAACAACAAACTGAGCCTAATGGTTGTTTCTTTTGTGGCAAGCTGGGACACGTAAAGAAGGAATGCACAAAGTACCACGTATGGCGTGTAAAGAAAGGTACATTTCTTAATTTGGTATGATTTAGCTTCAGTATTAAGAAACACATGGTGATTAGATTTTGGTGCAACTACTCACATCAGTGTTTCTATGCAGGGTTGCCAGATCTACCGAAAGCAAATTGATGGTGAAAGACACATCTATGTGGGAGACGGCAAGTCGGTAGAAGTGGATGCAATAGGACAAATTTTAGATATTAGTTATTATTGGATTTGATAGACAATTTTATCTAAAGCTTTTATTGTACCGACTTTTAGACGAAATTTAGTTTCAATTTTCTTGTTTGACAATCTTATTTATCATTGTTCATTTGGGAACAATAAAGTTTGATTTATCTTTAAATTTAAAATAATGTTGGTATTATTATTTTTTTTTAAATGTTCGTGACATGCTATTATCACTTGAAATTATTGCGTCCTATAAAGAAATCTTGCATATGGAACCACGTGGTAGTAAACACAAAATAAAGAAAAAAAAAATTTAGACGAGAAGTGTAATATTTTTTGAGGATGTTGAGTTTGGGGGAGAAATAAAGTCAATGACATTGTCTTTTGAGGAGGAATCGATTGCGATTCCTACTATCACTTTTGACGATGTGCAAGATTCTGCACCTATCATTGACCAAGAAGTGAATTCGGAGCCTCAATAAGACAATGTCGAATTACCTCTATAATTCGATGTTGAGCTACCTCAACAAGACAACATTAAGGCACCCTCCATTCAAGATAAGGTAATTGTGTCTGAGAAACAAACTCAACAACCTCAAGAGAAGAGGAAGAGATTATTTTTTAAAGAGACTTTCTCTTCGGTTTCTTTGAAAGACTCTTTTAAACCAATCATAGTACTTGTTGTACATTTTAATATTGAGTTACATCAAATGGATGTCAAAATTGTGTTTCTCAATGGTAACATCGACGAAACAATATATGGTGCAGCCAGAAAACTTTGTGTCGGAAGATCCAAAGAATATGGTTTGCAAACTGACAGAATCTATTTATGGACTCAAGCAGGCTTCTCGTCAAAGACACTTTGAGTTTTAACAAGTGACTATCTCGTTTGGTTTTGAGATGAAGACTGTTGAAGATTGTGTGTATCACAAGTTTAGTGGGAGTAGAAATAATTTTTTGGTTTTATATATTGATTGAAGTATTTAATGCAAACCAGGTGACTCCTCTCGTTAAAGGAGACAAATTCAGTCTCAAACAAGTGCCCTAAGGTTAGCCTTAAAATTAAGAAAATACAATAGATTTTTCCTTCATAATGAGTTGTAGGGAGTCTAATGTATGCTCAAGTATATACACGTCAGGATATTGCGTATATATTAGGATGTTAGGCAGATATTTAAGCAAATAAGGATGGATCATTGGATAACAGCCAAACTACTTAAGTAATTAATAGAGAACGTGAAATTATATGCTCTTTGTAGGAGATCGGATAATTCTGGAGATCATAAGGTATTCCGACTCCGATTTTGTTGGATGCCAACACAGCAGGAGATCCACATCAGGTTATGCTGACTAATGGAGGTATATTTGGGTGAGTGTCAAACATGCACTCATAATTTCTTCCACCATGAAAGCAAGATTTATAACATGCTGTGGGGCATCTATTCGGGAATATGGTTGCGAAATTTTGTCACAAGGCTGTACCTACAGTACGGTGTTGAAAGACCACATAAAATTATGGTGTGACAATAAAACAACATTACTATATTCCAATAACAACAGAAACTTGTATAAGTCAAAGGATATTGACATAAAATTTCTAGTTGTGAAGGAAAGAATTCAGAATGGTTATAGTGTCCATATAGCACATTAGGACAAACTCCATGTTAGCGGATTCGCTCACAAAAGCATTATCACCCAGGGTCTTTTATGAGCATACTACTCATATGGGTATTAATTAAGAATATGGCAATATAGTGGGAGTTTGTATTTTATGTATTTGGGTGCTATTTGGTTTTGGACACATTTATGTATTAAAGTATTTTAGATATTTATCTGATCAGATATATGGAAATTCAGTTCATTCTGTTTTCATTATGTTAAAGTATTGATCTCATTAAAGTTAAGGAGGACCAGTTGAAAATAGATATGTATTGATCACATTGCGTGTAATTTCCATGCTACGCATCCATGATTGATCTATGTCGTTTAGCTATATTGGTATATGTGACCATTGATGGTTTAGTTACGCTATATGTGACGAAGGCCGCTTTGATCCTATGTTGATATGGTTAATGGACGAGATTGTCTGGATATACCCTAAGGATTAAGATAGCGATTTATGAGCTCACTAAGGTTAACACAATTATAAGGTTACATATGTGGCCCAGTGGGAGATTGATGGAATTATTCAATAATTATGGGGCCACACATGTAAAATTAATTGTGTTTGGGCTATCTAAATAATTAAGCCAAATTAAAGTGGTCTATATGGAAATTGGCTTAAGGGTATAATTGTTATGGAATTAATGTGTAGATACCAGAGATAATTCTTATTTGATGAGGGGCCAAATTAGAAATATCACAACACACATACCTATATATATGTGTATTCACTAGGGTTACGGTCCCCAACTCATACGGCCACCAAAAGAGGGTTTTCTCTATTCTCTTCTGTATCCCCATCAACAAAGAGAGGAACAAAGATTTCATCTTTGTTATTAAGGGCCGTAGCGGGTTGGAAGATCAAACCCCGTAAAGAGACGTGTGCTTCAAGATCCGTCAAACAAAGACAATGGATTCAGGTACGCTTCCGCAATCAATTTAATTTATGTTCTTCATCTCATAAATCGACAGGGTACAAAAAATTTCTAACATTACTATGCTATGAAATAAAACTAGGTTGTATGTTTTGCTTGTATAAATCAACCGAGGTGGACCCGAGTTATCAGGGAGTCCAACGGCTGGCCGTCACGTGGGCACGAAGCAGCACGGGCCAGTCCCACAGATAGTCAAAATAGACTTTTCGTCTCTTTTATGTTCAATATCTAAAAAGATGTATGCATGGCACCTATGGTATTTGTGTGTACTCGTGGAAGTCACCATCATTTCCTTCTCTTGCTCCTCTGCAGTCTTCCTCCTACTCCGCCGTCGTCTTTCTCTCTCCTCTCCTACTTCGCTGCAGTCTCCCCGACCTCCTCGGTCGGCTCGCATGAGTACTAGACGATTACTGTACGAGTCATATAGCTTGGTTGGTACAATATCAGGTAAACTACTTTACATTTGATTTAATACATGGATTGCATAGGTTGTCCCGACCATTTGCTACACGGGACTCAGGGTGCCTTTTGGTCCAGGCCGGACTAGTCCATACTCAAAAGTTGTTCGGGTTTGACAGATTCTGGATCGGACTGGGTTCACGTTATGGCCCACATAAGTTCCGGGCCGATTGACTCAAAGTTGATCGGATTTGACGTGTTCTAGGACGGACTTGTTTTGGGTTATGGCCCAGATCAGTTTCAGGCCGGTTGTGGGTTGGTCTGTAGGAAAATGGCTCAAAAAATGGCCAAAAGAATTGTCCTTTGGGGCTTAATTTTTTTTTTTGGACTTTTAAAAAAATAGGGTTATGACAAATTAATGTAAATAAATAAATGTTAATAATTCTATTACTTTCAGAAATTTAACATGACATTTTTTTGGTAAACTAAAAAAAGAAACTATATATTTTATTTACAATTTGATTATCTGGTCTTCGGTCTTCTGACTAGTTCATTGTTCAGCTTCTCCTCCTCCAGTAGGGTCGTCTATAGTAAGAGACTAAAAGTCTAGTTCATTAATGTCGGTACATTCATCTCTTAAGAGTTGAGTCGATTTTTTTTTGTACGAATCCAATCTTGAACGCAAACAATGACTTCTAAAGTATCCGATAGTATACTACTTCTCTTCTTGCTTAGCATTCTTGAACGCTAAAACAAGATTTCCATTCTACCATGGACACCAGAGCCATTATAAGATTATGTACTAAAAAAAGTATATGATAAGTTTTTTTCCCATCATTCTAAAATTAAAAATATGATTCAGAATCCCCATCATCTTCATTATAAGAATTTAAATACAAGAGATTTTTTTTTGAATTGGGAGAAAAGTTATTTTCGTTTCTTCCTTTGTAGTATACTCTTAGCATGAGATAACTTAGAAATTAAACCAGAGCAACTACTACCTTGAGCGGTTGTAGGCCCAAGACAACTATCTTTTTATATAAACTAATTAGAGTATCTAAACATTCATTAATTTCTAATTTTAAGCTACTTCCCTCTATCATGTCCCAATTTTGCCGAGTTGAAGTCTTAAGAAATATGAAGTTTAAGTGATTGGAATTAGAGAGGTATCTAGTATACAGTTGGGATCAGAGATAGAGTTGTGTTGGAGTTGTCCAGTCTGGTTGTCGAGGTAGTTCTGTCGAGTTAGAGATGGAACTCGGACCGAGTTCGGTCAGGGAAAAAGTTACGCCCGAGTTTTGTCATTTTGTTCCAAAACCTTTTGATAGGTGCCAAACGGAACTCCGCCCCTTGTTCGGTGTCGGTCGGGGTTGATTGAGTTCTATGTCAAATTAGCATAACTGGATTTATTTGACAGTCAGATTTAATGGTGGACTATTTTAGGATTTATAGTATGACCTAAAATAGGTTTCTCAACCCATGTATATCCGTTGAGGGTGGAGGCACAAGAAAGAGAACACATGGGAGATTCAAGGGTACTTGTCCACAAAAAATCTAAGAGAAAGTTTGCATTTGCTCTTAGGATTTGTCGTTCAAGATAGCAGGAAGAAGAGAAATTTGTTCGTGGAGTCGTCGTCTTTGATCATAAAAATCATTACGGAGTTTGTTGAGTGATTTCATTTATAATATCCCTTTTTCTTCTTGAGTTAGGTGAGGGTGTTGAAGCTTTGGACAAAAGATTCAACAATGTTCTTATTCAATCTTGTAATTTCTCCTGAGTTATATAGATTAAAACTTGTCTAGGTAATGTAGTTATCGAACATATACATTCTTTGATCTGTCTTGGCACTCGTCGTAGATTGGTTGGTTATCTTAGGTGGGTGGGTCTGAATTTTTGTTGTGATCACGTTTTAGACTTGGTATCGGAGTACGAAATCGACGTTTCGGTCGCAACATCTGGTATTATAGTAAGGTTTGTTCATTCTGGTTTGATACCAACATCTGGTATTATAACTCTAAGTTCTCAAGAGAAAATGTACAACCATATCTATGGAGCAAATGAACACACATATGATCACTCTCATAGGGAGGAACTCGATAATTGGGAAGCTAATGATAGAGGACCTACTATGGTGTAAGGATTTACATGGTCCGTTGGAGGATGACAACGCGCCAAGCCATCGGATAAGTCTGTTAATAACTGGAGATGATTAGATCATAAGGTCGTCAGATACCAATGCCTGGAGGATTCAGTTTTTCATCACATCTCCATGCATAAAGAGTTCTGTAAAAGCACTTTGGGCATTCGTTGCATCAATGAAAGATGACTGGTAATAGAACGTTAACTTATTCGCCATTTCGTCAACTCAAAGTGCACATAGGATTCCTCGGTGGCACAACATCTGAACGAGGTTAAGGAAATCATCAATAATCTATTTGTGATAAAGATGGTGATTGACGATGAGCATCAGGCTCTTTTTCTTTTGAGTTCCCTACCGAAGAGCTGGGATACGTTGGTATAACTACCACTTTTCTAAAATAAGAGTAATTTTAAACTTTTCTAATTGATCATGTTAGTCATTAAATAATAGATTTAAATCATGTTAATAAAAAATTGGTGAATTTTGATTAGTTTAATATTATTTAAATTTAGTGTATTGTGACTTGGGTCTTTTGTTAGTGAAACCTTAGAACTACTTAGCCTAGAGACTAACCATGACCATGGAGACCTAGCTAATGTGATTAGATTAGTTCACTACCACTTTTTAGGCTATGGGTATTTTGGTAATTTGTGAATTATTATTATTTTGGAATTTTATTTAATTAATATTGTACTAAGTGTTATTTTTGGTCTAATGCTAGAATTGCCTAATCTAGATGTTGATCATGAACCTAGAGGCTTAGCTAGTAGATTCGAACTAATTAACTATGTTCTAAAATGTCTAGATTTTATGTTAGGATCAAGATATTTGTAGGAAACCTAATCTAGTTGGGTCTTTACTAAAGAGGCTTGATATTTACCACTTGAGAAGGCTTTTAAACTAAATTGGACCTAACCCTAACTCTAGCAATCCCTATGACCAGCCAAGGGTAGCCCCCTCACCCTATATAACACATAATTAGCCTTCCTTTTTGCCTCTTTAATTAGAAACCAAATCCTAATAGTGTTCTTCCCCAAATTTATCCTCTTTCACCAAATCAACTCTAAATTGGACCAAATAAATTTTATTGCACTCCCCTCGTGTAGAGGAGGTCTCTATTGGATAGTTAGCTAGGATTGGGAGCAATTTGGCCATTGGATTTGGAGAGGGATCTTTTCAAAGGGCTATTTCATTGAGATTCTAATTCTCAATAGGTAATGATCTCTAAACATGTTTGTTTCCTAATTTCTCACCATAGATGCATTCATTTAGAGCCCCCCAGCCCTAGGCCAAGTTTGGTAAGAAATCAAATTCATTTGATGCCTGTATCATGGGTGTATCGCTCTGTATCGAAGAGATATTCAAAGTGTTTGATGAAATGCCTCATAGGACTTTTTGTTCTTAGTTTTCAAAACTAATTACATAATTTTGTAGCTTATAATGTGTAGATTAATAATCATTATGACTGAGTTGATTTTGGGTTCGTTTTCATGTCGGATTTGGACACGGGGACACTCGCAACGCACCCCATGCGCTGTCTTGCTGCTAGCGTGTCTAAACACGCTGGACACGACACGATACGTGATGCCAATGGTTGGTAATGCTGGGGGGCCATTGACTAACAACATACTCACAAAGTTTGAGGAGTTTTTGTGGTAATTTTGAGGAGTTCTTCCTCCTGCATTATCGTACAACACTCACCCACACACTGTTTTTCCCTTTCTGATAATCACTTGGACACATGACACGACACGACTTGGACACATCCTAGTGGGTTCAGTGGACACCCTGACAACTAGTCGACATACTGACACACCTGTACGACACTTTGTGTCCTAGAGCACTCGACACATTCGTACGACCTACTGATTTTCCCAGTTGCTGTACATGTCTGATACCATGTTTTTGACCCTGTGTTTGACACTTATTTGGGACATGATTCGTGGACACCCTCTGAGACACAAGTTGACACTGGTCTGCACATACCTTGCCACTCATCTGTTCACCCTAATTTAATACTGTGTATAATAACACATGCTCGACACTTCACACACAGCCCATTCCTCTGTTCAACACCCGACCCCCATCCCTTTACCAGTACATAGTCGACCCCCCCTGCTGCCAGGTTGGGAGATGACGTTAGGTTTTGTTTAGATGATTTGGGTTATGTTCATTTGTGTGGTTTGGGAGCATTGTTTTGATTACCAAGTATGTTCCTGAGTTGCCATTTTGTGTGGGTTAGTTCAGATTTTCTGGGTTAAGGTGTGAGGGTGGTTATATATATATATATATATATATATATATATATATATATATATATATATATATATATATATATGTTTGATGTTAAGACTAGATTTGTGTGGGTCTAAGTTATAATTGGTTTATATTATGAGGTTTTGGAGGCTATAGCTGATACATGGAGTCTGGGTTGGCTTCAGATTACTGAACTGAGTTAGGGTTGTATATAGTGGTGTTGTAGCTTGTGTTGTTATTCAGATTCCTGAGTTCCAGTGTTGAGATGTAGGGAATTGGTAGTATAGGTTAAGTCCTGTCCCTCTTTAGTTCATGTTCAGAGAGTAGGCAGTCCCCTTACACCTTAAACCTCTGTACCCTTAGATTAGTATCCTAAGTTATCCCAATAGGTATCTCATGTATCAGAGATTTGGGATTGGATTATAGGTGTCAGTTGGGCTTGGGTTTTGATTAATAATATACGTGTAGTTGAGGAGGAATTATATTGAGGATTAGATATTCTACAAGTTCCTGGTATAACATAACAATTGGGATTCGAATTTGAATTGGACCAAGTGCTGTTGGTCTTAGGCCAGTAGGGGCATACTGCAGTAGAGCAGCAACATTTCAAGCTTGCAGCAGCAGCAGATGCTCGATGGCAGTGTGCTCTGAGGTGGATATTTGGTTATATCCTATATTGGTTGATGGTTAAGAGATTGATAAATATACATGTATATATATTTGCATGGGATTTCTGAGTTTGATATGCCTTGGAGTTTAGATTGTACATGTTTGTACATATATTCAATTATGGGTTTGACAGGGAAGTGTGCCAAAGGTTAGATTTAGTAGTGTAAGGATAGTTGGATTTTGACGTGTCTTTGTGTTTAACCTTAGTGCAGACCCTTGTAACTCCTCTTCCCAGATTTTTAAAATTATTTTTCTAATTATTTTATATTTTAGTTATTGTGTTTAAATGTAGTTTTATTGAAATTTTGCAAAATAAATTTTGTGATTATTTTGTTATCAAAAACTAGTTTTAAATTAAATGATTTGAATATACTATTTAGTTTTATAAAAAGATATTTTGTTCTCGAATTTTAATATTTGAAATACAAAATATGTTGTTATCATTTTGGGTCTTTCAAAAGTTGGTTTCTAAAAATGGTTGTAAAATCATAATTATTTTTGAAATAATAAAAGGGTTTGTCTATTTATTTTAAATAAATATTTGGATTTATAAAAAATATACTTTACAACATTTGATGACATGGAGTATTATTTTAAATTAATAAGATAATCGGTTATTTAATTTATTAAAATTTGTTTGATTTAAATTAATTTTATAATTTTAAATATTATTCTAAAATTATTATGTTGATCGGTTATTTGATTTGGATTTGGATTTGGATTTGTATGATTTGAATTATTTGATAATATAGAATAATACTTTAAATTATTATTATTGTAATCACTATAGAATTTCGATTATATTGAATTGTTTTAAATTTTATATTTGATTTAAATTTATGGGGGATTTATCTATTAGAAATTCTAATCCTATTGGAATCATGTCTGTTATTATTTAGATCATTTCTTAGTTGAACTAATCCTAATCCTATCTAAATTAGGTAATTCTAATCATACCCTTATTGATCGAATTCTAGTCATACCCAAATTATCTAATGGCTAGCCATTATATATATCTATCTATCAAATATATGAAATAAAATCATCTCTCATACCTTCCTTTTCAAAATTTCTCTCTTTTTTCGTCCTACATAGCCCAAAATTCGTCATAAATTCAGCCTCCTTTTTAAAAGGTTGTATGAACTTCGAATGGTTATAACTTCTAACTCTGGACTCCGTTACCTCCAAATTTTTTTCTTAGAAGCATATCGAGGTTAGTTTTTTGAATATCTAATTTGTTTTCTGGAATTTTTTGTATGAATTTCTGGATAATTGTTTGAGTGTCAGTTATCCAAAAATTAATGTGTCATACAGTTTTTGAGATTTTGGGAGATTTCAAACTCCGATTTGTGATCCGTTTGAAGTTTTGGAAAGATAACACAAAGATCTACAATATATAATTTTTTCCAAAAATTAATACTTTAATCTAGTATTTTATTTAATTCGTACAATTCAATTTTGATCAATTTTTGGAGCTATTGATCCTTGGGGACTTTCGACTTCGCGGAGCGATTGCGGACAGCCCCGACCTCATTTTAACGTGCCATTTTTTGTTGGAATCCTCTTGAGCTTCTAGGTCGTCGTTCCTTTCATCCTTGACTTGTGAAAATGGTTTGTCCCAAAAATCAGACAAGTTTCACTATGACATTATATTACCTTTATTTTATACTGCATGTATCTCTGTATCGTCTTTTCGCTGTTACATGTTCATATTTTTTTACTGTCATTGTTCAAATTCATCGTGATTATTGCTTGTACACGAGAGTTAGAGTTATAGTAATGTACATATTCATGCCTAATTTCTGGTTTATCGCAATTCTCATTTATCGTGTCGTGTTGGACATATACTTGTGATATAGTCATGTGGGAGAATATGACTAGTAGACATGTGGTACCCCAGTGTAGCAAAAAGTCTATTTGGTCAGGAGACCGTACGATAGTGTTTGTTCAATCAATACACCTCACTTGTTGATTGTTCGATTCCTTATCCAACCACATGTTGAACGTTGGTATTCTAAAACACACAGTACACGTGATTGCTTGTTGCTATATTGTTCATTTATTTCCTTTCCATCGAGTCGACTGTCATGTTTGTCTTTATGTTATAGCTATACTCTTTCGTGTCATGCATATAGTTTGTTTTTCCTTACTATTATTTCCTTCATGCACGTATATTATATTGTGTAGTGTGGTGTTATAGTGAACTTGTTTCAATCCTGACTGAATATATTTTTTCAGTTGACAGATTCTTGATGACTTGCTCTCTTGCTTTGGGTTTCTTCGGGTGGAATTAGAGATATCTTGGAGGCCAAACCTAAAGACTAGTTAGAACTGTTGTAATAGATTTTGTGAGATGTTGTATTCGGTTAAATATAAATCTTATAAATGTTGTAGTAATGTGAATGAGCAATAAAGTTATATTTTATGTGATATGAGCATTGTGGCTAAATAACGTACTACCATCGACACTACGACGTAGGCTGGGCTTGGACACGCACTCGCATCCCGAAAAGCGGATGCGGGTCTTGACAAGTTTTTTTTGGTGGCCCATGCAGGTCAGTCTTCGCAAATTATGCGAACTTGTGGTAGTACCTATATTAGTCATACTACTGCAAGCCTGCGATTAGGGCTTGCTCAATCACAATTAGATTGATTTTATTTTAGGATAATGACTAGGCCTAGGATTAGGTGCACCATGGGCAACCCATATATTTATTTCGAGTCGATTGCTCGGATAGTTAAGGTTGGTACATAGGCTACATGATCAAGATAGTGATATACGTTGAGTGTCGAGATAACCAATTTGATGATTTGAAATACCTTATGTGATAAAATTGCATTTTGATAGGATGACTCTAATCAAAGGTGGATAGAGTCTTCGATTGATGAATTGAATCTTTAAGATTATCAACTTTTGGTGTCTTTGAGGTTTAAATTTTTATAGGGTTAGAAGAATTTATTGATAAGGTTGAATTTTTAAAATTTCAAAAGGAATTATTTTGATTTAATTAGAGATCATGGAAATCTTTGAAAATTTATCGTTTTTAAAATTTTAGAAATTTAGAAATTTTGTAAATTTAGATTTTGAAGATAATTATCAGTTGGATTAAGGGTTGTGAATTTGATAACATGATATTGATGATTGCTAAATTACGATATCAAATTGACTTTATGATTTAAAATTTTTATGATTGAAATTGAGAAATTTTGAAATATTCTCGAGGGCACGGATTTATAGGATTGATTTAATGATGGGTTTCGATGTTATATAGGTAATACTCCTTTAAATAATGTTCGTTGATCATATTTTCCTACTTATCTAAGATTTGTCTGTCTTCGTTCATATTCTATCTATAGGCCTTTCTTCTATTTAATCTTAGAGAATATTTTAGGATTCAAGATCATAGCTTAAGATTCCAACACCAAGCCATATCTATTTACTTCTTCCATTTCCACCATAGTTGATCACTGTTCTTATTAAAGAATTTTTCTTTTTCTTTTGGTTTATTTGATCAGTATTTTTTTATCATGAAATTTTTCTATCTATTCACCGACCCACCAAGTTCTTCTATCTTAGTAGTCCTTAAATTTCGAGGACAAAATTTTTCTAAGGTGGGTAGATTTATAACTCCTCTTTCTGGATTTTTAAAATTATTTTTCTAATTATTTTATATTTTAGTTATTGTGTTTAAATGTAGTTTTGTTGAAATTTTGTAAAAGAAATTTTGTGATTATTTTGTTATCAAAAACTAGTTTTAAATTAAATGATTTGAATATACTATTTAGTCTTATAAAATGATATTTGTTCTCAAATTTTAGTATTTGAAATATAAAATATGTTGTTATCATTTTGGGCATTTCAAAAGTTTGTTTCTAAAATGGTTTTAAAATCATAATTATTTTTGAATAATAAAAGGGTTTGTCTATTTGTTTTAAATAAATATTTGGATTTATAAAAAATATACTTTACAATATTTGATGACATCGAGTATTATTTTAAATTAATATGATAATCAGTTATTGAATTTATTAAAATTTGTATGATTTAAATTATTTTGATAATATTAAATATTATTCTAAAGTTATTATGTTGATCGCTTATTTGATTTGGATTTGGAATTGTATGATTTGAATTATTTGATAATATAGAATAATACTTTAAATTATTATTATTGTAATCACTATAGAATTTTGATTAGATTGAATTGTTTTAAATTTTATATTTGATTTAAATTTATGGGGGATTTATCCTTTAGAAATTCTAATCCTATTGGAATCATGTCTATTATTATTTAGATCATTTCTTATTTGAACTAATCCTAATCCTATTCGAATTAGGTAATTCTAATCATACCCTTATTGATTGAATTCTAGCCATACCCATATTATCTAATGGCTAGCCATTATATATATCTATCAAATCTATGAAATAAAATCATCTCTCATACATTCCTTTTCAAAATTTCTCTTTTTTTTCGTCCTACATAGCCTAAAATTTGTCATAAATTTAGCATCCTTTTTCAAAGGTTGTATAAACTTCGAATGGTTATAACTTCTAACTCTGGACTCCATTTGACCTCCAGTTTTTTCTTATTAGAAGCGTATTGAGGTTAGTTTTTCGAATATCAAATTTGTTTTCTGGAATTTTGTGTATAAATTTCTGGATAATTGTTTGAGTATCAGTTGTCCAAAAATTAATGTGTCATACGGTTTTCGAGATTTTGAGAGATTTCGAACTTCGATTTGTGATCCGTTTGAAGTTTTGGAAAGCTGACACAGAGGTCTACAACATATAATTTTTTCAGAAATTAATACTTTAATGTAGTATTTTATTTAATTCGTACAATTCAATTTTGGTTAATTTTTGGAGCTTTTGATCCTTGGAGACTTCCTACTTCGCGGAGCGATTGCGGACAGCCCCGACCTGTGCCATTTTTTGTTGGAATCCTCTTGAGCTTCTAGGTCGTCGTTCCTTTCGTCCTTGACTTATGAAAATGGTTTGTCCAGAAAATCAGACAAGTTTCACTATGACATTATATTACCTTTATTTTATACTGCATGTATCTCTATATCGTCTTTTCGTTGTTACATCTTCATTTTTTTGCTGTCATTGTTCAGATTCATCATGATTATTGCTTGTACACGAGAATTAGAGTTATAGTAATGTACAAGTTTATGCCTAATTTCTAGTTTATCGTGTCGTTTTGGACACGTACTTGTGAGATAGTTGGGTGGGAGAATATGACTAGTAGACATGTGGTACCCCAGTGTAGGACAAAGTTTATTCGGTCAGGAGACCATCTGACAGTGTTTGTTCAGTCAATACACCTCACGTGTTGATTGTACGATTCCTTATCCAACCACATGTTGAACGTTAGTATTCTAAAATACATAGTACACGTGATTTCTTGTTGCTATATTGTTCATTTATTTCCTTTCAATCGAGTCGACTGTCATGTTTGTCTTTATGTTATAGCAGTACTCTTTCATGTCATGCATATAGTTTGTTTTCCTTACTATTATTTTCTTCATGCACGTATATTATATTGTGTAGTGTGGTGTTATGGTGAACTTGTTACAATTCTGACTGGATACATTTTTTCAGTTGACAGATTCTTGATGACTTGCTCTCTTGCTTTGGGTTTCTTCGGGTGCAATTAGAGATGTCTTAGAGGCCAAACCTAGAGACTAGTTAGAACTGTTGTACTAGATTTTATGAGATTCTGTATTCAGTTAAATATAAATCTTATAAATGTTGTAGCAATGTGAATGAGCAATAAAGTTATATTTTAAGTGATATAAGCATTGTGGCTAGACAGCGTACTATCGTCGACACTGCGACGTAGGCTGGACTTGGACACACACACTCGCATCCCGAAAAGTGGGTGCGGGTCGTGATAACCCTCATCCTTCACATAAGTTCTGTCCACCTTCATCCATGAGCAGGTTATGACCTATACTAGGATTTTATTCAGACAAGCCCTTGATTTATGTAGTACACCATTGAAGTATGCCTTTCTTCATAACTGTTCTTCCTTGTTGATCACTGCATCTGGCCATTACCTATGTTACAGTCTATTTTGTAGTAAGCATCTTATGCCCTAAGTTAGTGAGTCCTTGTTAGGTTGAGTTGAGGGGTTTATGTAATGTATTATGTTTAAATAAGACTCAGTTTTCTAAGATCAGTGTACGTGGGGTCGCTAACTATATGGATGTAGGTTGTGTATGTTGTGAGGGTTATCTTCATATGTTATATGTTGATGAGAGTTCAGTTATCTAGGATGTAGCATATATGTTAGATAGGTATATATGTTTTGGGGGTTATATAATATCTATATATATTATGAGAGTATTACAGGTTATGGTTCATAGTGAGGATATGTATATACTTGATATATGATATCTATATGTATGTATTAGAATAGTACTATATGGGTAAAGATATATGTGGTATGTATATATGTTAATATATCTTAAGTATCATAGATGTTGACCACTAATCTAGGTTTCACCAAAACCCTAGATAATTGACTTTGACTCTTAACTTGACTAAAGGTTGACCATAGTTGACCATAGTTGACCAAGAGTTGACTTTGATCTAAAATGACCTAAAATTATGTAGATTACATTGTATATTTTAATTATTATAATTTGAACTCTTTATAACCTGTGTTGTTTTAAATAGGACTCTATGACTCCAGTTTGGACATCTATACATATCAGTTGTTCAGGTTATCAGGCGAGTACATTCTTTGTTTGTTTTCATTCATGATAGTATCTATATTGCCTGCTTTAGACTACTTTACTTGATGCTGTCACATTGGTAACACGGATTGGTACTATATGGATCTTTTCATGAGATGTTATCCCCAACGGGTGCATCGGGTATGTCATGTTCATGTACTTTATCATGTACATCATGTACTCCTTGTACTCGTTTCTCTTCATGTACACTCATGTGCTCTCATGTACTCTCATGTTCACATGTGTTTCATGTAAAACTAATTATCATGTACGTAATAACTTGACCAGATCCTTGTGTATTGATTGGGGCAGGGGTGAGTAGAAGTGGTTATGTGATTAATTCCCTAATAGTGTAATCATGTACATGTCTGTTATACCCTCACATATAATAGAGTTATTTGTTAACTTAGGCATGTGCAACCCAAGCCAATCACATAACCATTTTGTGCTCTAAATCACTTATATTACTTACAGTTCTTATTTCCTATAAAACCTTCATGTACTCAGATTTATTTATTTTTACTATTCATGTATATCTCTCTATAGCGTTTCATGTATTCTATGCTACTGTTCGTTCTATATTTCTTGTTGTGTTTTAGATCTATTTCAGAGATATGTGCTCGTTCCCGTCCTGACAGGTTACCGTTGAAAATATTACAGGTAACTTGGAGGATCATAACTAGCCTAGAGGACACTAGTAGAGCTTGGAGTAGATTGCTAGTTTATAGTTGATTGTTGTTTTTAGTTGTTTTCTGAGTTGTACCTATTTCATACTTTGTGTTGTGGTGTTGATAATACTTAACTTCTTCAAAATTTGGTTGTATTAAATATTATGATCCTTCTATCTATTTCATTCTAGTTGTATCTCACTTTATGATTTATTATTCCACCGTGCTGGTTATCTATCTTAGTTTTGTGATTGAGTTGTATCTTCTGAGATTGTCCTCCGTTCGGAGACTATCTTATTAGTCAGATTATTATATTGTGTTAGATATTATGGCCTAGGACAACGTTCTACCGCCGACACTACAGCGTATGCTGGACGTACCCACGTTTTCGTGCCCTTATACTGGATGCGGGTCGTATCACGCCCCGAAACCAGAATACTGGCAAGTAGGGACGGACCAGGCCAGCTACGTATGCCAAAGTACTCCAGTACCCCAAAATATGTATAAGCTGTCAAGACATGGAGGTTACTACTACAAGCTAACAATTAATCCTATGTCAAGAATCCTAGGTATCTCAATCACAGGCAAATATGTAAGGTACAAGAAGTATGATCATCAGACATCAAATAGTAAAGCGTCCCAAACTATATATACATGGATGACCATGAAGCTAGTAATACAAAGTGAAGAACTAGCAAGAGTAATAGTCATACATGATAAGCTCTAGCTATAGTCTAGAATAATACAAATCATGTTTTGGCCCGTAGGCTAAATGTCAAGTCCAAACACGAGCTAAACAAGTGCTCGGTGGCGAAAAGCCTCAAAAGAATAATGTACATAACTAGTGGACAAAAAGAAGAAAACCCACTCAGGTACTCTGGTGCTCCGGGTATTCACCAACGAGTGGAAGGTACGAAAGATTCTCGAACTCCTCAACTAAATCTGGTCAATGTAAAACCGGTAGGATCAGACCCCAATAGCAAGTACCACAAAAGAAGCCAAACTATGAACTAAAATTAGCAATAACTAACCCAAACAACAGATAGAGAGAGAAATAAGTAAATACGAATTGAGACTAGTGCATTACCAATGTACTTATCCCGAGAATAGAAAAAGATAATAAGTAAAGCAACATGTAGCATAAAGTAAATGACATGTGATATAATGTAAACTGTGGACATGTAAGCATGTTAGATAACTGGGACATGTGAGCATGTAAGGTAACTGGGATATGTAAGCATGTTAGGTAACTGAGATGTAACTGGGATATGTAAGCATGCTAGGTAACTAGGATATATAAGCATGCTAGGTAATTGGGATATGTAAGCATGTTAGGTCTATATAGAACGACAAATGATAAGAGGACTTGAAAACTATTCCGGAACCTAAGTTACTGTCACGACCCGTACCCAGTAGGGGCACGAAAAGTGGGAACGTCCAACCTACGCCGCATTGTCGGCAGTAGAACACTATTCTAGGTTACTATCTAATCAACAACCCATGCAATTATATAATGTACTTATCAAATCTCAACTCCGAACGGAGGACAAGTATAGATATAATGAAATCTCAATCAGTCTAAGCACGATAAGATAACACAGAAGTTTATAACTAAAGACTAAACAACAACAACAAATATAAACTAGTAAGTAATAATATCTCAAACAAACTCAAATACAAACTCAATATCTCAAGTTATTACAATTCAAGTTCTAAACATGAATCTAAAGCAAGTCTACTAGCTAGTCTCCCGATCACTCCTGAGTGTCGGGCCCAAATATAGCTAAGCCATCTCCTGCTCCAAGGCAAGTAGGGCAAGTGTGCTCAGGGTAAGCATCTGTAATATGTTGTCAACGTATCCAGTCAGGATTAGAATGAGCACAACTCATCTAGAAATCCCAAGTAAATTGCAAAGACTATAAAGCAGTTATAGACAATTATATTGATGAACATGGCAATTTTATATAGGTGATAATATAGAACAACAGTTAAAGTACAAGGAAAGTAATGTAACAAACATGAGAAGAAACATTACAAGGAAGACTGTAATATAAGCTAGCTGAACTAGAGTATTATGATATAAGTCCAGACTGTACAATGTAAGTCGAGTGTAATCCCAATGTGAGTCTAATACAAGATGAGTCGAATGTGATTGCAACCAATGTTCTAATAAGGTAGTTTGAATAAGGTGGTGCTAATAATGATCCATGATGGTTCTAATAATAATTCTAATCAATGATCCAAGTGTGTTTTAAAATACTAAAATAGACATGTAAATGGCTATGGGTAAATCCGGCACATCACTCACTGATCAGATGAGAGATGGCTATCGTTCGAATATTATTCACGGAGGGTGGTTCGAATAGTGGGAAATGTTCACATGTCTAATCAAATATTTTCTCGTCCATCAAATACAAGTGAATCTATAATCCGACACATCAATCGAATACAAGTCCAACCAGCACATGAAGATGCTAATAGGTGTGCAAATAGTTCGAATAGTAGAGG
Source organism: Iris pallida (assembly GCA_029216955.1). NCBI lineage: Eukaryota > Viridiplantae > Streptophyta > Magnoliopsida > Asparagales > Iridaceae > Iris > Iris pallida. Next base: position 16,785,750 of record JANAVB010000194.1, read on the forward strand.
CTAAACGAGTAAAGTATGTGTGTCGCATACATGAATTCAGAAATATCAATACGTGTTCGTAACAAGAATCACATAGAACTAACTATAACTGAAATACAGTAATCGACAAGTAAATGAAAGAACTGTCTGAGAATGTACTCACCTGATACCCTGTGCAACTGATAAAAATAGATGTCTGAACCTGAGTCACAAAGTCTTAAATAAAACAATACATGTTATGAAGTACTCAAAAATAAGGTAAATAAAGTATACAATGCAAACTATATGATTTCTAGGTCAATCTCGCTCAAAGTCAACTCTGGGTCAACTAAGTCAACATCTAATCAACTAGGTCAACAATAAGGCTATCTATAGTCAACTCTAGTCAACCTTGTCACTTAGATCTAGTGGGTCAATTTCTAGGTCCTTCATAGGCTAACACAAAAACCTATCTAAGTATCAATTAACCTATATATTATATATACTCATAATACAATTTATACATATATGATACCATACCATATAGTAGGATACCCCTACTCAAGACTCAAACCTAAACAAAAACTCCTCTCCGACCTGGAAACTTACTGAAATCCTATAACTAGGTATGCCTACCAAAATCTCATACTATTTACATATATATATATATATATATATATATATAAGGTAAAACATATATCCAACACAATATCTATATATCAAAACCTATATTATATAAACTCATGCCAAGACAAATCAAGCCAAGCCAAATCATGCCTGCAATTGTGGACAGAGCTCCTTCCCTTCTATTTAATTCTTTAACCTTTCTAACCTCTCATGCATCCTGCTACTCCATCCTATTCTCACTTCTCACTGAACTCACAAACCTATCTATAATGTATTACTCACACACATAAATACATATATATATAGATGTAAACCCCCTAAATTTCTACAATGATTTTTAAAATATTTTTGTATGTATTTTGTACTTCGTATCTGCACGTCGCATACGAATTCGCATTGCTGTATTTGCGTTGCGTACGAGAATTGCGTTTCATACTTGCTCAACGAGTGCGAATATGTGTCGAGGTACATATTTTAGAAAAATATTTTTATTATAAATTTTATTTTATATAGGAAAGTACATGTTCAAACAAATGTGATAAATATTTTTATTTGTATAAAAGAGTTATTTTGTTCGTCGTTTAAAAACAAGTAGTAATTTGGAAATTTTGGTTTATATGAAAAGTTTTCCAAATGTTTTGCGAAATTTGGAAATTGTTTATTAATATATCTTTGTTATTTATAAAAACTATTTTTTTGATTTAATATTTAAGTAACTACCTTGATTTTTGAAATTAATTAATGTTATATTTTAATATTTATGAAAATGATATTTAAGATTATGTTTTATTTAATATTTGAATTATTTGGATAATTTAAATTTGGGAAAGATTTTATTTTCAGGCATTAAATTAAAGGAAGTTATCTAGATTGATTTGATTTAGATTGCTTAAATTCTAAATCGACTTAAATAAAAAGATGGAATTATCCATCGGGGTTTAAACCAATACAAGTCCTTATCTAACTAGAATTTCTACCTCCTATATAAGGAGAGGCACTCCTCCATAAATTATCTACCATCCACAGAACGTGCATCTTGTCCGTGCCAACCCAAGCCTCGTGTATCGTGTCTGTGTCCATATAAATTTTATTCCAGTAGTACAGTTATCTGCGTCGTGTCGGACAGCCCCCAACATGACGACATGAAATCTAACCCTACGCCTGCTGTCATTCTCCGACTTTCTGTCACCCGAGCATCACCACCACCACCTTATAACCATGGCCACACCTCACCATCGCCACAACCTCCTCCCGCTCTCTGGCCAACCCCCTCTGGCCGAACCTCCATCAGTTACCAACGACACCACCGTACGGCCAGCCATCCCAGGCTGCACCCACCACCGTCACTGACAACCAGACCCACCATAGCAACTCAAAAAAAAAGGGAATCTATATCTCACCTATCCGTCGCCCCGGCGTCGACCACCATGCCGAGTCGTCCTCCGTGTCGAGCCCCCACGGCGTCTCCTCCGTGCGCACTGTAAGCCGCCACAAGCAGACTGTCTGACTTCCCCCTTCGAGTTGCGCCCGGTCCACGGTCGAACGTCGAGATCCCACTCGAGCGGATCTTCCCGAGCGCGTCGGCGCTCACCCATCCCGATTGTCGCAGTCGAGCACCGCAGTCGCGATCGCTGCGCGCAGCCACGGCGCCGATCGCGGCAACTTCGGTGGCCGTCTTCTCCGAAACCACCGCCTTACGACCGAGCCCTCCGCCTACGCCTCCCAGTCGACCTCCGCGCCGGGCCGACGTTGCTAAGAACCGGCAACTCGGCACCACCTGCGCCAGCGGCCCTAATGGCCAATTTTTACCGCCTTCCCGAAGCATCCTCCGCCAACGACTTCCCAGGGTGCCGTGCCCAACCGCCACCGTCGATCGAAGCCCTCTCCTCTTTCCGCTCAATCTCTAGCTGGTGGCGCAAGCGCCGTGTTTGGTGTGCTCCATCGCGCCCAGAGCCCGCCGACGCCCGCCGGTGAGAAAGCCCCGAACTCTTCTCCCCTGTTTCTTCCCCTCTTTTCCAACTCTCTCTCTCTCTCTCACTGTGTTAATTTAGGGAACATCATAGATTTATAAATTTATATTATTATTATTATTATTAGTATTATTATTATTTATTATTATTTATTGTTATTATTATTATTGTTATTATATGTTACTGTTATTATTATTATTATTATTACTATTATATATTACTGTTATTATTATTATTATTATTATTATTATTATTAGTATTATTATTAGTTAGGATTACTGCTATTATAATAAACTTAACACAGTTGAAACATTTTTACCAATATCAAAATTTTAAATTATAAATTTTAGTTTTAAACCTAAAATATATTATTATATATTCATAGGATATGGTGATAGGTTTTAACTAAATTATTTTTATATTATTTTTCTAAAGAATATCGTGATTAGTAAAATGCAGTTTTAAATATATCATAAATATCTCTCGATTTTAAATATCTTGACCCTTAAAGTGTATCTTCTTGATTATAAAATATTTTATGGTATTTTTAAAATATTTATCTAATTAATAAAATATAGATTTCTACAAAAATCTTTACGAACTTAGAATGATTGTAGCCTAAAATTATTTTCGGTTCTTCAAGTATTATATGGACATGTATTTGGCTAATAAAAAGGTATTTTTCCAAAATTATAAATATAAGGTATTTTTAATTACGTAAATTATTATGAAAGTAGTTTTCAAAAAATTAGTACATATATTTATTTCCACAAATTTTCTTCAACTTAGCTGATAATGACTATCGTACCTTTACTTCCTTCCCGATTTCGGACCCTACGCCTCGATCATGGCTATTGGACTGTTGGGACATGACAGAACATCGCACCACCAGGTGACACACCAGGTAAGATACCTTGTCATAATTTACTGTTTATAAATTAGTCTGTATTTTATTTATTGCATATCACTGTGTATTTATTTTTAGTTCTTTTAACTGTATCATTATTACAGTTCCTGATCTAGTGCCTACTCAGTGATATTAGCTGTATTTTATTATTATCCTTTGATTGCAAATGGACCTAGAGTTAAAGGACTACCACTAGTTTAGTTTATTACATAAACTTTAACACTGATGTGCCACGAGATGTGTGAGTTGTGAGTAGCATATAGCATCCGAACTTGTGTGTTGGTTGAACACTGATGCGTATATGACGTGCATTAGGTCTAACTATCAATAGTTGTTTGTTAGAAGATTTGATACTTAGTAGTGTTACATGGTCGTAGATGCGACATGATATGTGCATTGGGTGGGAAGAACATTACCTGACGTACAGGCTTCTTTGCACTTCCCTGATTACCTGTGCGCTCCTCCAGAGACGCAGGCTCCAGGTGCCCTCTGACGTTTTCCAGAGCATTATGGACGTACCCCTTGCACATGGTGCCCTCTAACGATCTTCGGACGTTATGGACGTGGGCCCCTGGTGCCCTATATGGGGACTATGCTAATCCCATTTACAGCCAGGGCTCATGCGTCGAAGGATTGTTTCTCAACTGCATGATCACTTTAGTATGTTAGATTACCTTATTGTTGTCTTGTCACTTACTTTTGTTTGTGGTATATTTTATATTCAGTATTTGTATGGCATGTTTACTGTATCTTGTTACGTCCCTCTGAGGACCTGGTTATCTCGCCAGGTGTGTGCTCTTGTCTTTCGCAGGTGTTCTAGCTGTGGCCATGATCATCTGTATGTCTTCAAGGATGATTGCACTTTGATCGTCTTCGCTTCGCTCACCAAACTCTTTCCTTTATTATGTATTTCTTTTCATAGTTGGTAGTAGATTTGTCTCCGTCTAACGATTGTATACATGACAAATTCAAAGTTGCTTTTATATTATTATTTATCTTTGTGGATGAGATTTAGTGCCTTGGTTACTGCATTTTACAACTTATGTATACATACGACGGTCCATATACTTCGTATGTATACATCTGGCTTGGTTACGTTCTAGTCTTTCTATTTTTGGGACTGGGGTATTACATATTTTTCTGGTGGCCCATGCAGGTCAAGTTTGCCATTTCGGTTACATGACTGTACCGAATGGGCCTGCAATATAGGATTAGAGTCTAGAATCTCATCCACCTACTTGATATCCTTTCTTGACTTCAAATTTTGAACTCTTGTTTGACGTCCTTGATTTGCATCTTGCTTGGCTCCTTCTACCGTAAATTCTTAGTTTTATGCTTAGTAAGGTGACTACACTAGTATATGCTCATAGGTTAAACACATGACTAGAAGGTTACATTGATAATTAATATGCATTGAGATTTTATTTGAGTTATACAAGCATTTATTTTTTGAGAAATATGATCTTAAGGATTAGTTAATTCCAAGTTGGATAGTAGCATATTACCGCTTCCAAAAGATAGTTGGAATTTTATTTTGATATTACAAGGTGATATACACAAGAGGATAGCTAGATCGAGAAAACAAATTGATTTGATTTTGCGTTTTAATTTTTGAAGGTCTTTGAACATTTATAATTTATTGAGTTATAGCTATACATCTTTTGGAGGTATATAAATTTGATTTGAAAAGGATCATAAAATTTTAAATATGGAAGTATGATTTACGATTGACCAAAATTTGAGGATGATTGCTAAATTTTGGTAAAATGTTTTTGAATTAAATTACGTCATATGATCTATGATTTATAAAGTTATTTAGATATCGAGTTTAAAGCCTTGATTATGGATATTTAAATTTTGGTAAAAAAGGGATTTTAAATTGAGTCGCATGATTTGCGATTGATGAAATAGGCTAAGAGTTTACCTCAAGGTAAATTTGAGAATTAGAAATTTTAAAGTGATGGTTTATTATGAAAGTTTAGTTGCGCTGCATTCGATATGATGAAGATTATTTGGAATTAATTAAAAGAAATTAAACTTTAAGTTATGATTAGACATTTGGTGGAGTATCTTGAGATTTTTATTTAGAAACTTTGAGGAACTTAAAATTTGGAATTAGATCATATATTGGTAGAGGACCAAGAAGCAAATAAGTCACCATAATGGGATACAAGTATTCCTCATTGATTGCCATGACAGTTGTATATACTCGAGTATAGTTAAGTCATCTGCCAAACCATGTGAAGATATCTCAATCTTGACATACTCGACTTTTCCCTCAAATCTAGACCTTTATTCGTGACAGACTAATCGTTGACACTTAGAAAAAAAATTAGAATCATTTCCTTGACCATACCCTTATCTAAGAGACTACTTTCTCTCTAGAAACTGTGTCCCTAACTTATTTTTACCTCGATCTACGAGATTCTATTAATTATCTTATTTCGTGCTTTAACATTTTATTTTGTGCAATAATTAGTACCCCATGAAAACCCACTTTCTATTTTTGATCTTTTGATGTCCCTTACCGTGACTTTGATATTCAGAGTGTAATACTAGCTGTTATCTTCCAACAAATTTCATATGCAAAACCTAGATGAGCTCACCTTCATGTAGGTATATCATGTCCCACTAAAACACGTCCCCTTGTACTCTATTTTTATGGTACGACTTTCGGGTCATAAAGACTCAACTATAACCCTTACCATGGTACCGATATACTTTTGACTACATATATGGATTCAACCTCGACTCAATTTTGTTGACCCAATATATGATTGCGATATACTAAATCCCTTAAATGCTTAACTTTGCGTTTTATCTTGACTGCTTAACCCTTGTCATTTATTTTCATGTCTTATCTCGATTCACTTAGACATAGCATCTTTCGTTTTTCAAAATTACAACCCTTACCCTTCTCCCTTCCCATTTAAATTGCTTTACTTATATTTCACTATGATTCCTCCATACTTTATACAACCTTGTTCCTTGTATAATTCCCTTAGGCGAAATGAAAATTGATCATGACATTCTTGGGTTAGTAGAGGTTAGATTAGAGAAACCCACATCATGGATAAATAATACAATTGGTTAAGATAATTACGAGATTACGAGGTATAGATTGGACATAAATGAAAATGTTCGATAAATCCAAATAGATGAAGTAAGAAATGTTATATTGTGTTTTGGTAAGACACTCAAGGGTAAATAGACTTCTCGAATTTCAAAATTTGTTTTGAGGTAACTAAATATCGAGTGAAAATTTTTCTAAAGCTTTGGTGGTTTAAGAACCAAGTTTATATATACAAATTTATGGATGCAAATTTTGATAAAGACAATGTTGACGTTGCCTTCGATAACATATAGTATTATGATGATATTAGTTTTCAAGGATAACCAATTGTTGAAGAAAGAAACCCTTACATTTTGATGCATAGAGAATTAAGTTCTAAGATGATCATGAATATGAACTGAAGATGAGTTTTATTTCTACCATCAAAAAGAGGAGACTGTTGAATTCAAATTTTTGAGGGAGACTGATAAATATTTTAGGAAAATTTTCAATTATGATGATAAAGATTGAGTTATGAAGGTATACTGTTTGTTTTTTGAGATTTATCATTGAAGACGGACTTTTATTTTGGTACCTATGGATGCATTGTACATTGACCAATAAATACAAATTTGTAGTAAGAAGATTTTAACTCTTACTTGGGCCAAATTGGTTGAAGGTTTTGAAATTTTAATTTTAGAGGAAATTATAACTTGGGAAGATATATATATGTGAGCTAGTATAATGGGGATTATGGAATTCAAAATTTTAGACTAATTGAAATTTTATGACGAGATAGAGAAAGTTAGAGTAAATTTATAATCATATTTGTTTTGTTAAATTTTAAGGGGACGTGGTAGGAAAGTGATATTTGGAGAGAACAATTTATGATAAGAGAGACTACCTGAATATTAATGATATTAAAGGATTAAGGAGTTTATTACCTACTTATGAGGTTGCCCCTTTTTAAGGTTAATGTTAGGGTTGATCGAGCTTAGTCATTGATTGATTGTCATATACATGATCGTAATCTAAAACCATCGAATTTTTTTTTCTACTCGATCAAATGACATATTGCCATTGAAATGTCGCTCGCCTCCTCGCATAATATTTTGTTTGCATTCTCGTCCCAAGAAGATCTCGTACATCTATTCGAATAAACTCTTTCCAACCCCTTCGCCCTACCGACCCTAATTACTTCTAAATTTCGAAGACGAAATTCTTTTAAGTTGGGTAGGATTAAACCCTCTAAATTTCTACTACGATTTTAAAAATATTTTTGTATGTATTTTGTACTTCGTATCTGCACGTCGCATACAAATTCGCATTGTTGTATTTGCGTAGCGTGCGAGAATTGCGTTTCGTATTTGCTCGACGAGTGCGAATATGTGTCGAGGTACATATTTTAGAAAAACATTTTTATTATAAATTTTATTTTAGATAGGAAAGTACATGTTCAAACAAATGTGATAAATATTTTTATTTTGTATAAAAGAGTTATTTTGTTCGTCGTTTAAAAACAAGTAGTAATTTGGAAATTTTGGTTTATATGAAATGTTTTCCAAATGTTTTGCAAAATTTGGAAATTGTTTATTAATATATCTTTGTTATTTATAAAAAATATTTTTTGATTTAATATTTAAGTAATTACCTTGATTTTTAAAATTAATTAATGTTATATTTAAATATTTATGAAAATGATATTTAAGATTCTGTTTTATTTAATATTTGAATTATTTTGATAATTTAAATTTGGAAAATTTTTTATTTTTAGGCATTAAATTAAAGGAGGTTATCTAAATTGATTTGATTTAGATCGCTTAAATTCTAAATCGATTTAAATAAAAAGATGGAATTATCCATCGGGATTTAAACCAATACAAGTCCTTATCCAATTGGGAATTCCCACCTCCTACATAAGGAGAGGTACTCCTCCATAAATTATCTAGCATCCACAGAACGTACATCGTGTCCGTGCCAACCCAAGCCTCGTGTATCGTGTCTATGTCCACATAAATTTTATTCCAGTAGTACAGTTATCTACGTCGTGTCGGACAGCCCCGACACGACGACATGAAATCTAACCCTACGCCTCCTGCCGTTCTCCGACTCCCCGTCACCCGAGCATCACCACCACCACCTCATCACCATGGCCACACCTCACCATCGCCACAACCGCCTCCCACTCTCTGGCCAACCCCCTCTGGCCGAACCACCATCAATTACCTACGGCACCACCGTACAGCCATCCATCCCAGGCCGCACCCACCACCGTCACCGACAACCAAACCCACCACAGCAACTCAAAAGAAAAATGGAATCTACATCTCACCTGTCCGCCGCCCCGGTGCTGACCACCATTCCGAGTCCTCCTCCGTGTCGAGCCCCCACGGTGTCTCCTTCGTGCGCGTTGAAAGCCACCGCAAGCAGACTGTCCGACTTCCCCCTTCGAGTCACGCTCGGCCCACGGTCGAACGTCGATCTCCCACTCGAGCGGATCTCCCCGAGCGCGTCGGCGCTCACCCATCCCGACCGTCGCAGTCGAGCGCCGAGGTCCCGATCGCTATGCACAGCCACGACGCCGATCCTGGTGACTTCGGTAGCCGTCTTCTCCGAAACCATCGCCTTCCGACCGAGCCCTCCGCCTATGCCTCCCAGTCGACCTCCGCGCTGGGCCAACGTCAATCAGAACCGGCGAACCGGCACCACCTGCGCTAGCGGCCCTGCTGGCTGATTTCTGCCGCCTTTCCGAAGCATCCTCCGTCGCCGACTTCCCAGGGTGCCGCGCCCAACCGCCACCGTCGATCGAAGCCCGCTCCTCTTTCCGCTCGATCTCCACCCGGTGGCCACAAGCGTCGTGTCTGGTGTGCTCCACCGCGTCCAGATCCCGCCGACGCCCGCCGGTGAGAAAGCCCCAAACTCTTCTCCCCTGCTTCTTCCCCTCTTTCCTTACTCTCTCTATCACCGTGTTAATTTAGGGAACAACATAGATTTATAAGTTTATATTATTAATAATAATAATAATTATTATTATTATTATTATTATTATTATTATTATTGTTATTATATATTACTGTTATTATTATTATTATTATTACTATTATATATTACTGTTATTATTATTATTGTTATTATTATTATTATTATTATTATTATTATTATTAGTTAGGATTACTACTATTATAATTAAGCTTAACACTGTTGAAATATTTTTACTAATATCAAAAATTTAAATTATAAATTTTAGTTTTAAACCTAAAATATATTATTATATATTCATAGGATATGGTGAATAGGTTTTACCTAAATTATTTTTATACTATTTTTCTAAAGAATATCGTGATTAGTAAAATGCAGTTTTAAATATATCATAAATATCTCTCGATTTAAATATCTTGACCCTTAAAGTGTATCTTCTTGATTATAAAATATTTTATGGTATTTTTCAAATATTTATCTAATTAATAAAATATAGATTTCTAGAAATTTTTTTACTAACTTAGAATGATTGTAGCCTAAAATTATTTTCGGTTCTTTAAGTATTATATGGACATGTATTTGGCTAATAAAAAGGTATTTTTCTAAAATTGTAAATATAAGGTATTTTTAATTACGTAAATTATTATGAAAGTAGTTTTCAAAAAATTAGTACATATATTTATTTCCACAAATTCTCTTCAACTATCTTAGCTGATCATGACTAATCGTACCCTTACTTTCTTTCCGATTTCGGACCCTACGCCTCGATCATGGCTATTGGACTGTTGGGACATGACAGAACATTGCACCACCAGGCGACACACCAGGCAAGATATCTTGCCATAATTTACTGTTTATAAATTAGTCTGCATTTTATTTATTGCATATCACTGTTTATTTATTTTTAGTTCTTTTAACTGTACTATTATTACACTTTTGGATCTAGTGCCTGCTCAGTGATATTAGCTGTATTTTGTTATTATCCTTCGATTGTATATGGACCTAGAGTTAAGGGACTACCACTAGTTTAGTGCATTACATAAACTTTGACACTGATGTGCCATGGGATATGTGAATTGTGAGTAGCATATAGCATCCGGACTTGCGTGTTGGCTGATCACTGATGCGTATAAGATGTGCGTTAGGTCTAACTGTCAATAGTTGTATGTTAGAAGACTTGACGGTTAGTAGTGTTACATGTTCGTGGATGCGACATGATAGGTACATTGGGTGGGGAGAACATTACCTGACGTATGGGCTTCTTTGCACTTCCCTGATTACCTGTGCGCTCCTCCGGAGACGCAGGCTCCAGGTGCCCTCTGACGTTTTCCAGAGCGTTATGGACGTACCCCTTGCACATGATGCCCTCTGACGATCTTCGGACATTACGGACGTAGGCCCCTGGTGCCCTATATGGGGACTATGCCAATCCCATTTACAGCCAGGGCTCATGCGTCGAAGGATTATTTCTCAACTGCATGATCACTTTAGTATGGTTAGATTACCTTATTGTTGTCTTGTCACTTAATTTTGTTTGTGTTATATTTTATATTCAGTATTTGTATGGCATGTTTCTTGTATCTTGTTACGTCCCTCTGAGGACCTGGTTATCTCGCCAGGTGTGTGCTCTTGTCTTTCGCAGGTGTTCTAGCAGTGGCCATGATCACCTCTATGTCTTCGAGGATGATTGCACTTTGATCGTCTTCGCTTCGCTTGCCAAACTCTTTCTTTTATTATGTATTTCTTTTCATAGTTGGTAGTAGATTTGTCTCCGCCCAACGATTGTATACATGACAAATTCAAAGTTTCTTTTATATCATTATTTATCTTTGTGGATGAGATTTAGTGCCTTGGTTACTGCATTTTATAGCTTATGTATACATACGATGGTCCATATACTTCGTATGTATACAGCTGGCATGGTTACGTTCTAGTCCTTCTATTTTTGGGACTGGGGCGTTATAATAGATAACTTACATACATACATCTATCAACTATACTATCAACTGGAAACCAAAATGGCCAAGGCCAAAGCAATGGTTGTCACAACACTGCTCCTACTGCTGCCTACTCTACAGCACTCTCACATAGGGTAAGCCTACTGCCAACTGAGCTTACTGCTCAGGAACTGCTAACAACTGCTAGAGGCCAGGCCAAGGAAATCCAAGCTTAAAACTCAGGGAGCCAAGTCCCTGCTACTACTATCTCAGGATACCAACCCAAATCCAAAACTTCTTCCTTCTCAGGTATCTCATTACCTGTCAGTGAATTCAAAACCCAGGATCCCAACCATCATAATACTCAAATTATACTTAATATCTCAAACAAAAACCTCACTATCAATATTAACTTATTCCAAAATCTCAGGAATTCAAACTGAACATTCAATATCAACCTATATTAGAAATTCCAAAATTCAAACAAATCTTATGTAAACACCCAATCTCAAGAATCAGTCACTCAATCTCAGGAATTTGTGAAATTGAAATCCAAATCTTAGGTATCACCTATCAATATTAACATCTCAGGATACCTCTCAAACATTCAAAGCCTAAACATCAAACTCTGATATAAAATCTGAACTTAAATACAAAAAACCCTAAACTCGATAACCCATTCAAACTCAACACTCAAACCATAGTATTAGTAAGCACCAAGTCACTTCGATTTCAAAACCCAAATCCTAATGAAACCCAAAACTCATGTGTACCAGTATCTAGCATGCAAGTATCCATCTAGGAATATGTCTACGTGTCCAGAGACTGGACACGAAGTGTCCAAACAACATAAATACAATGTATCAGACATAGCAGTGGAAGGCTGCCTCGTGCAGCCATGTCGAGTCCATTTGGACTCGACACAGAGCTCGAGACGAGTTGTGCTCGTGTACGGTCATAAAGGGGGTCTAGGGCTAGGGTTTCAAGTGCCTGCATGAACCCCAATATGTGTCGTGTCTAAGTTTTAAAGCCATATCAGTGCCGAGTTTTCGACTGTGCACTGTGTATATAAAACACGTGCGAGTGAGATTTCTCACAATCCACTTGATGAAATCTCCTAAAATTTTATGTGCATTGTGTCAGTATTTTCCTCCATCTCTCCATAAAATTTTGTGTCAAACCGTGTTGTGTACAGTGCACACGACGTGTCCAGCAGTAGGGGAGCTGCACGCTGTGTCGTGCAGCGTCTCCGTGTCCAAATACGTGTCCAAAACAGTGGTAAAATCGACTCAGTCGATTAGGGTTGTGATCTACACACTAAGGGCTACACATAAATGTAATTAGTTTTGGAAAACATGAATATTTATTTCTATGAGGTATTTCATCGAACACTATAAATAGTTCTCCGATACTCTTCCGATACATGTACCAAATGGATCCGATTTCTAACCAAACTTAAACTAGGGCTAGGGGACCCTAAATGAATGCATCCATGGAGAGAAATCTAGAAATTACTAGGTTTAAAGGTCATTACCAATTGAGAGTTGGAATCTCAATGAAAGCTTCTAGATCTAGATCTTCACCAAGCTCCAATAGTCAAATTGCTCCCAATCCTTGCTAGCTAGCCAATATAGACCTCTTCTACAGTAGGGGAGTGATTTGCAATTGATTTGGTCCAATTTGGAGTTGATTTGGAGGAAGGGGTGAATTTGGGAAAGAACACTAAACTAGGGTTTGTAGGTTTAATGAAAGAGGCAAGGGGATGTGAACATGTGTTTAAGGGTGGGGGTCTCTTGATGGCAGCCTAGGGTTATTTCTAGGGTTAGGGTTAAGTTTCATAAGGTTTGGAGGCCTCTACATACATAATTCAAGCCTTCCTAATAAAGGGGCTGAGTAAATATCTAGCCTTAAACAAATATCTACCTTTAAACTAATATCTAGATATTCCTAACCTTGCCATGATGGAAGCTTCTAATCTAATATCTAGGCTCATGGATAATATCTAGGTTAGGGAAATTCTAGGTTAATCTCTAGCAAAACACTTAGCACATTATCACTTAATCAAAATCCTAATTAATTCAAAAGTCACAAAATGACCAAAATACCCTTAGGCTAAGAAGTTGTAATTAGTCATTCTAATCATATGGTTAGGTCCCCATGGTCATGGTTAGTCTCTAGGCTAAGTAGGTCTAAGGTTACACTAGCAAAACATCAAAAATCATAAAGCACCAATTTAAATAGTATTAAATTATTTAAAATTCACCAAAAATTATTAACATGAATTATATCATATTATTTAATAATCAATTTGACAAAAGTTCAAAATTATTATCATTTTAGAAAAGTGGGTGTTACAGTTACAACCCGTAAACCAAACAAGGACCGGGGTTGTAACCCTTCTCCTGAACAGAACTTAGTCTCTAATTATTTATCGACAAAAGTAAAGTATAAACAATGATGTACCGAAATAAACAAATTCAGACACTGCCTAGACAAAACTAGACTAGACTGGACTCCATACAATAATCACGGCCAAGCAATGAGTACGGCTTTATACTTTAGCTAACTAGGGTTGTCATAATCCTAATTACTAACATATGTAAGTTTGAGAAATCCAATTCCTGTTACTTGCCCTGCAAACTACCCGATTGATTCAAGCCAAAAGAAAAATAAGTATAGCAGACACACTGCAGTAAGATACTTGTGTCCTAAGGAGGTGCCCCACTCGACGGTGTGCTGAAAGTGTGCTCATCATGACAGATAGCTCCAAATCCCATGTATATATATAAGACCATGAAACAAGGGTTACAGGTAACCGGGAAAGTCTCTAATGATCTAGATAATCAAGCTAGTTGTTTAGTCCTTGATATTTTTTGTTGGATTCTGGGTGTAGCATTCCTCAGAATCCAACCTAGACACGAGACATGCAAGACTGGACAAAAGCAAGAATATGCACTATAACAAGCCACAACAAGAAAATATAATAAACTGGAAGCTAGGATTGCGCCATGACAAGCCACTATCATGTAAGCAAGGAAAGACATGTACAAGAGGGCACCACGACAGGTCACTATCTAGTAAGCAAAGAAGACATGTAATATGGGTGCGCCACAACGGACCACATCAAAGAAATTCTAGACATGGCATAGACTGTAACGCACAATAAATCCGGGAAGGCTCCGGGAAGGCATAGCTACACATATCATATTATATAAAAAAGACTCGAAAGGAAAGGCATATCATGGCATATAAGAAAGAATCAAAAGGAAAGACATATCCTGGCATATGAGAAGGAATAAATAAAAGTAGGTACATGTGTTGGTGTTAAGTGTATATAGGGTGTACAATCATTCTCTAACTATACAAGATCATCTAATCATGTTAAGAATCTATTATAGCTAAAAAAAATCAAGTTATTAAGTTGGGTCGTCGCAGGTTAGGCCAAGTATAGAAAACCTATAAAGAAGATCAAAGAAATTCATGGCGAATTGAAACTATCAGTATATAAAACACATGAGCATATAGGGAAATATGTGGCACAAGTGGTGCAGGAAACTACGTGCGCCACTGGGATGCACAAGTGGTGCAGAAAACTGTAGGCGACACTGGAATGCACAAGTGGTGCAAAAAACTATGTGCACCACTAGAAAGCACGAGTGGTGCAGGAAACTGTGTGCGCTAATGGGATGCACCAGTAGTGCAGGAAACTGTGTGTGCCACTGGGATGCACAAGTGGTGCAGGAAACTGTGTGCGCCACTAGAAGACACTAGTGGTGCAGGAAACTGTGTACGCCACTGGGAGGCACAAGTGGTACAGGAAACTGTGTGCGCCACTGGGAGGCACAAGTGGTCAAAAAACTGCTTGCGCCAATGGTAGGCACAAGTTGTCAGAAAACTGATTGCCTTCTCCAAGTCAGCACCGAAGTGCATAGGAAAAGCATAAACTTCAAATATCCATAACTTCCCCGTAACAAGTCAAAATCAAGACTTTCAAGGTCAAAATTGGGTAGAACGAAATTTTTCACAACATGGAACCATAAGATTTTGGAAATAACAAACTTATAGAGATCAAAACCTAGAAAACAAAAAAAGTCTCAAAACTTAGATCTACAAAAATGTAACCATCAAAACAAAAAACTTCAAGTTCTAAAGAGGCTTAAAATCTTGCAAGGAAGAGAATGGTACAAACAAAAATGATAGAAGAATATATTGTTCAAGATTTGGCAAGATGTACTTGCCTAGGTTCTCTAGCAACCAAGCCTAACCTTCTACTCCACCACCAAGAGGGGTACGAAGCCACACTCTATGCCTCAAGGCCAAGCACTTGGCAAGCTCCAAGGGGGAGAGAAGTGAAAGAAGAAATGAAGAGAGGGTGAAGAGAATAAAAAGAAAGATGAGAGAGAAAGTGAAAGGGTATATATAGAAGGAAAATTAATCTTGACCATTGGATGGTGATCCATGACAAAATCTAAGTCAATCTTGGCCATCCAAACAAAACCAAATATCCATTGGATAATAAGGTGCATCTATACTATTCATCAAAATATCTAAATACTATTCATCAAAATATCCAAAACACTATTCACAAAAATATCTAAAATCGAAAATATCTAAAATGTGAAAAATATGTCCGGACGATATGCCGTAGGTATACACCGGTATACTGGCGGTATGCCGGCCAAGAAAAAAATTTATAAGTTAGGAAATTTTTTAAAACATTACGAAAACCAAGATAATAAGAAATATACTACAAAATACGTATCCGTATATAAATACTGATATTGTGAGACGAGTCTCACAACTCTCCACAACTTAAAAATAAATTCCGTCATCGAAATTTCCTAAATCTAGTCAAGCATGAAAACCAAACCAAAGAGCTGAAAAATCATGACAATCAAAACAAAGCATAATATGTCGGTAAGATAAAGACAATAGTAATATAAGTAAATGCGTAAGCAATAACACAACCGCAATCAAGAAGGATTAGAGGCATATGAATAAATATGTCTCCTGAGTCAGTTGAGTAGGGACCCGCCCTTGCTGGCCCACGGTGACTCCAAAAATAGATACGGGTCAAGTCTCAAAGTAAGTCGGTACCAATGACTTAGTCTAAGACATGACTCTACCCATGACATATCTTCGTAGTCGAGACATGTGATAGATATCATGTATCTCAATAAACGAAGATAAAAGAGTGGAATGAGAAACTCTCATTCACTCACCGAATAAGTCAAGCCAACCGTTGTACTCCGGATATAGGTGGAATACAAGGTCGCTGACAAGAACCCAAGATATACTGCCACTACCTGGCCTGCTACTGAAAGATGAATCCAAAGGGCATAACTGAAAGAAGACCATGAAAATGGTACTTGAGACTCCCAAGGTACTACCCTCATGCTGATACTAAGGCTGCCCCTGAGACTGCGCATACAACTGTGCTCTGTGCTGTCTGACCTTCTGAGCTCACTATGGCAGAGGATACTGTGCCAATGGCTGAACATCTAGTATTGGTCCTAGCTGCTCATCTACTGCTGCAGGTGGTGACTGAGGTGACTGAAAAGACTGAGGTGGTACATCTGGTGTAGCTGGTCGTCCTCAAGACATCAGATAGGGGCAAGTGCTAACTGAATGGTCCTCTGCTCCACAACAGAAGCATCAGCTACTGGTCGCCCAACAAACTGATCTGAGATGCCCTATCTTGCCACAATAGGTACATGTATCTTGTTCTACCTGATACTGCTGCTGGTCTCTCTGCCTATGAGCTTGGGCATGCATATATTGCTGAGGCCTTACCTGATGGAATGTATGGGACATCGTCGTTGAAGGCCTTTGAGCTCGCTTCTGCTGAACTGGTGCTGGTGCTCCGAACTGTGGAACTGTAGGCTGGAAGGATGAAGATCCAGCTGAACTCCTCCGGGGACAAATCCCTATCATGTGGTCTGGTGATCCGCATGACAAATATAGAAAGTTGGCCCTCCGACAAGTAAGATGAGTGTACCCTCCCCTTCTACAGAAGGAACATACGACTGGTAACTCCTGGTGCTGGTGTGGATAATTGTATGAAGGTACTGGTACCTCTTACGACCCTCAGTTCTAGATGTGGTCCTCCTGGCTAGATGCTCGTGCTCTTGTACTGTCTCTACAGTAGGTCGGGCTTGATAAGCTAACTGACTAGAAGATTGGTACTGCCTGGCTCCACCTTCTGGCTGCAAGTCCTCTGCTTGAAATACTTCTGATATTCCTTGCCCACTAAGGTCTATCAACATCTGGATACTCTGCTAGAGAACGAGATCTCGTTGTTGTTGTGACTCCATCATATCCTTCATGATCCCTAGGAATGCATGCACATCGACATGATCTGATACTACCTCTGCTCGGACTGTTGACTGGACTGGTGATACAGGATACCCTGACTCTGGCAATACCGTATCTGGATGATGATCTAGAACTAGTACTGACTGATAAGACTCTGGCTGAACTGGCAATACTGACTGTATGAACATAATTGGCTGATCAAGATGGACAGACATCACCGCCCTCGGGTCGACTCTCGACTCTGCTTCTGAATGCTGAGACTGATCCTCCAGAACTAGACTAACAAAAGGATATTGACTTGCCATCCGCAAAATTGGAACAAGCTGATCGAAAGGATTAAGAATAGTGCTCCTGAAAGTTAAAGACACAAGGATCAAATCGAGGGAACAAAAAAGATCAACGATTAAGGCAGATATTGTAGTACCCCATCCCGCTCAGTCAATCGGAAGAATCGAAATGTCGATGACGTTCGGACTAGCCCTGCAACGGCTACTCAAAGTCTTGTTCGGTCGAGGCGACCCCTCGCTCAGGTGGGTGGATTCGGTGAACATGACTCAGCTTGGCCTTCGTACTAATAAAATAAAAGTTTTCAATATAAAGTAGGCTTGATAATAAAAGATGCAAATCCATATAGCTACATGAATAATCCCAAGTTGGGTCGATTGACTTAGAACATGGAAGAGGTCCCACGGTCGGCTTAGAATCGTTGCATGATGGCTTTTAAAATGACACTCGGTCCTTCGTCCCGTGGCTTGGGAGAAGTAAATGTTGGTCTTCGTCACAAAGCTGAGAGTTAGCCTAAGTCATAGGTGACGCTCGCTTAAATGCTTCATAAAGCATGCACGGTCCCATCGTCCAAGGCTTGACATATTCTTGGTTCATCCCATGAGTTAAGTTGCGTTGTACGGCTTGTGGCATAAGTCTAGGCACCCGAATGACTTGGATATTCAAAGTCGAACGCGTGCAGGGCACATTCTCACGATGCGAGGCTTGACGCAACCTTTGCTCATCAAGTTGTTGCATGATTAAGTTAGGCTAAGTTATGCTAGGCTATCGAAGTCATTCTAAGCAATGTCCCATGTTTTCTGTGTCGGTCAAAATACTTGGTCCCACGATTCCAAGGCCCGTCGTATAAATTATGACTTGGGCGGTAGTGTCGCGTAGAACACAGTTGGCTTAAGGCACGATTTCATAGACTTAGTATTTTAAGGCACAGACCACGATTGATTCAAAGTGAGTTTTGGAAAAAAGGCTTTCTAATAGGAGTTCCTGAGTTGAGTAAAAATGATAGGGCAACAAGGAAGAATGCTCGCGACCATGGGTCGTCGAGGCAGTCTCAAATGCTAGAAGTCTTGAACTTGGTCCTGAAAGGATGGTAACACTGGAAGAAGAATGATTGTGTGAGACGTCTGTTCGAGTCGAGTCTTGTCGACAACTTATCGACAAGGGCGATGGATCCTCAAGCGGTAACCGGGGCCAAGTTGTCAACAAGGGCGATGGATCCTTGAGCGGCAACCCGGGGCCACGGGACCAACTCGTCCTAGGAGGAAACTGGGTATAGTCGTGCAAGGATGATAGCACAGGTTAAGCGAAGATTTGCAACGGGGCTAGCTACTTGCATTTAAAGGACCCCGACCAACAAAACTATACGTCCATGATAGCTTGTGATACTAGTGACCTTTCATATAGATAGGTCGGCATGGGTGGCAATCTGCATGTGTGTCTTTGGATTGAGTCGAGTTGAATAGGTGCGTTGTAGAAGCATGGAAAAGTGGATATTGCTTTTAGTTCCACATCGGAAAGGAGAAGAAGAAAGGGCTCATTCCATTCTATATATAGAGCCCCTTGCCTCCTTTGAAAAGGGCACCAAAAAAATTTAAATATAATAAAAAGAAAAGAAAAGGGAGCCCGTTATCTAGGGAGCCCGTTCGACATACAAAAAGTTGCAACAGTGCTTCTTCTTCTTTTGGATCGGCTGCAAGTTCTTCACTCGCCATTTTGGCAAAGATAAAGTTGGATTCTGAGTACTATGTGCCTTCACGGGCTAGTACGAAGAAATCCAAGTCAGCACGGGCCATGCACCCTAAATGTGCTATGCCAGCAGTAAACCAGAGATGTGCACTAAAATTCATGTGCACAGTCGAGGGTAAGCTGTACAGAGTCGACTCGGGTGCTTTAGCACCAACAACGAGCCAACTCCAAAAGTCTCCCTTCCACTAGGGTGCATTTTATGCGCTGGAACCAAGTCAGGGGGACAAATCTCTTGCAGGCCAGACCCCGTGTGGCCCATTGAAAATGTCGAAGCTTCCAACATGGACTCTTCCTACTACGCACCTTCGGGTGCTAAGTCGAAGAATTCTAGGGTAGTATGGGCTCAACAAGCCCAGTCAACTGTCTAATCTTCTGACGGTCAGCAGGTACCATTAACTGTTACACGGGTCCCTGATGGAAATTTGTATAGAACCTCCCATGTCCAGCCCTCTGCGACAAATGGACAGGGCATGTCCTAAAATTCTCCCTACAACGATCGAGAGCAAGTTCTTTTACTAGCCTCAGATTAGAGAGTAAATATGATACCTACACACCTGGGCACTCGGAATACCCGGTCTCACAAAACGGATGCAAAGGTAGATCAATCTGCTATCGACTTGCGAGAGGTGGTCATTCACAAACGCAAGGAGAGAGAAGCAACCTTGGCGTACGAGGAGCCCTTTCCAGGACATCACTACACCCAAGTCGCCATCAACTACTGCTGCCACAAGACAGTGGCTCCACTACCAAGGCAGTCTTTGTTCCAGCGACCGTAACCTGATGCACCTTTTCGATATCATCTCGGAAGCATGACGCCAATTGAAGACTTCGTAACGACCTAATCTCAACTAGACGCATTACTCAGATGTCTCAATTAGGCACATTGTCTCAGCCTGGTGCATCATAATCTTTTGAGGGATTTCATCACCAAATCTTCTTCGAACAAGGAGATCCATAATTCGCAGTACAAGCACTCGCTAATGAGGAGGATCGATCAAATTCATCTTCATCGAGAAGTCAATAGAGAGACAAACAAAATTCTCTCAAAATCGTTGCTAACCGCATAGGCGTTATACGGCCAAGTTGATCCAGGTCGCAGAAGGAAGAGTCGCATGAGTCTTATGCGGCTAAGTTGATCCAGGCTACAGAATGAAGGCCCCTAGGACAACTCTGCGGCCAAGTTGATCCAGGCCACAGAAGGAAGAGCCGTATGAGCCTTATGCGGCCTAAAATAACAAAGCATGACTTAGCAACCTTTTTTCTGACTACCTAGGGAGGCATGAGAACGCTGGAAGACAAGGGTCTGCAGGACTTATGTAGTCCAAAATGCCCCAAACTCCATGCGGCCCATTATTGCTATCTTAAACAGATTGATTTGGGCCACAGAAGGAAGAGCTACTCTGACAACTCTGACACATCTTGACAAAAAAGATAAAGATAAGATGTGACCTTTCTAAAAAGACTAAGAAGTGTCATGTCACCAGACATAAGGCCTACGTGCCTGAGCATAGGGCCCACGTGTCTGAGAGTTCATGCGGTCTGAGGAATGGTCCGCAGGGGTGCTATGCAGCTAGGAAGACTGCGACCTGAGTCGCATGAGCCTTATGCGGCCTGGATGACAGAATATGATTAAGCAGTTTGCCAAGACTGCCGGATCTATGCGGCCCAAAAGTCTCCAAACTTTATGCGGACTAGTGGCACTACTACTGGGACACGTGGCTATGAAAAGTTGCAACCTGAGCCGTATGAGTCTTATACGGCCCAACATGGCCGAGCACGAGAGGACAAAGAAGACCTATGCGGTCCAAAATGCCCCAAACTCCATACGGCCCCTCATTTACTGTCTCAAATAGATTGATTCTATTTTGTGATAGGGCACGTGGCAAGTTGACCAAGTCTCAACCACCCAGATTTGCTGCAACAAAAAAATCTCAATAAACCACCAGTTGGCAACCAAAGACTGTGTCTTCGTGTGCTGTTACAGCCACGTGGCCACGTGGCCATCTATGCGGCCCAAAATATGCTTCATCCCTCAATCATTATAAATAGCAAGGTACCACACCCATGCTGAGGCTAGAAATTTCCTCAAGAGCAAAGACTGTGTCCGATAGTCCAAGGAGTAAGGCAGAGTTTCTACACTTCTCCCGAGCCTCCACCGTCACCCCCAGAATCAAAACTAAACAATTATACTTAGATTGTTTCCTAGGATTTCTTTCTAGGCTCTCTGTTATACTTTCAAGTTTGCAATCAAATCTAGTTTCTCTATAGTTCTTGTTTTGATAATTAATGGCAAACATGATGGCGACTCTGCTGGGGAAACAATCTAGTTCCTCTGTAGTTCCTTTGGATTGAGTCGAGTTGAATAGGTGCATGATCAGAAGATAATATTTGGGCATAAGATTTGGCTGCAACGTAGACACCGTGCTTCGGCACGAGATATGGCATCGAGTCTTAAGTTGTTGGCATATAGTTGCATAAGTTGGTTTTGAGTCATTGGAGTTTAAGTCAGGAAATCATTGCAAGACAAAGTTGGTTGAGTAGTGTAATGCCCCGTTCCGTACGAGGCATTTGGTTGGCTTGTTGGATGGGATCAGAAAGTTGGACCATGACTTATGTTGAGAACCAAGAGAGTTGAGACTGATGTAGTCTTTCTTAGCTGGCTAGACGGAATGGGTATTGGAATGTGGCTCGCTGGTGGAGCTACGCTTAGTGGGATTGGAGCAGGAAGACCGTTATATAAGGCAAGTGGAACTGTCCTCCTTCTTCCTTATTCCTGCATGCTTAATAAATGGAATAATGTGATGCTATGAATATGTCCCTAATGTCTCTTACCTTGAATGTTGAATAATTGTGATGCGATGCTTTAGTTGCTAAATTGATAGAGATTCATATGCTGGAAATCATTGAATAAATAACACATGAACTTTGAATTGCTGAACGAATCACACTCGAACTGCTAATGTAACATGATGCCTGAGATTGAATTGATAATGTCCCTTATGCTTAAGATCGATGAAATGAATGAATCACTTGAATAATGAGATGCTGCATAAATGATACATGAGAAAAGAATTGAATATGCTATTGTCCCTATGAAATGAATGAAATGCTACAGGTCCCTTTGAAAATGAATGAATACTGTTGTTCCTCCTTAGAAGGAACAAATGAGAAATGTTGCAATGAAGCAATGAATGAGAATTGATGAGGCTTGGGATCGTTGAGATCACCAAATGAAATGATGGTAATGTTGGGAATGAATAAGTCATTGAACATGACTTGAATGAGATAAATGATGATGCACTGTTGTCTTTACTTTAATATTTTACCATGCATTTTATGTTCACGATTGAGATGGACACGCATTCGCATGGTCATAGGACAACTTATGCATAAGTGATGGGGATATGTTTTCTCGGACGGTACCCCGGGACGTTAGGGCGACCGATCCGGCCTAGGAGAAAATATTGGCGTGCCAGTAGGGGCACGGGTTCTGCGAGGCATCCTTTGGGGCTAGCTACCTTCTCTGGAGTCATCGCATTACCAACGAAGACCTATATGGCAACGTCCGTATGGTTAAACACCAGTGACCATGTAGTCAGGATGCATGCTAATGAATGTCTTATGCAGGCAGAGTAAGTATACCTGCTAAGCTGTATTTGATGCAGGTATGAGGGAGTCGGCTATCGGTAAGAAATCACTTAAATGTGATAATTCAATATATGTGTTGGTTTAACTTGCATGCTTACGTTCCAAATAAGTTTGATGATGCTGTGTGTAGCCCTTTCAGTATGAGATCCTTCTTAACATGTTAAGTTCAGTATGCTAAGAAAGATGTCTTGCTAATCATTGCTCAAACACAACATACATGCTAAGTGATGCTTGAAGTGAGAACTGTCATAATGTTTAAGATGTTAATGTTAACGATGCCTCAATGATGCCTTTTCATGATAACACCTAGTATGCCTCAATGATGCCTTTGCATGATAACACCAAGAATGTTAAAAAGATATGTCCACATGAATGCTACAAAGAATATGTTTACATGCTTCACTCTGATTATTGCCCATGAACTGTAAACTGATGCTAGGCCCCAAGTAGAAAGACCATTCTAATAAATGTTTGCTTAAATGATCACTTTAAATGTTGGTTTATACGAGTGGGTTGGATTCTACTCGCCAGTACATAGATGATGTGCTGACCCACGTTTTGTGGGCAGGTGCTCTTGCTTGGAATATTCTACACACGAAGATTGGCTTGATTGGTTCCGCGGCATCGAAGATTTGTTGGGCATACAGAAGCTCTCCTTGTACAAGATGATGTCTTCTGTTTATAAAGGGCATAATGTATGGAACATTGTAATCAGTTGTACCAGTGAGATTGTGAGCCAAGTCGGTATATCGAGTTGTCATCCATTGTATCCAAATATCAATTGTAAGCTGTATAGCATTGTTCAGTTGGTTTCCAATGTAAAGAGAGATGTGCTGTAATCATTGTACTTTAATACAAGTCTTGTACTCTTCTTCAACTATCAATAAAGAGAATAAAGTTCTATATATCTCTGTGTGGCTTCAAGTTACTCTTTTCTCCGCTGCTATAAAGAAGTGATGTACTTCTATTCAATGAGAAAGATTGTCCTCACTAAATTCAATTTATCTGCTTCTGCCGCTGCGATGTGTTCCTATTTGAAGAATAATCGAGTATGTACCATCTTTGCCTTGTACAAGTGCAATACCAGACTTGTATGGCATCACGCCCAAGCGAGGACGATCGATTCCAAGAGATAAAATATGTGAATAAATGACTCTATGAATCGGGGCGTGACAAATTGGTATCAGAGCACGGCTTTACGTCCTTGGTCTCTTCTTTGATTCATTTCAAATCAAAGTTGCATCGATGATTAACTAAAGTTGCTTCCACGATAACTCAACGTTGCTTCCGCGATTAAATCAAAGATTGCTTCCGCGATTATGCTATTGTTGTTCGGTAATCATCCTTATGTTATCTGTGCTTGAAAGTTCGTTGACCCTCTTGGCTGCTCACTGGATGTTCCATACAATAAGTCTATATACATTGTGATGCCCCTAAATGAATGATTGTTGTTGGTTTGGACACAAATAACCCAACAATGACTCGATGCCATAGTATGCTATATTGTGAATGCTGTTTGGAAATGTGGGAATAAAAGAAAGGTGGCTATGTATGCTACGACAAGATGAGAATTGCATGTGATATTGGAAAAGAATTGTGAATGAAATAATTGATGGATGAGTTTGACAGAACTGGTGAATTGACTCATGTGTGTTGCTAAGTGCTTTAGAGACGCTAAGAATGTTGGCTTATACTATTGAGACCCTAAGATGTTGGCTAAGTGTTGTGATCGTTATAGATCATGTAAGTTCGGAATAGAATTGAGTTGGTATTGTTTAAGGATGGCTTCGTTTCTGAGTGGTATATTGCCTCTACCACCTCAGAACTAGATGTATTTTGACCCTTTCCATAGGATAGCAATGAGACTATCTGTGGGTACTGGGTAGTGCCGAGACATAGCTGGGAGTCTTGTATTGTTGCTAGATGACTCGAGTGTCCCTTGACGGTGATGTTATATTGGGTAGCGAGATTGTCGAAAATTATAACAGGTGGCTTTGGTTAGAAATTGTTTAGTCGAGTGATGACTCAGACTAGTAAGACAGTTAGTATGCTATGGGTAAATGGATTTGGCTAGAAAATGTTGTGGCTTAAAATATCTGAATGTTGATTTCGAATGGTTGGATGCAAATTATGTGGCTAATACAATGTTGGTTGCTAAGCTGAGAAGTCCTAAGAATGTTATCTGTTAACCAAAAGAATATTAAAAAAATTTTGTACCTTAACCCTAAGGTGTAATAGATGTTAATCCATCTTGATCACCAAAGGATAGTTGTTACCTATGTGCAAGTATGCTGAGGAATTTAATAGGATTAGAAAAGTCATAAGTAGTGACTCTGAATACTGGTGTTGCCTAGAGGATGGTTAATTGATACATGAAATGTCAGAAAGGAATGGGATAAACTATTCGACCCTTGCTGCATGAGATTAAGAATGTCCATAAGATAATTTGATGATTGAGAAATATAGGGAATTAAGAAATGGCAAACTTGTTGGATAATGTCGGTATAGGTGACTGTTGGTTGGAATATGGATAGTTGGCTTATGACTTGGTGGTGTGACTCTGTCATACAGATCGAATAGTATGATTCCATAAGTTATGATGAGACTATCGGAATCGATGACCCTTGAATAGTTAACCTTGGTTTATGGGTTCGTGTGAGTACAAAGGAATTGGAATAGAAATTAAACTATTGGAATTTACTTGATGGATTATTGGAATGATGAGAATCGTATGTCAGATTGGGAATTGACCGTAATGTTGATAGATCGATCTTAGTCGATTGTTGGGTAAGTCTAGAATGAGCCTCTGTGGGAATTATTTCCTTGAGGAAGATCCTGGATAGATAGACTTGACCCTAGCGACCAGTTAATGAATTACCAATTGCTGGCTTAGCCAATTGGCGATTCATTATTCAGACTGACTTGATACCCATAGGTTTGGGTAGAGTTCCTTAGAACTGTCGGTTGCTTGTTGGCCCTAAGAAGCAGAAACTAGTATAACCCTAGTAGCCGTCCACTCTAGGGGAGTCACCTGAATGATTAGGTATAGCTGTCGGTATAGCTAACCATTGAGACTTGACCGAATAATAGATGGCCGTTGGCGACCCATAGAATGACCTTGTGGCATTGAACGAGAGATGGTGATGAGTATGATCTAAGAATGATAAGTTGTAAGTATATGCTCCAATATGAACCTTAGAGATGTTTGACCCTTGAGAATTATGTGTCGGCCTATAGCGGGAAATGGAATCGTGGGATGAGACTTGATTTGTATGTATCGAATAGTGAATTAGTATATGAGATGGAATTGACTGCTCATGACGGAAATGTTGGATAAGTATCTATAGTCGGGTAGCTGGGTTAACCTTGACTGTTGCATAGAATTATACCCTGACTCGGATAATCGATAGCTGGTGATGTTGGATTGTATCTTTTAGAAAAGATGAATTGCCTCGGTGAAAAATGTTGTTGGATTTGGGAAGGAAAATGATTGTTGTTGTGAAACCTTGATATGATTGGCTCTAAGTTAGACCCTTGATCGAATGTTAGAAATGTTATGCTTGGATGGAGATTGTCCCTGATGTTAAGTGGTGGCCTGGAAAATAGTGATTGTGGCAAAGTGAATAAAGTGATAAGTCAATTGAAAGGATACTAAGTCTGATTGGAAAAGAGAGTTATATCGTGGCTGAATCGAATTATACTATCATGGAAGTTGGTTGAAGTACATATATTTTGGGGACGCCTGAAATATGTGTATGGATACAGCCGAAGTGATAGGTTACGACTGAGATAATGTTGTTGGAAGAATTTATCGCACTAGCGCAGACTTTGGCTGAAATGCATTTATTTTGGGGATGCCTGAAATATGTGTATGGATCCATATGAAGTGATGTGTTGCGACCAAGATAGAATGCAAGAAAAATGTTGGTGAATCAATGAGAAGTTGCAAGTATTTGGAAAAAGAGATAGATGGATTGAATCGTTGATTGATTAAAGTGATACTGTTGGACAGCTATTTTGAAATGACCGAGTGGGCTGAAATGAATATTGAATTGAAGCTGAATGAGTAACTCATTGTGATTAAGTGAATCTAGTAGATGAGTTGTTTTCTTAAGTTTCGAGGACGAAACTTTTTCTGAGTGGTATATTATGTAATGCCTCGCTCCGTACGAGGCATTTGGTTGGCTTGTTGGATGGGATCAGAAAGTTGGACCATGACTTATGTTGAGAACCAAGAGAGTTGAGACTGATGTAGTCTTTCTTAGCTGGCTAGACGGAATGGGTATTGGAATGTGGCTCGCTGGTGGAGCTACGCTTAGTGGGATTGGAGCAGGAAGACCGTTATATAAGGCAAGTGGAACTGTCCTCCTTCCTCCTTATTCCTGCATGCTTAATAAATGGAATAATGTGATGCTATGAATATGTCCCTAATGTCTCTTACCTTGAATGTTGAATAATTGTGATGCGATGCTTTAGTTGCTAAATTGATAGAGATTCATATGCTGGAAATCATTGAATAAATAACACATGAACTTTGAATTGCTGAACGAATCACACTCGAACTGCTAATGTAACATGATGCCTGAGATTGAATTGATAATGTCCCTTATGCTTAAGATCGATGAAATGAATGAATCACTTGAATAATGAGATGCTGCATAAATGATACATGAGAAAAGAATTGAATATGCTATTGTCCCTATGAAATGAATGAAATGCTACAGGTCCCTTTGAAAATGAATGAATACTGTTGTTCCTCCTTAGAAGGAACAAATGAGAAATGTTGCAATGAAGCAATGAATGAGAATTGATGAGGCTTGGGATCGTTGAGATCACCAAATAAAATGATGGTAATGTTGGGAATGAATAAGTTATTGAACATGACTTGAATGAGATAAATGATGATGCACTGTTGTCTTTACTTTAATATTTTACCATGCATTTTATGTTCACGATTGAGATGGACACGCATTCGCATGGTCATAGGACAACTTATGCATAAGTGATGGGGATATGTTTTCTCGGACGGTACCCCGGGACGTTAGGGCGACCGATCCGGCCTAGGAGAAAACATTGGCGTGCCAGTAGGGGCACGGGTTCTGCGAGGCATCCTTTGGGGCTAGCTACCTTCTCTGGAGTCATCGCATTACCAACGAAGACCTATATGGCAACGTCCGTATGGTTAAACACCAGTGACCATGTAGTCAGGATGCATGCTAATGAATGTCTTATGCAGGCAGAGTAAGTATACCTGCTAAGCTGTATTTGATGCAGGTATGAGGGAGTCGGCTATCGGTAAGAAATCACTTAAATGTGATAATTCAATATATGTGTTGGTTTAACTTGCATGCTTACGTTCCAAATAAGTTTGATGATGCTGTGTGTAGCCCTTTCAGTATGAGATCCTTCTTAACATGTTAAGTTCAGTATGCTAAGAAAGATGTCTTGCTAATCATTGCTCAAACACAACATACATGCTAAGTGATGCTTGAAGTGAGAACTGTCATAATGTTTAAGATGTTAATGTTAACGATGCCTCAATGATGCCTTTTCATGATAACACCTAGTATGCCTCAATGATGCCTTTGCATGATAACACCAAGAATGTTAAAAAGATATGTCCACATGAATGCTACAAAGAATATGTTTACATGCTTCACTCTGATTATTGCCCATGAACTGTAAACTGATGCTAGGCCCCAAGTAGAAAGACCATTCTAATAAATGTTTGCTTAAATGATCACTTTAAATGTTGGTTTATACGAGTGGGTTGGATTCTACTCGCCAGTACATAGATGATGTGCTGACCCACGTTTTGTGGGCAGGTGCTCTTGCTTGGAATACTCTACACACGAAGATTGGCTTGATTGGTTCCACGGCATCGAAGATTTGTTGGGCATACAGAAGCTCTTCTTGTACAAGATGATGTCTTTTGTTTATAAAGGGCATAATGTATGGAACATTGTAATCAGTTGTACCAGTGAGATTGTGAGCCAAGTCGGTATATCGAGTTGTCATCCATTGTATCCAAATATCAATTGTAAGCTGTATAGCATTGTTCAGTTGGTTTCCAATGTAAAGAGAGATGTGCTGTAATCATTGTACTTTAATACAAGTCTTGTACTCTTCTTCAACTATCAATAAAGAGAATAAAGTTCTATATATCTCTGTGTGGCTTCAAGTTACTCTTTTCTCCGCTGCTATAAAGAAGTGATGTACTTCTATTCAATGAGAAAGATTGTCCTCACTAAATTCAATTTATCTGCTTCTGCCGCTGCGATGTGTTCCTATTTGAAGAATAATCGAGTATGTACCATCTTTGCCTTGTACAAGTGCAATACCAGACTTGTATGGCATCACGCCCAAGCGAGGACGATCGATTCCAAGAGATAAAATATGTGAATAAATGACTCTATGAATCGGCGCGTGACAAGTAGCACTTAGTTCACAAGTCTTGATTGGGTCAGTTGATGATTTAAGCAGCAAGGGCCGCGAGGCGGCGATATGGTTAAGTCACACTGAGTTGCGAGGCACGACCTCAATATGGACTTGTAGCATGGTCACATGGAAATTGGGCACCATCGTGTAGTTGCGTCTCCGATTATAGGCCGAAAGGCAAGCACGACTTAATAAGTTCACGTTGTTGGCACGAGAAGGTCTAGAGGCAAAGCATAGCGTCTACGTCCTAAAACTGATTCTAAGGCAAGAGTAGAAAGAAAATCAAAAGGACAATGTTGCACAAAGTAAATGAACGTGTCATTTTTTTATGGGTGGGCAAGGAGCTCATACCACCAGTACAATTGAGTACTGACACCCACACAGTATTTATGTGCAGGCACAGGTAGAAGCTCGTGGCGCGAAGCTCGCTTGGATGCGTCGAGGCACAAAGTTCCTTGGCGGTTCGAGGCATACAGCTGCGTAGAGTCTGGACTTATACGAGACATAATGTATGGACATCGCCTATCCGAAGCATCCGCTAGGCTCAAGACATGTATCGAGAGATAAGAGAGAGCTGAGTGACTTGTAATATGAGAAGAGTGAGCTTGAGTGATTGTAATCTTGGCCTTGCTCCCCATTGTAACCTTTGTATCAATATCAATAACAGAGTATTTTGTAATGACTTATGTTTTGCTTCAAATTTCTGCTGCCGTTTTAATGTTTCTGCTTGGGACTTCTGTGCGACGACCCCGTCGCAGTCGCTGTAATCGGCCGTTATGGAACCCGCCTTGCACGAGCGCAATCTAGGCTCGTACGATATCACGCCTTAGCGAGGACGATCATTTCTATGGGAGCGGGGCATGTCATAATGGTATCAGAGCACGACTTTAAGTCCTTTGACTTTCGATTGAATTCTTTAACTCTGATGTTTCCACAAACTCTGAAGTATAGCTTTCGCAAGTTGATATCGTTAGTGCGCTCTCTCTCAATTGCCCAACGGGATGTCCATACAATAAGTCTATGTAATTTACAAATCGTAGGAGAACAGTTTTGACAAAAATAAAAAAGATGGTTCATGTAAGCACGGTTGGCTAAGTCGGACTGGGCATATACACCAAAGTTACGTCAACCTTAGAAGAGTCATGTACGAAATTCTAATTACCTCGAGCAAGAATGAGTTAGACTCGATTCATAAAAGTGTTGGGTAGTATCGATAGAGGTACTATCGAACGGCGAGGTTATCGTTAGTGCGATATGGAGGAACGTGCTTGAATTTTGAGGAATCGTTCAGACAGACATTCGAAGTAATTGATTTTGATTCGAGAAATGTTTTAAGGATTTGTTGAATGACTTCATCCTTGAGTGGTTTATGCGATAGCTTCAGGGATGTTGGTCAGTTGAGGATATGGGGTGCCAATGAGTCTATCAACATGCGACGAGTATGCAAAGCCGTAGATTGAGTATCATTGAGTAAGTTGTAAGCTCGAAGATTTTGATGAGTTGATTCGGACGAAGTAGAAATGACATGCACGAGATTGGGATTATGCAAGTATGAAATGCGAAGATGATTGAGTAGGTAAATCAAATCGAAGAAAAGTTAAGGTGTATGAATGGATGACTCGATCGAGAAAATCGATAAGAATTGTATACGAAAAGTTAGCACGATTGGATGTTAGCGTGCATAAAAATAATTAGTATATTGAAAATTACTCTAAGGATTGGAATGGATGTTGCTCGATGATTTCAGTTAGCTTGGATCGATGCATGTTATTCGATGACTTAAGGTAAACGGATGAACATACGTGAGTATGGGTTTGAACGAAGTGATTGGTCGACTAGTTTGAGGATAACGATCGAATTTGATCTTGAATGTTGAGGAGATTATCCAGTTGGGACAATAGCATCAGTCGTACGATTCGAAATTTGTTGCAAATGAAGATGCCAAGTTATGCATATCATCGATGGCATTGAGGTATATCAAAGATCGATATGCGATAACTCGGGGGCACTCTAATTCGAGAAATGATGATTGTACAAGTGTTGTTGTTTTAATGGATGCTATACTTAGAATTTTGATTGAAATAAATGTTAGATAAAAATAATCGTGCCTTGATGGTTGCGTTGATAACCACAACGTCGACGATCTTGTCTTGTGCGGGTGCATCTTTAGCCTCGTACATTTATCACATCAAATTTGGGGTGATCATTCCGCGTGAGTGTTGACATGGTGATTCATGTCACAGGAATAATCGAACTCGAAAAATTAGGACATGGCAATTTGGATTGTCTCGACTTGCGGTTTGATGCGAAGGTAAATTCGAGGATTATTCGGATTGGTGATCGATGACTAAGTAAATTTGAGGATTGAGTAGATCCAATTTACATATCGAGAATGAATTGGTCTGGACTCAAATAAGAGTTACGTCCCGATGAGGATGATTATTTTGCGGGAGCATTGCATGGTGATTCATGCCCACCGTAGATAATCAGACTCACGTGAGATTGGGGTGCAACATATTGTCAAGCTAGGCGACCTTATGATCGATTACGTGACTTATGATTAACGACTTAGGGAGTACAAAATGAAAATTATGGTTTAGTAATAAATCGTGTCATAGAGTGCTTGACTTGGGAGAGATTGATAGGTGGATTATATCGAACGTGTTCGAAGAGATAGACTATGTAAATTATAAATTGGGACATACAATAGCGATATGCAAGAGACTTGGTTGAGTAGAACTTGAAGCAGGATGGCTTTGCTGAATGACTCGGACCCTGTGTGACGAATGCCTGGATATGTGTAGGAAATTTATGCTCGAAGTTTAGAAGTCAGAGTGATGCGAGCTTGGGTAGAAAACCCCGTGCTATCAACTTTGGTTTGACCATAGGATGGGTCAGTGTTGATATTGTTGTTTGGGAACTATGATTCCAATACTGACAGATGACTTTTAGCCTAGAGACATAGCCTAGCGGTTAGGCAAGACGTCCCGGCATGAAGAGATATGAATTATGGAGGCACCACTCACGAGTCTTGGTTGAAATGTATATATTTCAGGGACGCTTGAATATGTGCATGATCCAAACTAAGTGATGCGTTGAATCAAGTGAGACTAGAGGAATAGAAAAGTGTCAAGGATTTTGAAATAGTATTTCAGAGAAAATTGATGGTAGTACGATCGTTGATTTGAGACGAACTTGAATGTTGGTTGATCGGTTGGTTTGCCCTACAACTAAGTTAGCGGTAAGCACGAGCGTGGCTCGGATTGAAGAAACGCATAGGCGAAGTGTGTACGAGAATCATCGAATATTGGGGTATAAGTCGATGAATAAGTACTCAGTTAGTTTTGAGGACAAAACTTTTTATGAGTGATGTATGAAGTAGTGCCCCATCCAGCTTAGTCAATCGGAAGAATCGAAACGCCGATGGTGTTCGGACTTAGTCCTGCAATGACTACTCGAAGTCCTGCTCGGTCGAGGCGACCCCTCGCTCAGGTGGGTGGCTTCGGTGAACTTGACTTAGCTTGGCCTTCATACTAATGAAACAAAAGTTTTCAATGCACAATAGGCTTGATAATAAAAGAGACAAATCCACATAGCTAAGGGAATAATCCCAAGTTGGGTCGATTGAGTTAGAACAAGGAAAAGGTCCCACGATCGGCTTAGAATCGTTGTACGATGGCTTTCAAGATGACACTCGGTCCTTCGTCCTATGGCTTGGGAGAAGGAAAAGTTGGTCTTCGCCACAAAGCTAAGAGTTAGCCTAAGTCATAGGCATCGTCCGCATAAATGCTTCATAAAGTATGTACGGTCCCATCGTCCAAAGCTTGGCATACTCTTGGCTCGCCCTATGAGTTAATTTGCGTTGCACGGTTTGTGGCATAAGTCTAGGCATCCGAATGACTTGGATGTTCAAAGTCGAACGCGTGCACAGCACGTTCTCGCGATACAAGGCTTGACACAGCCTTTGCTCATCAAGTTGTTGCACGATTAAGTTAGTCTAAGTTATGCTAGGCTATCGAAGTCATTTTAAGCACTGTCCCATGTTTTCTGCGGTTGTCAAAATACTTGGTCCCAAGATTCCATGGCCTATCATATAAAGTATGACTTGGGCAGCAGTGTCGCATAGAACACAGTTGGCTTAAGGCACAATGTTACGGATGTAGTGTTTTAAGGCACGAACCACGATTGATTCAAAGTGAGTTTTGAAAAAAGGCCTTTCTAATATGAGTTCCTAAGTTGAGTAAAAATGAGAGCGCAATAAGGAAGAATGCTCGCGACCATAGGTCATCGAGGCAGTCTCAAATGCTAGATGTCTTGAACTTAGTCCTGAAAGGGTGTTAGCACTGGAAGAAGAATGACTGTATGAGATGTCAGTTCGAGTCGAGTTTTGTATGGTCATGGACAACTTGTTGACAAGGGCGATGGATCCTCGAACGGCAACCCGGGGCCACGGGACCACTCGGCCTAGGAGGAAACACGGTATAGTCGTGCAAGAATAATAGAACAGGTTAAGCGGAGACTTGCAACAAGGCTAGCTACTTGCGTTGAAAGGACCCCAACTAACAAAACTATACATCCAGAATAGCTTGTGATACTAGTGACCTTTCATATAGATGGGTCAGCATGGGCGGCAATCCGTATATATGCCTTTGGAATGAGTCGAGTTGAATAGGTGCGTGATCAGAAGATAATATTTGGGCATAAGATTTGGCTGCAACGTTGACACCATGCTTTGGCACAAGATATGGCATCGAATCTTAAGTTGTTGGCATATAGTTGCTTAAGTTGGTTTTGAGTCGTTGGAGTTTAAGTCAGGAAATCGCCGCAAGGCAAAGTTGGTTGAGTAGCACTTAGTTCACAAGTCTTGATTGGGTCAGTTGATGATTTAAGCAGCAAGGGCCGCGAGGCAGCGATATGGTTAAGTCATACTGAGTTGCGAGGCACGACCTCAATATGGACTTGTAGCACAATCGCATGGAAATTGGTCGCCATCGTGTAGTTGCGTCTCCGATTATGGGTCGAAAGGCAAGCACGACTTGATAAGTTCACGTTGTTGGCACGAGAAGGTCTAGGGGCAAAGCATCGCATCTATGTCCTAAAACTGATCCTAAGGCAAAAGTAGAGAGACAATCAAAATGGTTATATTGTACAAAGTAAATAAACATGTCGGTTTTGTATGGGTGGACGAGGAGCTCACACCACCAGTACAGTTGAGTACTGACAATAACACTGTATTTATGTGCAGGCATAGGTAGAAGCTCGTGGTGCGGAGCTCGCTTTGATGCGTCGAGGCATGGAGTTCCTTGGCGGTTCGAGGCGTGCGGATGCGTGGAGTCTGGACTTATACGAGACATAATGTATGGACATCGCCTATCCGAAGCATCCGCTAGGCTCAAGACGTATTGAGAGATGAGAGAGAGCTGAGTGACTTATAATGTGAGAAGAGTGAGCTTGAGTGATTGTAATCTTGGCCTTGTGCCCCATTGTAACCTTTGTATCAATATCAATAACAGAGTATTTTGTAATGACTTGTGTTTTGCTTCAAATTTCTGCTGCCGTTTCAATGTTTCTGTTTGGGACTTCTGTGCGACGACCCCGTCACAGTCGTTGTAATCGACCATTATGGAACCTACCTTGCACGAGCACAATCTAGGCTCGTGCGACATCACATCTTAGCAAGGATGATCGCTCCTACGGGAGCAGGACGTGACAGATATTAGGTCAAAGGATCAGAGATATAGAATAATACGAAGGATGTCAATAAAGGAGAATTGTGACTGAGTTATCTAAACATCAGTAACCCCCACATATCTGATAAATCAGAACTGCATGGGCTACCACTAAAACCAATATCACACTCCAGAACCAGAATATTGGCAAGTAGGGACGGACAAGGCTAGTTATGTTTGCCAGAGTACTCCAGTGCCCCGAAATACGTATAAGCTATCAAGACATATGGGTTACTACTACAAGCCAACTGTAACGCCCCAGTCCCAAAATACGTAGGACTAGGAACGTAGACATGCCAGCTGTATACATACGAAGTACACTCCAATATATGGAATCCTCGTATGAATACATAAGCTGTAAAATGCAGTAGAACCATAACTAATTTCATCCACGGAAAATAAATGAATAAAAGACATCATATAAAGATAATAAATTGTCTTGATACAATATGTTGGGCGGAGACAAATCCACTACCAACAAGTAAAGGAAGAATACATGAGAGAATAAATAATTTTTGGCGAGCGAAGCGAAGACGATCCAAAGTGCAATCATCCTCGAAGAAAATAGAGTGGATCACGGCTAGAGCTAGAGCACCTGCGAAAGACAATAGCACACACCTGGAGAGATAACCAGGTCCTCAGAGGGACGTAACAAGACACATAATATCATGCCATATAAACTGAATAAATATCGCTCAAATAAATAAGTAAATCGAATTATAACATGGTCAAATACACACCTACCGAACGAGCGTACCATCTCCCCAACCAAACAAGGACAGGAGATGGTAAACTAATTCACGGTAACGTATCTTTCCATGCTAATAATCCAATATGGTATCCGGACCCCAACAAGGTTCAATACCTTCTCATCGAAGTAGTAAGTCACACCTACAACCAAACAAGGACAAGATGTGACGAACTAATTCGCGACAAGTTATTGTTCCAAGCCACGGTCAGATACAAGTACCCAAACCAAAAGTACTCGTACCTAACGGATAAAGGTAGCCTACTGTTCTAAGTGATATGTAGTTAAGAACAACCCTTCCTACGCATGGGCCCTGGCTGAATAGGATCGACATAGTCCCCCCTTGGGGCACTAGAGGCCCAATCAATAAGAGCATGACGTTCCGCAGAATCGTCAGTGGCCGTCAGTAATCATGGGTCAACAACCCCGTATCTCTAGCAGAGAATTCGGGTCACAAGGAAAAGTGCATCGAAGCCCATACGCTAAGGAATTGTCCTCCCCGCCCAATGCCTACTGCGTTGTATCCACAACATAAGACCACTATAACCGTTAAGTCAAACTAGCATGCAACCTCTATTAGCGGTTATTCCTATCGCACGGCTTGTACGTACTGGTGGCCAGCCAATCATGCACTTCCGTATTCTACATGCGACACACATCTTCGTGGTACAACGTGTCAAGGCCATGAATGCAACACACAAGGTAGTCCCTTAAATCTAGGTTAATGAGTAAAAATAATACATAGCAGGAAATATAAATAAACAGTAAGTTCTAACAGGTTATGCCATGTATCACAGTTTATTTTGCATAAAGAAAATAAATAATGCATGAAATATGAGCTAAAATAAATAAACAGCTAATGGCAAGGTGTCTTGCCTGATAGGGCGTCTGGTGTGCTGCGATGATCAAGGTGGCATGAACTGCGACTTCGGTGCAACAACTATACAAGGTGACCTCGGATGGTGGCATTGACAGTTCCATCGGGTCCAGGACGGTCACTTAGTTAGGGTCGGCATAAGGTAGTCTAGAATTGGTGAGGTATTGGGAGTAATGGGCTTAGTTGCGGACAAAAGGATAATCGAAAGGAAAGTTTGATAAATAAAATATTCAAATTTTTGAAAATATTTATAATACTTTTAAAAATATATTATACTAGTCGAAAGAAGTTTTAGGTAAATACTTTTAAAATAGAAATCACTTTAGGCTAAAACTCTAAGTTTGTGAAAATGAATTTATAGGTAGAAAACTATATTGGAAATTCAATTATAAATAAAACTATATTTAAAAATCACTTTTAAGTAAAACTATATATTTCTTGTATTCAAATTACTAAGTAATTACTTGAAAATATAGGAAAACAATTTTTTTATGATAAAAACTAACTTTTATCGAATATAACCTTTTGACTAAAAGAAAACATAATAATATAAAATAATACAGCAATATTTTAGGGCTTATAATCCCAATTTGAGAATAATATAGGACTATGCCTAATACATTTTTTTGACCAAATTATTTTAGAAATATTACCATATACTTATTTAACAACAACAACAACAATAATAATAATAATAATAATAATAATAATAATAATAATAGTTACAATAATAAAAATGATAATAGTAAATAACCAAAGCAAAGCAAAACAAAGAAAAAAAAACAAATAAAATGAAATGAAATTATAATAATAATAAAGAGAAAACAATGGTTAGACCACCAGCTAACCCCGGACTTGAATGAGTAAAAAACAAAAAATAAAACTCAGAGACGGAAGAGAGAGAGAGAGATCGAGCGGAAGGATGGTTCGGTGGAAGCGGCGGGGTTCGGCGGCTAGGGGCAGCTCGGCTGAGGAAGAGGAGAGGGAAAGGGAGGAGCGGTGGACTCGGTGAGGCGGCACGCGGCGCTGGAAGAAAAGGGGGCGACGGGGCGGAGCTGCCGGAGGGGGTCGGCCCGGCGGCTAGGTCGGTGAACGCCGGCGGTGAGGCGGTCACAGCGGGAGTCACGGCGCACGCGGATGGTTCGCGGTTGCGTCGGAGGAGGTCGGGAAGAAGGGGTTTGACGGTGGTGAGCGCGGCGGAGTGGGAAGGTGGCGCTGCCGGCGTTGGCGCGGCGAGCGGAGGGAAGAGGGTTTTCGGGGGTTCGCCGGACGCGGTAGAGCTCACGGCGAGGAGGTTTTTGTGTCGAGCGGGCGGACGTCTGCTCCGACACAGTGTCGACGGCGGTGCTCGCTGCGTCGGGGTCGCGCAGATCTGGGAGGAGGAAGGCAGACGGGCTCGCCGGTGCTCGGCGGGAAAGGCTCGGGATCGGGGCACGGCGGAGTGGCGGATCGACGGCGCACAGCTCGACGAGGTGAGGTTAGGGTCTGGTTTTATTTTTATTTGGAATTTTAAGGATTTTGGTGGTGGTGGCAGTGGGCTCTTGGTGTTCCGTGTGGTGGCGTGGCTGTGTCGGGGTTCGATAGTGGTGACTTGTGGTGTCGACGGTGGTACGACGCGGTGGCCGCGGTGTCGATGATGGTGGTGGTGTCGATGGGGTTTCTTTGGTCGATTGGGGACGGGTCGAAGCCAGGCGACGGTTGGTGTAGGGACTTGCTGGATGATATTGGGCTTGATGGTGCAGCAGTGTGCTACGGTAGCGGGGGCGACGGCTGGACGGAGATGGCTGCAGTAGGCTAGAATTAGGGTTTAGCGTTAGGTTAGAGTTTTGGATGGATCGTGTCGGAGTTGTCGACACGAATAATAATAAATGTAAATGTAAGAAGTGTAGAATAAGAGAGTCACCAGGGTCGGACCCGAGGCCGTCACGGCTGACACGGAAGAAATTAGACACAGACACGATGCACGCACCTCGGTGGAGAAATTATTTGTGGTGGCAATTTGGTGGATGATAAAAATTGGAGGAGTACCTGCCTATTTATAGGATGTGGGAATTCCCAATTGGATAGGAATTAGGAATATTTAAAATCCAAAGTAGATAATTGATCTATTTATTTAAATTAATTCAATAAATCCATATCCAAATCAAAATCCAATTCTAAATACAATCAAATTTAAATCTAATTAAATTCTTGGTTTTAAAACCAAATGGGATAAATCGTATTGCAAATATTTAACTATTTAATTTATTCCATAAACTTAAATCAAGATTTAAATGCCATAATAATTTCAAAATATATTTTCTAAAATACTAATAATATTAATTTCAAAAATACACTATTTATTTAAAATAACTAATAAATAATTACTAAATATTTATGTATGTACAAATAATGTTTACATAAATATACTTTTCTAATATAACATTTTATAGGAAAAATAATTTATTATTATAGCTGTATAAATGAAAGGCTTTTCATAATTAAAATCATAAACTTGAAAATGATAGCTAGAAATAATTATTACATATATTATTTTGAAACCATAAAAATAGAAAAAATGTTTTTCTAAAAATATGTACGCTCGCACATATTCGCACTCGTCGAGCAAAACGAAAAATAAAATTTTCGTGTACGACGTACAATACGACTACGCGACGTACAATACAAATTTTTTTTTAAATCAGTACCAAATTTAACTAAAAAAATAGTAGAAATTTAGGGGTTTTACACCAACAGTCAATCCTAGGTCAAGAATCCTAGGTATCTCAATCACAGGCAAATATGTAAGGTACAAGAAGTATGATCAGCAGACATAAAATAGTAAAGCATCCCAAATTATATATACATGGATGATCATGAAGCTAGTAATACAAAGTGAAGAACTAGCATGAGAAATAGTCATACATGATAAGCTCTAGCTATAGCCTAGAATAATGCAAATCATGTTTTGGCCCGTAGGCTAAATGTCAAGTCCAAACACGAGCTAAACAAGTGCCCGGTGGTAAAAATCCTCAACAGAATAATGTACATAACTAGTGGGCAAAAAGAAGAAAACCCACTCAGGTACTTTGGTGCTCCGGGTAATCACCAACGAGTGGAAGGTACGGAAGATCCTCGGACTCGTCAACTAAATATGGTCAATGCAAAACCAGTGGGGTCAGACCCAAATAGCAAGTACCACAAAAGAAGCCAAACTATGAACTAAAACCAGTAATAACTAACCCAAACAACGGATAGAGAGAAAAATAAGTAAATGCAGATCGAGACTCGTGCAATACCAATACACTTATCCCGAGAATAGAAAAAGACAATAAGTAAAGCAACATGTAACATAAAGTAAATGACATGTGACATAATATAAACTGTGGACATGTAAGCATGTTCGATAACTGGGACATGTGAGCATGTAAGGCAACTGGAATATGTAAGCATGTTAGGTAACTGAGATATGTATGCATGTTAGGTAACTAGGATATGTAAGCATGTTAGGTAACTGGGATATATAAGCATATTAGATAACTAGGATATGTAAGCATGTTAGGTCTATATAGAACGACAAATGATAAGACGACTTGAAAACTATTTCGGAACCCAAGTTACAAACCGTAAACCAAACAAGGACTAGGGTTGTAACCCTTCTCTTGAACAGAACTTAGTCTCTAATCATTTATCAACAAAAGTAAATTATAAACAATGATGTACTAAAATAAACAAATCCAAAGACTGCCTAGATAAAACTAGACTAGACTGGACTCCATACAACAATCACGGCTAAGCAATGAGTAAGGCTTTATACTTTAGCTAACTAGGTTTGTCACAATCCTAATTACTAACATATGCAAGTTTGAGAAATCCAATTCCAGTTACCTGCCCTGAAGACTATCTGATTGATTCAAGCCAAAAGAAAAATAAGTATAGCAGACACACTGCAGTAAGATATATTTGTCCTAAGGAGGTTCCCAACACGACGGTGTGCTGGAAGTGTGCTCATCATGACAGATAGCTCCAAATCCCATGTATATATAAGACCATGAAACAAGGGGTGCAGGTAACCGAAAAAGTCTCTAATGATCTAGGTAATCAAGCTAGTTGTTTAGTCCTTAATATTTTCTTATTGGATTCTGGGTGTGGAATTCCGCAGAATCCATCCTGGACATAAGACATGCGAGACTGGACAAAAGCAAGAATATGCACTATAACAAGCCACAACAAGAAAATATAATAAACTAAAAGGTAAGAGTGCGCTACGGTGAGCCACTATAAAGAAATAGAGAAGTGCGCCATGGCAGGCCACTATCATGAAAGCATGGAAAGACATGTACAATAGTGCACCACGACGGGTCACTATCTAGTAAGCAAAGAAGACATGTAACATAGGTGCGCCACAACGGACCATATCAAAGAAATTCTAGACATGGCATAGACTGTAAAGCACAATAAATCTGGTAAGGCATGGCAACACATATCATATTATATAAGAAAGACTCAAAAGGAAAGGCATATCATGGCAAATAAGAAAGAATCAAAAGGAAAGACATATCCTGGCATGTAAGAAGGAATAAATAATAGTAGGTACATGTGCTGTTGTCAAGTGTATATAGGGTGTACAATCATTCTCTAACTATACAAGATCATCTAATCTTGTTAAGAATCTATTATAGCTAAAGAAAATATCAAGTTATTAAGTTGGGTCGTCGTAAGTTAGGCCAAGTATAGAAAACATACAAAGAAGATCAAAGACATTCATGGCGAATTGAAACTATCAGAAAATTAAACGCATGAGCACATAGGGAAATATGTGGCAAAAGTGGTGCAGGAAACTCGTGCACCACTGGAATGCACAAGTGGTGTAAAAAACTGTAGGCGACACTGGGATGCACAAGTGGTGCAGGAAACTATGTGCGCCACTGGAATGCACGAGTGGTGCAGGAAACTGTGCGCGCTAATGGGATGCACCAGTGGTGTAGGAAACTGTGTGCGCCACTAGGATACACAAGTGGTGCCGGAAACTGTGTGCGCCACTAGAAGACACAAGTGGTGCAGGAAACTGTGTGTGCCATTGGGAGGCACAAGTGGTGTAGAAAACTATGTGCGCCACTGGGAGGCACAAGTGGTCAGAAAACTGCTTCGCCAATGTGAGGCACAAGTGGTCAGAAAACTGATTGCCTTCTCTAAGTCAGGACCGAAGTGCATAGGAAAAGCATAAACTTCAAATATCCATAACTTCCCCGAAACAAGTCAAAATCAAGACTTTCAAAGGTCGAAATGACAGCAGAATATATTGTTCAAGATTTGGCAAGGTGTACTTGCCTAGGTTCTCTAGCAACCAAGCCTAATCTTCTACTCCACCACCAAGAGGGGTACGAAGCCACACTCTATGCCTCAAGGCCAAGCTCTTGGCAATCTCCAAGGGGGAGATAAGAGAAAGAAGAAATTACGAGAGGGTGAAGAGAAAAAAAAAGAGATGAGAGAGAAAGTGAAAGGGTATATATAGAAGGGGAAATTAATCTTAACCATTGGATGGTGATCCATGACAAAATCTAAGTCAATCATGGCCATCCAAACAAAAAAAAATATCCATTGGATAATATATGGTGCATCTACACTACTAACTAAAATATCTAAATATTATCCATCAAAATATCCAAAATACTATTCATAAAAATACCTAAAATCGAAAATATCTAAAATATAAAAAATCTGTCTGGACGGTATGCTATAGGTATATACCGGTATACCGACAGAATGCCGGCTAAGGAGAAAATTTATAAGTTAGAAAATTTTTTAAACCATTACAAAAACCAAGATAATACGAAATACACTACAAAATATGTATCCGTATATAAATACTGATATTGTGAGACGAGTCTCACAAGTCATGACACGTTTTTAGTGGTGGCCCATGCAGGTCGAGATTTACATTAGTGCGATATCGTTGTAGCCCAGGGACATAGTTGTACTACTACGTGCCTGCGATTGAATATAGAAAGTAAGGTATTAGAATGAGAGGATACTGAATCAAAGTTAGAATTCCTTGAGAGATTACTGGGACGACCCTTGATAATCTTATTTTGAACTTCGATTTGAAATCCTTTTCTCTTGTTTTGTTTACCGTTACTCCTTGTTATTGAATTTGATTTTGATGGATCGTTGTTGATTTTGATTTTTCCTATCGAGGTGAATTTTATGGCCTGAGTTACGGTATCATCTTATAACATATGTTGACGGGAATAACAAGGATGGTAAAACATCTACTTGGCTATGGAACCTAGAGTTTATCGCAGCTATATTAGCCGGCATGGTGAGAACATTGAGACCTGGCTTCGGATGTATATATCTGAATTATGGGATTTGCGATTTCTTGCAGCTATACTAGTCGGCGTAGCGAGAATTCCAAATGACGTGATTATTGTCACGCCCCGCTCCCGTAGGAATGATCGTCCTCGCTAAGGCATGATGCCGCACGAGCCTAGATTGCGCTCGTGCAAGACAGGTTCCATAATGGCCGATTTACAGCGGCGGCGACGGGGTCGTCGCACAGAAGTCCCAAGCAGATACATTGAATATGCAGCAGAAATTTAAAGCAAGTACACATGAACACAAGTCATTCAAAAGAAACTCTTTTATTGATATTGAATACAAGATTACATTTATGGGCGCAAGGCCAAATTACAAGTCTCTCGTGCTCACTTTTCTCTCATTTACAAGTCACTCTGCTCTCTCTCATCTCTCGATACAATACTTGAATCCAGCGGATGCTTCGGAAGGCAATGTCCATACATTATGTCCTGTATAAGTCTTCAATCCACGCGGCTGCATGCTTCGAGTCGCCAAGGAACTCCGTGCCTCGACGCATCCAAGCGGGCTCCGCGCCACGAGCTTCTACCTGTGCCTACACATGAACACTGTGTGGGTGTCAGTACTCAACTGTACTGGTGGAGTGAGCTTCTCGCCCACCCATAGATAACCGACACGTTCATTTACTTTGTG
The DNA here is from genome assembly GCA_029216955.1 of Iris pallida. Taxonomy (NCBI): domain Eukaryota; kingdom Viridiplantae; phylum Streptophyta; class Magnoliopsida; order Asparagales; family Iridaceae; genus Iris; species Iris pallida. The sequence continues at coordinate 16,829,956 of JANAVB010000194.1, forward strand.
CAGCTTAAGTCCCTTTCGATTGTCTTTCTAGTCTTGCCTTAGGATCAGTTTTAAGACTTGACGTCTAACTAACTCGACGTGCAACGACATGGTCGTGCTATAATTCCAACATGTGTTTCGATCGAGGCAGTGCCTCATCGTGCATGAACTTGACCAAACTTCAACTCGGGACGGCAGGGTCGTGCCACATTCTATTCGCAACTTAGACATATTCAAGACAATGCTATGCCGAGGAGCAACTTACATGAACTCGGCCGTGCCAAGACCTTTACTTAAACTTCTGCGCCACTAGACCAATTCTCGTGCCAACGATTCAAGTGCCAAGGACGGCAATGGGATGACTCGTGCAGGCCGTGCCTCTAGACCTTGCTTAGACTTGTCCGTGCTTCAAGATGAGGCCGCGCCTCGCAAGTTATCAAGACTTATCGTGCTACCGCCTTGCGGCCCTTCTATTCGACTCATGAACCAACTTAGACAAGACTTGCCAAACCTAGCATCGATCTCATGGACATCCCGATGCCAATCTATCGTACCAAGCACGGTGCCTATGCTGCAGCCCAGTCTTAGGCCCAGACCTTGTGTTATCGACTGGACATCCCTTCCAAGTTCTAGACTCAATCCAAAGGTATACACGCGGTGTGCCGCTATCTGCCGACACATCTACATGAGTGGTCACTAGCAATGTCAAGCTATCTTGGACACGGCTCGGCGGGGGTATCGGTTCGCCCTTCTAAGGGTAGCTAGCCCCGGAAGCGCCGATACTCCCATGCGGTTATCCGGCATCCTGGTTGAGCCGCACTCGCTTCTCCCGAGCGAATGATCCCGGTGCCCCGGAGGAGATCATCCGAGAAGACTACACCTTGTCGACAAGTTGTCCAATGACCATGCAAGACCCAATTCGATATGTCAAATCCTTCCTTAACATGACCATGCATTCCTTTTTTTTATCAAGACTTAGCGAGACTCCCAAGTACGAGGGACCGATCTCGTGTGCGGGACATTTCAAGACTTAGCGAGACTCCCAAGTATGAGGGATCGATCTCGGCGACAACAAGTCGCGTGGACTTTTCTTTGTTCGTGGCAAGCTTTTCACTAAACCGACCGTAACTCGTGCCTTAGACAGGCCTGGTTCTATAGGCGATGCTAACTCTCAAGTCATATACTTTACACGACGAGCCTTGTTCTTGAGGGACTACGTGACTTAACAACCGTAGATAGAGCGGGACAGTGCTAGAATTGGCTTCGATAGCCCAACGCAACTCTTGTCTAACTTGTTCGGGCAACGACTCGATGAGCAAAGGCTACGTCGAGCTCTGCGTCGAGAGAACGTGCTATGCACGGGGTCGACTTGAACAACCAAGTTCGTGCCTAGACTTAGCCAACGAGCCGTACAAGACGACTTAACTTGCGGGACGTGCGAAGGCTATGCCAAGCCTTGCGGGACAGGACCATACATGCTTTGTTAGGCATTCACGCGGAGTGTTAGGGCAAAACGATGGGACCGTGCATGCTTCACCAAGCATTCACGCAGGCGACGCCTATGACTTAGGCTATTTCAAGTGTCGGGGCAACTTAACAACTTAAGCCAACTTCCTTCTCCTAAGCCGCGGGATCGAAGGATCGAGTGTAATTTGAAAGCACGCTGAGCCGACTTCTATTTTGACCGTGGGACCATTTTTAATGTTCTAGGACATTCCGACCCGACGGGATTATTCCCTTAGCTATGTGCGTTCGTAGCTTTTAGATTAGCCTACTTGTGCAAGTTGAAAACAAGCGAGTTATTAAGTGAAGGCTAAGATGAAGTGAAACCAAAACTCCCCCACCTGTGCGAGGAGTCTCCTCGGACGAGGGAGCATTCGAGCAGCCGTTGCAAGGCTAAGTTCCAACGTAGTCGGCGTTTCGATTTCTCCGATTGACTTTATGGGACGGGGCACTACAACATACACCACTCAGAACAAGTCTCTTCCTCGAGACTTTCATGGTGGCAAGCCATCCTACCATTTCTATGGCCAAGACTTAATCGTGCACAGACGCGGGACTATCGCACACACTTCGCCTACGCGTTTCTTCGATTTCGAGCCATGCTCGTACGACTATCAATCTTTCTGTTAACATAATTTCAAGATCTCGACACTCTCCTATTTTTCAAGCCTTGCTTGAACTCATCATATCACTTGGCTGGATAGTACACGCATTCTAAGCGTCTCCAAAATACATGCATTCAGCCAAACCGCATGATAGAGAATTTGGCATTCTCACTCGAGTCGCATCGTGCACATACTCAAGCGTTCCTGAAATATATGCATGTCAACCGAATCTCGTGAGCAGGGTTTCCTACATTCGTGATTCACACTATCCATTCATACCAATCCTCAAGATCAATCCTTCGATTGATAACACTGCAACAGGGGCGTTTCGCCTAACCGCTAGGCCAATCTTTGCGAGGCTAAGTCAATGTCAGGATTGGAATCATAGTTCTCCAACAATAATGCCAACACTGACCCCAATCCTAGGGTCAAACCATAGTCGATAGTATGGGGTTTTCTACCCAAGCTCGTGTCACTCAGATTTCTAAACATCGAGCACGATCACCTATTCGCATCAATACATTCGTTGCGCGTATTCGAATCCATTCAAATCACCAATTCTAACTAATTCATATATTCGATCACGAGGTCGTCTAGCTTTGACAATATGTTGCGCCCCAATCTCATGCGAGTCCGATTATCCACGGTGGTTCATGAATCACCATGTAACGCACCCGCAGAATAATCATTCTCATCGGGGCGTAACTCTTGTTTGAGTCTAGACTCGTTCATTCTCGATACGCGGATTGGACCAACGCAATCCTCAAATTTGATTCTTCAAGCACACAATCCATTCTCGAGTCACCTTCGTGTCAAACCACAAGTCGAAGCATACAAATTGCCATGCCATGCTAGTTCAATTACCCCCGCTGTATGAATCACCATACCAGCGCTCACGCGGAGTGATCGCCCTAGTCGGCGCGACGCATGTGCGAGGCTGGAGTTGCGCTCGCATAAGACAAAAATGTCGAAGTTGTGGTTATCGACGAAGCAAATCCAAACATATCATTTTCATCCAAGCCAAGATCTCGATTCGATAGTCCGTTTGTCATCCGTTCAACTAGAAAAATCCTCGAGCCAAGTTTATCATTTCCTCGATAAATTTCAATATCCGAGTATAGCATCCATCGGAATAATAACATTTACACGATCGTCATTCGTCGAGTCAGAGTACCCCCGAGTTATCGCATATCGATCTTTGATACGCCTCAATACCATCGACGATATGCGTAACCTGACGATCTTCCTTTGCAACCAATTTCGAGTCGTACATTGATGCTGTCGTCCGAGTTGGATATTCCATCATTCCTCGATATTCAAGATCAAGTTCAGTCGCTCTTCCTCAAGCTCGTTTCAAGATCGTTGTTCGAAACTTAAGTCACATTTTATTTGTATCAATCCGATATCGTACGCGCGATCCTCTAAGTTTCCTCGATCAAGACCATTCATTTTCATTCATTGTTTCGAATCACTTCGATATCGTTTTCTAACTCGTGTTGCCTATTCGCAAGTTGTTCGAACGAGATGCTCGTTTGGGACATTCGAAGTCACGATCAACTAAATATGACACGTTCTAAGGCTTTACGCGATCGCATCGCCTCGCCGATACACTCGCCATTACTCGTAATCCTCAATCTTCGCTCGAATGATTTCCAAGAAAATCTATACACCACTCGAATTCGAGCCATACGGTCTAGTCCTCAATCACGTTTGCGTCATTCGCTAAGACAGCCTTCGGATTTGTTCGACGAATCCCTAGCGTAATCGTTCGCGTCATATCGACGCGCTAAGTCGTTCGTACTATTTCCTCGAAATCCAAGCCAATCTTTTATGTATGTCTAAGCGTTAACTCGATAGCGTTATTAGCGATAGACACTCTAAGTGTAGCTTCGTTCCCGGCTGAGCGGTACTTGATATCGCTCGTAACTCGTTTGTACCAAAAGTCGAGGTGCACGATACGCGACGCAACTTAGCCAAAAGGCCGTGCGCATGGCTATCCCGTGCGGACTATATTCGAGTTTTGTACGCTCAATTGCTAGGGTCAACGCATGACTAGTTAGGCACGCACGCGACATGTTAACTTAGCATGTGTTCTCTATCGAGTCATGTTTAACATCGTTCGGCACAAAGGCCTACAGATGCGTTTGGTTGAACGCTTGTACGAGCTTTTGAAAATATTTAGACTTATTGTATGGACATGCCGAAGGACATTCGAGAGAGAGCGCACACTTATTTTCCAACGACGAGCTTTCAAAACTGAGAATTTCGACGTGAAGTCCAAGGACGTAAAGCCGTGCTCTGATACCATTATGTCAAGCCCCGCTCCCGTAGGAGCGATCGTCCTCGCTAAGGCGTTATGCCGCACGAGCCTAGATTGCGCTCGTGCAAGGCAGGTTCTATAACGGCCGATTTGCAGCGGCGGCGATGGGGTCGTCGCACAGAAGTCCCAAGCAGATACATTGAATATACAGCGAAAATTTAAAGCAAGTACACATGAACACAAGTCATTCTAAAGAAACTCTTTTATTGATATTGAATACAAGATTACATTTGTGGGCGCAAGGCCAAATTACAAGTCTCTCGTGCTCACTTTTCTCTCATTTACAAGTCACTCTGCTCTCTTTCATCTCTCGATACAATACTTGAATCCAGCGGAAGCTTCGAAAGGTGATGTCCATACATTATGTCCTGTATAAGTCTTCAATCTACGCGGCCGTACGCTTCGAGTCGCCAAGGAACTCCGTGCCTCGACGCATCTAAGCGAGCTCCGTGCCACGAGCTTCTACCTGTGCCTGCACATGAACACTGTGTGGGTGTCAGTACTCAACTGTACTGGTGGAGGAAGCTTCTCGTCCACCCATACATAACTGACACGTTTATTTACTTTGTGCAGCTTAAGTCCCTTTCGATTGTCTTTCTAGTCTTGCCTTAGGATCAGTTTTAAGACTTGACGTCTAACTAACTCGACGTACAACGACATGGTCGTACTATAATTCCAATGTGTGTTTCGATCGAGGCAGTGCCTCATCGTGCATGAACTTGACCAAACTTCAACTCGGGACGGTAGGGTCGTGCCACATTCTATTCACAACTTAGACATATTCAAGACAATGCTATGCCGATGAGCAACTTACATGAACTCGGCCGTGCCAAGACCTTTCCTTAAACTTCTGCGCCACTAGACCAATTCTCGTGCCAACGATTCAAGTGCCAAGGACGGCAATGGGATGACTTGTGCAGGCCGTGCCTCTAGACCTTGCTTAGACTTGTCCGTACTTCAAGATGAGGTCGCGCCTCGCAAGTTATTAAGACTTATCGTGCTACCGCCTTGCGGCCCTTCTATTCGACTCATGAACCAACTTAGACAAGACTTGCCAAACCTAGCATCGATCTCATGGACATCCCGACGCCAATCTATCGTGCCAAGCACGGTACCTATGCTGCAGCCCAGTCTTAGGCCCAGACCTTGTGTTATCGACTGGACATCCCTTCCAAGTTCTAGACTCAATCCAAAGGCATACACGCGGTATGTCGCTATCTGCCGACACATCTACATGAGTGGTCACTAGCAATGTCAAGCTATCTTGGACACGGCTCGGCGGGGGTATCGGTCCGCCTTTCTAAGGGTAGCTAGCCCCGGAAGTGCCGATACTCCCATGCGGTTATCCGGCATCCTGGTTGAGCCACACTCGCTTCTCCCGGGCAAATGATCCCGGTGCCCCGGAGGAGATCATCCGAGAAGACTACACCTTGTCGACAAGTTGTCCAATGACCATGCAAGACCCAATTCGATATGTCAAATCCTTCCTTAACATGACCATACATTCCTTCTTTTTATCAAGACTTAGCGAGACTCCCAAGTACGAGGGACCGATCTCGTGTGTGGGACATTTCAAGACTTAACGAGACTCCCAAGTATGAGGGATCGATCTCGGCGACAACAAGTCGCGTGGACTTTCCTTTGTTCGTGGCAAGCTTTTCAGTAAACCGACCGTAACTCGTGCCTTAGACAGGCCTGGTTCTATAGGTGACGCTAACGCTCAAGTCATATACTTTACATGACGAGCCTTGTTCTCGAGGGACTACGCAACTTAACAACCGCAGATAGAACGGGACAGTGCTAGAATTGGCTTCGATAGCCCAACGCAACTCTTGTCTAACTTGTTCGGGCAACGACTCGACAAGCAAAGGCTACGCCGAGCTCCACGTCGAGAGAACGTGCTATGCACGGGGTCGACTTGAACAACCAAGTTCGTGCCTAGACTTAGCCAACGAGCCGTACAAGACGACTTAACTTGCGGGACGTGCGAAGGCTATGCCAAGCCTTGCGGGACAGGACCGTGCATGCTTTGTTAGGCATTCATGCAGAGTGTTGGGGCAAAACGACGGGACCGTGCATGCTTCACCAAGCATTCACGCAGGCGACGCCTATGACTTAGGCTATTTCAAGTGTCGAGGCAACTTAACAACTTAAGCCAACTTCCTTCTCCCAAGCCATGGGATCGAAGGATCGAGTGTCATTTGAAAGCACGCTGAGTCGACTTCTATGTTGACCGTGGGACCATTTTCCATGTTCTAGGACATTCCGACCCGACGGGATTATTCCCTTAGCTATGTGCGTTCGTAGCTTTTAGATTAGCCTACTTGTGTAAGTTGAAAACAAGCGAGTTATTAAGTGAAGGCTAAGATGAAGTGAGTTCACCAAAACTCCACCACCTGTGCGAGGAGTCGCCTCGGACGAGCGAGCCTTCGAGCAGCCGTTGCAAGGCTAAGTTCCAACGCAGTCGGCGTTTCGATTTCTCTGATTGACTTTACGGGACGGGGCACTACAATTATAGAGGTGTATACCCTAGTTATGGACTCTACCGTTTAATGCAGCCTTGTTTACTAGCGTAGCGAGAATTCTGAGTATCAACAGACGTATATGATTATCAGGTCGTATTTTGAGAAGGTTTTTAAATATGTCGTCTTTATCGTACCCTTCTGTTGTTATGAAATTGTATTCCATCATCAATTAACTCAGGAGTAGGGATAACTTTAGATATTTAGTATAATTCCTTATAGAACTTCATTTAGTTATAATTCTTTCATAGTATAATGATTTGATGGTTTGTATTAGGTCTTTATCACAGAGATAATAGTTTAGCTTAGACAATAGAATAATAACCCATTGTAGTTAATTCTCTCATTGTTTATTATAATTTCCAGTTTCATATAGGATGTTACTCTACTTTACAGCCTTTTGATGATTGATTGTTTTCCTTATCCTTTCCAGTTTTGCACCCATGCCCCGAGCCCATCGTCTAAGAGCAGCTGCAGCTCCGGATATGACTGAGAGCGTGCTCCCACCTTCTATTGCTCAAGAGATAGTAACCCCTCCGGTTGACCAGAGGGTAGTTGTAACTCCTACTCCCAATTTTTTTGAAATATTTATTATTATTATTTATTTAGTTGATTTTTGTAAATAATTATTTAGTTAAATTATTACGGTAGATGACTTTAACCCTAGTTAAGAATTGGAGTACAAGGTGACTAGAAATCGTGGCACGGATAGTGCAGCGGTGTGCCTTGGCTAATGTTTTAGCCATGATAGGGAAGGCTGAGCCATATGAGTGCACTAACTAGGAAAACCAGGCCAAGTTATGACCTAACCCCTACAGATGATTTAAGAATCTCTTAATCAGATTATTGAACTTTTAGGAGACCCAGCCAGCCCGGACACAACCCAAACCAACCCAAGCCCATGAGGTGTTGCAGTGTGATCAAAGACGTCAGTTTAGACTGTTGGTATTTTACCTTGGTGATTTTGGAGACAATTCTAGGAACAGTTGTTATATATATAAACATATTATATGTGCTTGCTATTAGAAATAATGTTTTATTTGATAATATGGTAAATATTTTTCCTTAACAAATATGCTGGACTTTTGGGTTTTATCTAGGTTATATATATATATATATATATATATATATATATATATATATATATATATATATATATATATATATATATATATATATATATTATATATATATATATATATATATATATATATATATAATATATATATATATATATATAAATATATATATATTTATATATATATATTTTTTTTATATATTTATATATATATATTTTATATATATATATATATATATATATATATATATATATATATATTTATATAAATATATATATATATATATATATATATATATATATTTATATATATATTTATATATATATATATATATATATATATATATATATATATATATATATACTTGGGCATATATGTAGAAGTATATTCATGGTATATGAAATTAGGCATTTATATATATAACCATATAATTTTATGTTATTTATATAAATTTTAGTATATAAAATTAAGAGTTATATATTGCCATTATTGATCATACCTAGAATATTGTATTGCTTATATTTAGATTTATGGTGTATATGCATATATATATATATATATATATATATATATATATATATATATATATATATATATATATATATATATATATATATTTATGCATATATCATTATATATAGATATACACATATGTATATATATATATATAGATAAATTTATAATAGAGAATAAATGAAAAAGAAACAAAAGGGAGCAAACACCAACTCTATGAACAGTGTTGTGCACTATTCACTTGCCATCCCCACGTCAAACCGAGCCAAAACTCGAAAAGAACATGGCTCCAACCCAGTTCAAATTCAGATCAATAACTAGATCAAACCATATCTGGATCACTTTGAATCCGGTCCAATCCAATCCCAATCTAGTTCTCAACTGATAATTAGAGGTCAACCTAAATCAAATATATATCGACATATATCCCTCTCTCCCGATCGACCGAGGCTTCCACGAAGAACTTTTCCCCAAACCCTACGAAAACTCTTCTGTGAACTCGTGCGAGGAACCAGAGCACCCTCCCCTGACTGAATGACCCCTCCTGACCACCTGTAAGTCGATGTCGACGGCCACCTCGTCGGTAGGCATTCAAGCCCGACAGCAAGGCAGAGCATCGCTCTGTTTCGTCAACGGCCAGGTACCATATTTCCCCGTCAGTTTTTATCACATCTACTTGATAAGTTTTTGATCTGTAAATTTCTACGAAAAGCCAACATAACCCACTCGGATCCCTAATAAATAGAATTTATAGATGATCAATGAATATCTCGAAAAATCGAGGCAATTTCGACCAAAAACTACTGTTTCAAAAACAGTAAGGATCGTCCAAACCCCATACTTGGAAGGCCGACTTCTGTCAAATCCCCGATCTACCAATTGATCAATATCAAAGACGACATAAAGGGGATCAAAAACTATTTTGTAGTTTTGGATTTCATAAACTGTGTACAGATTAATCTATTCTTGAAAATAAAAAAAACAAGTTTTAAATCAACAAAATTCAATAAAACCTTCGATACGACGTGCATCCCACCAATCCAGACGACGTGGTCATGAATCGAAAGCATCGAAAGGTGCGTATCAACTTCGCAGACGTGTGGGCTTTGACGGAATTCAAATTGGTTGCGTGTGCGCGACGAATTTGATACGTATCCGTCGAAATTCACCGTATCGACCTCTTTGTAAATTTCTCAATTACTTTGTGCACGTTCGTCGGATCGAGACAAAACTTATGCCAATAGGACCGTATCATTTTTTTGGTCCTGTATGTCAAGTTTGTTCTGATTCTGAGACAGTTGATCGGATCATCGTTTTGCGGGCCCCACGATCCGATTCAACGGGCAATTTTGTGCACGGCCCACAGAAATCCAAAATTGGACATACCATTGGGTTCGTATCATCAAAACGAATCTTTAGACATATAGTTTGACAAATTTAGAGACCATTGACTTTGGCACGCTTTTCGGTGCAAAGTGGGTCCAACGGCGGACATAATTTTGGCCCAAAATTACCATTTTGCCCCTGTGTCCAGAATTGGACTTAAGGACAGGCAATTCTAGCTTATTTGACTATTATGAGAATGTTGGCAATGTCTGTTTCAGCTTTCGGAGACAGTTATGAGATTTGGACTTTATGGCCTACTAGTTGACGGTATATTGTTGGTCCTTCGTGCTACCACCAGGCAAGATACCTTACCTCCCTCTACAGTTTATTGCATGTTTATAGATCTGTTTCATCATGTTATTATTTTAGTTCTTAGTCGATTTGATTTATATGTTCTTTATACCATGTTCACCAGTTGATTGGCTTGCTTGTATTTCACCTTTCGTAACTTGATAGTGTAGTTATACTGGACTTGTTCACATCATAGTTCATGCTAGAGTGGTCCTTATCTATGTCTTGACTGAGTTGTACCTTGTCTCACCAGTATCTTGCTTGAGTCGTGTAATAGAACGAGTACGTGTAGTTGAACTGCTAAATCCTTGTTATCGTTTTCTCAACTAGAGAGTCCATACTCGGGACGAGGTTTGACCAGTTGCACCAGAGAGTCCAAACTCGGGACGAGAGTATTTGTTTTGATCTGTTTACATCCGTGAGCCCACACTCGGGACGAGAATGTTGTTTATTTGCACCAGAGAGTCCACACTCGGGACGAGGGTGCCTTGTCTTGAACTAACCAGAGAGTCCACGCTCGGGACGAGGGTTAGTGATTAGTTCAAACCTGCAAGTCCACTCGGGGTGAGGGTTTGGTATTCCATTGATCTCGTGTTCACTTGTTCATCCAGCAGTTCTGTTACATGTAGTTATTCTTGTATTCCAGTTCATAGTCACCTGTCAGTAGCCACTTGTCGATAGTCACTTGTTAACAGTTTTGGTCGTAGTCTCTTGCCATGTTTATGTCTTGTTCCTTGCTTATATCCTGTTTATAGTTTATGCATATTAAACTGTTAGATAGGCATGTTTTTATGTATCTTGCTATGTCCCCTGAGGACCTGATGATCTCTTCAGGTTAGTGATTGCTTGGAGTTGGTTAGCAATTCTGGATAGCGGATGATTAAGATACTTGTGGGTTTCAGATGATTATGATATTGCTTGCGAGATTCAGGTATTGATACCACGTTTATTATCCAACTTATCCAGCTCGTGCCTTCCTTTCATTATCATGATATATCCTATTTATTGATTCAGTTTGTTGACTCATGTTATATTCTTTGGAGTCTTATCAAACATTTATGCTAGTGGGCTGCAGGCCACAACCTATAGTTGTTCATTCATGCTTATATTAGATTTGAGATATAGATTGCATTGCCATGATTTGGCAGTATACCATAGCCTTGACAACAATTACGCATTCGAGTTGGGCTGGAGTCCGCTTAACACGTAGCTAGCTTGCTCACGAGCTCACGTCCGAAAAGCGGGTGCAGGTCGTGACAGTAGTGGCACCTCCTGCTATTGAAGAGGTGGTAGCAGTCTCATCAAAGAGTTTCTCTCCACCAACTATCATTCAAGAGAGAGCTGCAGTCTCATCTGAGACCGAAAGTCTTCCTCCGCCTTCTCCTCTGCCTCCTGGAGTGGTACCCCATATCATATTTTTGGGAGGTTTGTTTCCCGATGGAGCTCAGATATTCGAACTTCTCCGGGATGTGTTGGAGACACAGAGAGTTCGGGCTGAGATCCTGAGGGAGTAGAGTCACAGGATTCAACTGTTGTAGGACTTCGTGCATTCAGGAGGAGAGCCTAGTTACAAGAGGATGAGGAGTAGTGTATATGCAGAGCCTCAGGAGTACCCCGACTTTCAGTCTAGGCCATCCTATCCAGCTCAGATTCCTGCCAGAAGAGGCCAGTGGAGCGAGTGCCTACCTGTGCTTTCTGTAGAAAGCCTCGACATATATGGGACCACTGTAGGAAGAGGAGAGGGATGTGCCTATTTTGTGGGTCAGCTGTACACATGCTACGAGATTATCCTATTGCACCTGCCCTAGCCAAGGCCCCCCTCCAGGAGGGAGTTCTAGTCACCAGAACTAGTTGGAGGTGAGTTCTTGACCTAGACCTTAGCATGTCTTTTGAGAAAATTGATGCACCCCACATTGTTTGTATGTTTTGATACCTTATGATTGCCTTGTGTTATAGTATGACTAGTATGGCTAGATGAGACCCCAGACTGATGTTGTATGCCATGACCCCATGTATTATTCTTTCAAATTGTATGATTTAGATAAAGTTTTCTTAGACCATGATTATTGGGGACGTGACCTTAAGAGGAGAAAGACCAACCTAAATTTCGAGGACGAAATTTTTCTGAGGGAGGAAGGATTGTAACTACCACTTTTCTAAAATGTGAGTAATTTTAAACTTTTGTAAAATTGATCATGTTAGTCATTAAATAATATATTTAAATCATATTGATTAAAAATTGGTGAATTTTTATTAGTTTAATATTATTTAAATTTGGTGTATTGTGACTTGGGTTTTTTGTTTGTGAAACCTTAGAACTACTTAGCCTAGAGACTAAACATGACCATGGAAACCTAGCTAATGTGATTAGATTAGTTTACTACCACTTTTTAGGCTTAGGGTATTTTGGTAATTTGTGAATTATTATTATTTTAGAATTTTATTTAATTAATAATGTGCTAAGTGTTATTTTAGGTCTAATCCTAGAATTGCCTAATCTAGATGTTGATCATGAACCTAGAGGCTTAGTCAGTAGATTTGAACTAATTAACTAAGTTCTAAAATATCTAGGTATTATGTTAGGATCAAGATATTTGTAGGAAACCTAATCTAGTTGGGCCTTTACTAAAGAGGCTTGATATTTACCACTTGAGAAGGCATTTAAACTAAATTGGACCTAACCCTAACCCTAGTAATCCCTATGACCACCCAAGGGCAGCCGCCTCTCCCTATATAACACATCATTAGCCTCCCTCTTTGCCTCTTTCATTAGAAACCAAACCCTAATAGTATTCTTCCCCAAATTTGCCTCATTTCACCAAATCAACTCCAAATTGGACCAAATCAATTTTATTACACTCCCCTTGTGTAGAGGAGGTCTCTATTGGCTAGCTAGCAAGGATTGGGAGCAATTTGGCCATTGGATTTGGAGAGGGATCTTTTCAAATGGCTATTTCATTGAGATTCTAACTCTCAATAGGTAATGATCTCTAAACATGTTTGTTTCCTAATTTTTCACCATAGATGCATTCATTTAGGGTTCCCCTAGACATAGGCCAAGTTTGGTAAGAAATTGAATTCATTTGATGCCCGTATCATGGGCATATAACTCCGTACCAGAGAGATTCAAAGCGTGTAATGAAATGCCTCATAGGACTTTTTATTCTTGGTTTTCAAAACTAATTGCATAATTTTGTATCTTATAATGTGTAGATTAATAATCATTATGACTGAGTTGATTTTGGGTTTGTTTTCGTATCAGATTTGGACACGAGGATACTCGCAGTGCACCCTGTGCGCTGTCTTGCTACCAGCGGGTCCAAACACGCTGGACACGATACGATATGTGGTGCCAATGGTAGGTAATGCTGGGGGCATTGACTGACAACATACTCACGAAGTTTAAGGAGATTTGGTGGTAATTTCGAGGAGTTCTTCCTCCTACATTATCGTACAGCACTCACCCATACTGTTTTTCCTTTTCTGATACTCACTTGGACACACGACATAACATGACTTGGACACATCCTAGTAGGTTTAGTGGACACCCTGACACCTAGTCGACACACTGACACACTCGTACGACACTTTGGTTGGACACTTTATGTCCTAGAGCAATCGACACACTCGTACGACCCACTAATTTTCCCAGTTGCTATACATGTTTGATACCATATTTTCGACCCTGTGTTTGACACTGGATTGGGAAACGATTCGTGGACACCCTGAGACACAAGTTGACACTGGTCTGCACACACCTTGCCACTCATATGTTCACCCTAATTTGATACTTTGTACAACAGCACATGCTCGACACTTCACACACAGCCCATTCCTCTGTTCAACACTCGATCCCCATCCCTTTACCATTACACAGTCGACCCGCCTTGCTGCCAAGTTGGGAGATGACATTGGGTTTTGTTTAGATGATTTGGGTTATGTTCATTTGTGTGGTTTGGGAGCATTATTTTGATTACCAAGTATGTTCCTGAGTTGCCATTTTGTGTGGGTTGGTTCAGATTTTATGGGTTAAGGTGTGAGTGTGGTTATATATATATATGTGTGTGTATTTGTGTGTGTGTGTGTGTGTGTGTGTTAAGACTAGATTTGTGTGGGTCTCAGTTATAATATGTTTATATTCTGAGGTTTTGGAGGCTATACATGGAGTCTGGGTTGGCTTCAGTTTACTAAACTGAGTTAGGGTTGTATATTGTGGTGTTGTAGCTTGTGTTGTTATTCAGATTTTTGAGTTCCTGAGTTGAGATGTGGGGACTTGGTATTATAGGTTAAGTCATGTCCCTTTCTAGTTGATGTTCAGCGAGTAGGTAGTTCCCTTACACCTTAAACCTCTGTACCCTTAGATTAGTATACTAAGTTATCCCAATAGGTGTCTCATGTATCAGAGATTTGGGATTGGATTATAGGTGTCAGTTGGGATTGGGTTTTGATTAATAATGTACATGTAGTTGAGGAGGAATTATATTGAGGATTAGATATTCTACAAGTTCCTGGTATAACATAACAATTGGGATTCAAATTTGAATTGGACCAAGTGCTGCTGGTCCTAGGCTAGTAGGAAGTCAGCAGTAGGGGCATGTTGTAGTAGAGCAGCAGCATTTCAAGCTTGGCAGCAGCACAGATGATCTGTGGCAGTGTGCTCTGAGGTGGAGATTTGGTTATATGCTACATTGGTTGATGGTTAAGAGATTGATAAATATACATGTTCATATATATTTGCATGGGATTTCTGAGTTTGATATGCCTTGGAGTTTAGATATGTACATGTGTGTACATATATTCAATTATGGGTTTGTGAGGGAAGTGTGCCAAAGGTTAGATTTAGTAGTGTAAGGAGAGTTGGATTTTGGATGTGTCTTTGTGTTTAACCTTAGTGCAGACTCTCATCCTTCACATAAGTTTCGTCCATCTTAATATATGTGCAGGTTAGGACCCATACTAGGATTTTGTTCAGGCAAGCCCTTGATTTATGTAGTACACCATTGAAGGATGCCTTCTTTCATAACTATTCTCCCTTGTTGATCATTGCATTTGGCCATTACCAATACTACAGTCCATTTTGTAGTAAGCATCTTGTGTCCTAAGTTAGTGAGTGCTTGTTAGGTTGAGTTGAGGGGTTTATGTTATGCATTGTGTTTAAATAGGACTCAGTTTTCTAAGATCAGTGTGTGTGGGGTTGCTAACTATATAGATGGGGGTTGTGTATGTTGTGAGGGTTATCTTCACATGTTATATGTTGATGAGAGTTCAGTTATCTAGGATGTAGCATATATGTTAGATAGGTATATATGATTTGGGGGTTATATAGTACCTATATATTATGAGAGTATATAGATATAGGTTATGGTTCATAATGAGGATATGTATGTACTTGGTATGTGATATCTATATCCATGTATTAGAATGGTACTATATAGGGTAAGGATATATGTGGTATGTATATATGTTAATATATCCTAAGTATTATAGATGTTGACCACTAATCTAGGTTTGACCAAAACCCTAGATAATTGACTTTGACTCTTGGCTTGACTAATGGTTGACCAGGGTTGACCAGGGTTGACCAATAGTTGACTTTGACCTAGAATGACCTAAAATTATGTATATTGCATTGTATATTTCAATTATTATAATTTGAACTATTTGTAACCTGTGTTGTTTTAAATAGGACTCTGTGACTCCAGTTTGGACATATATACATATCAGTTGTTCAGGTTATCAGGCGAGTACATTTTCTGTTCGTTTTTATTCATGATAGTATCTATATTGCCTGCTTTAGACTACTTTACTCGATGCTGTCATGTTGGTAACACGGATTAATACTATATTGATCTTTTTATGAGATGTTATCCCTAGCGGGTGCATCGGGTATGTCATGTTCATGTACTTTAACATATATATCATGTACTCCTTGTACTCGTATCTTTTCATGTACACTCATGTGCTCTCATGTACTCTCATGTTCACATGTGCTTCAAGTAAAACTAACTATCATGTACGTAACGTAACTTGACCAGATCCTTGTGCATTGATTGGGGTAGGGGTGAGTAGAAGTGGTTATGTGATTAATTCCCAAATAGTATAATTATGTACATGTCTGTTATACCCTCACGTATAATGGAGTTATCTGTTAACTTAGGCATGTGCAACCCAAGCCAATCACATAACCATCTTGTTCTCTAAATCACTTATATTACTTACAGTTCTTATTTCCTATAAAACCTACATGTACTCAGATTTATCTGTTTTGCTGTTCATGTACATCTCTCTACAACGTTTCATGTATTCTATGCTACTGCTCGTTCTATATTTCATGTTGTGTTTTGGATCTATTTCAGAGATATGTGCTCGTTCCCGTCTTGACAGGATAACGTTGAAAATATTACAGGTAACATGGAGGATCACAACTGGCCTAGAGGACACTAGTAGAGCTTGGAGTAGATTGCTAGTTTATGGTTGATTATTGTTTTTAGTTGTTTTCTGAGTTGAACTTATTTCATACTTTGTGTTGTGGTATTGATAAGACTTAACTTCTTCAAAATCTGGTTGTATTAAATATTGTGATCCTTCTATCTATTTTATTCTGGTTGTATCTCACTTTGTGATTTATATCTATTTCATCGTATTGGTTATCTATCTTAGTTTTGTGATTGAGTTGTATCTTCTGAGATTGTCTACCATTCGGAGAGTATATCTTATTAGTTAGATTATTATATTATGTTAGATGTTGTGACCTAGGACATCGTTCTACCGCCAATACTGCGGCATAGGCTGGATGTGTCACGCTCCGCTCACGTAGGAGAGATCGTCCTCGCTAAGGCGTGATGCCGCACGGGCCTAGGTTGCGCCCGTGCAAGGCTAATCCCAGAAACGGTCGATTTGAGCTAGGCCACAGAGTCGCATAGAGTGTCCCCATTTACAACGAAAAGTAAATGAACACAAGTTGAAGCGAATTCAAACTCTTTATTAATTTTTAAGAAGTTTACAAGCGGCGCTAGGCCGAGTTTACAAGTCTCTCAAGCCCTTTCTCTCAGAAACATAAAAGGCGTGCCAAGTGGCTTACAAGATGGAATAATTTATGGCGATATTTGATACATTATGTCCTGTATATGGTGCTTCAGCTCCATGCAACGCTCCAAGGCTCCGGAGTTAGCTCCGCGCCTTAGCACGTTCATGGGAAGCTCCGCACCCGATGACGTCCTGCTTCCTGTAAGCAATCTGTGGGGTTATCAGTATATTGTTATGCACTGGTGGGGAGGCTAGCTCGCTCACAATGCTATCATTACCAAACACGTTCTATTTACTTTTGTGCACCGTCTACCATTCATTGTTTTTCTAATCTTGTCTTAGGATCAGTTTCATGGCATATCTCATAACCTATCTCGTGTTATCGATTTCAATGTATTGAATGAAAATACATGCACGACTTACCCATACTTACCGTCCTGCCTTCTCTGTCCAAAGTAAACCAAGTTAGTCAACAATTCATATGTAATAACTTAATGTGATTCTCGTAAACAATCAATATCGAGGGCGTGTCCCTGTCTCAGGTCCTAGCGCATCGTAGGCATGTTTTCTAACTCATTTGCATGGAGTACTTTTTATCATTTGGTGTGTTATATTTCAAGCCTGTTCAGAAGGCGCTTCATTCAATTTACTTAGACTATTTTGTTTCAATGCAAGGACTTGCACATGGATTGCCACCAGCAAAGCCCACTTAATCTATATGCATCGGTCGCTGGCATCACAAGCCATTTTGGACATGTTTCTCTTTGGTATTCTCACCTATCATAGCGTGCGGGTGCACCTTGATAGTCTTTTAAAGTACCCCTTTGGCATTCTCACCCATCATAGTGTGCGGGTGCACCTTGATAGTCTTTTGAAGTACCCCTTTGGTATTCTCACCTATCATAGCGTGCTGGCTGGTACACCTTGATAGTCTTTTGAAATACCCAGCCTTACGTCTACTTGGAATGTCCGAGCCCACACCCAAGCAGCCCGTACGCCATGATTCCGCCTAGGCCGGCCCCGATCCTCTCTTTGATCGTGCCGCAGAATCCCTCATTTCTCCTACCTCCCGTATACGTTGGGATTGTCCACGACCATTTTGTATTGAGTTGTCATTTTAACTTAACGGCTGTCTCTGAGCGATAGGCTAACCCTTAGCCATATTGCGTTATCGACCAGGTTGGCGGCGGCGTCCGTGCAGCGCGGGTAGCGAGCCCCATTGTACGTCCCCATCATACCTGTTGCTAACCATTCCTTCCTTTCTTTCTTATCTTTTATTCATTCTTTCTTTTCTTTCTTTCACTTGTCCGTTCGTTCATTGATTCATTCACATATTCATTCATTCATTCATTGATTCATTCATTCACGTATTCATTCATTCCTTCATTCATACATTATGCAACTCCCCGTGCGGGAGTCGCCTTGGCGACCCATCAGTCCCTAAGTCTTCCAATGTTGCTATACTCTACTCGAAATGACTATATCGATAGTCTTCCATTTTATTGTTGTAAACATTCATTGTCTCATTGTTAAACGTATAAGGAACTTGAACGTAAGCTTGTACCTTAGCACGAGCGCGGATTGTGGTGCGATAGTTCTCATATTTTCCAAGTTCTTTTCCATATTCTATACAAGCATACAAGATGGGATTATTCCCCAAACTAGGTGCGTTGAGTCATTCATTAGCATGCGCGGTGTTATCGCCTAGCGATTATAGTGATAGTATCCGTATTGTTAAGTGTCTAGGCTAAGCAAAGATGGGTTCATCGGAGCCACCCACCTTAGCGATGTTCGTATCGGCCGAACGATACTCCGAGCGTGCCTTTGAAAGTCTAAGTCTAGATTCATCCTTGACGAGCCAATGTAAGCCTGCATCGATTCTTTATCAGGTCGATGCCAACTCTTCGGATCGACGTCTCGTTTGAGTCGTTGCAATTGCCATTTGAATCGACGTTCCGCTAGGGCGGAGCGGGTCATTACATAATACACCACTTGAAATAAGTCTCATCCTCGAGACTTCCTGAGTACAAGTCATCCTACCATCCCTTAACTCATGTCGTGTGCGTATCTTAGACAATCCCTATCGAATGGCTTTACCATTTGATGGCATCGAACTATACTCGATTAATCCTTCCAAGTTTCATGTTGCATGCATTTGGTAAATTTTATCGAATGACTATTCACTCATTTTAGACTTGATGGTACTTATTCAATTGTCGTGTTTCTTCGACTTAGTTGTTATTGTGCCCTGCCACGGGACTGTAATGGTCGCACGAAGTATGTCATAATTCATCAAACCCGAGAGTCGTAGGTTGTGGCTAACTCACTTTCGTTTATGCGCATCTCAACACTCACTCGTAGCTGCATTCGAGTTCATCGTATCGCTGAGTTTGGATCGTGCACATATTCAAGGCGTCCTCCAAATACATACATTTCAACCAAGCTTAGCGATTAGCGAAGTCGGATAAGCTACTCGTGATAGTTTCGATTTGCCGATCGTATCACTAGCTTCGATTTAAAACCGAACTCATACGTGTCTCACTATCATTTATCTCGGTCCTCGAGATGATCCTGGTTCGCTTCTCAAGCGTTCTTGTCTACGAAATCAATATGATTTCTTCTTAGTGGAGTCGACCAAGTCTATTTAATTTTTGTCTTATTCGAGACCAAGTATTGCACTATCATCGAGTACGTCTTCCTATCAATGATTCAATTCGTTATCCTAACTTTACTTGTGCAATCATCAATTCCTATCATTCACTTCATTTGGGGCCAATCTCGTTGTCGTTCACGTACACTCCCAGTTCCCCGTCCTACTCTAAGTCTTGTTACCCCATGTCTATCGTTCGTCCCGACGATTGTATTGTCAATCGCACAGGTTCAATCACTCGGCATAGGGTCGTCCGCCTATCCGCTAGGTCATCTCACAGGGTCATAGTTACAAGTTAAGTCCGTAGCTCATCGTGCAAGGTCGTTGTATGACGCTCGCCCCAAATCCTATGGTCAAACCATTTGTTCGCTTGTACGGGAGTTTCTACCCAAGTTCATTTTACTCAAATTTCTACACATCAAGTAGTGTTCCTCTTATTCGCATCAACACATTCTCCGCTCCAAGTCCGAGCTCGTTTAGGAATCATCCTACGATAGGTTGTCCTCAACCGAATCCTCGACATGTTAATATCGTATGTCCACACTAGCAATTATTGCAGTCTATCTCTTCAAGTATGTTTGACACAACTCACCTATCCATCCTATCTAATTCACGTAGTCGATCACAAGGTCGTCTAGCCTTGCAATATGTCACGCCCCGATCTCACGCAAGTCTGATTATCCACGGCGGACATTAATCACCATGTTAACATTCCAGCAGAATAATCGTCCTCATCGGGACGTAACTCTTGCGTTGCGTCTAGACTTACTCATTTTCGATACACGAATTGGGCCTACTCAATCCTCAACTTTACTTTGTCGTCTATCATAAGCCCAATCAATCCTCAAATTCGCCTTCGCTTCAAACCATAAGTCGTAGCAATCAAAATTGCCATGCCATGATATTTCGAGTATGATCATTTCCGCTGGACATGAATCACCATACCAACGCTCACGCAGAATGATCGTCCCAAATCTGACGTGACGCATGTGCGAGGCTAGAGTTACGCTCGTACAAGACAAGATCATTGTCGTTGTGGTTATCACCGAACAATCAAGTCCACTTCCCTTCTTCATCCAAACATTCATTCTATCAAATCTCCAACATAGCATCCTTCAAAATAATAACTTCTAACACGATCATCATTCATCGAATCAGAGAACCCCCGAGTTATCGTACATTGATCTTTGATACGCCTCAATACCATTGATGATGTACATAACCTGACGATCTTCCTTTTGCAACAAATTTCTAGTCGTGCAACTTAATTCCTCAATTCATATCGTCTCATGCTAACTCGTCATCGAGCAACATCAATTCCAATTCCTTAGTCATTCTCGTATCTCCAAATCAACGTTTCCTATGCACGCTATCTTTCGATCGTGCTATCTTCGGTCTCCTCCGTGGGTATTTCACCTTAACTCAAGTTTCAATCCATTCAACTAAATTCAAAATCGCATACACGATCTTTTATATTTTTTCGACCAAGACCTCCATTCGTTTCATCGTTCCGACTCTCTATTCAACTTGTTTAGTACTTGCACTACTTATTCACAATTCGTCCGAACAATATCTCGTTTGAGACTCCCGAATCATGACCAACTAAGCATTACTCATTCTAAGGCTTGCGCAATATCATCGCTTGCCGACGTACTCGTTCTATCCGTAAATCCTTTAGTCTCACTCGAACAATTTCTATAACGTCCACACACCTCTCAGGGTTCGAGCCATTCGACTGGTCGTCGACACTCGCTCTTATTCTCCTTCGAAGCTATCACATACACCACTCGGGGTCAAGTCATTCTACAATTCCTCAAAAGGTCATTTGATTCCCAATCGACATTTTCAATTGTACGCTCGCTTGTTCCTCAAAGTCTAAGAACCAATTCCCGTGTTCGTTTTACCACGTTGGTTAAGTAGCGTCTCTATCAACATACGTTCTAAGTATCACTTGTTCTCGTCCGAGCGATAGTCGGTCTCGCTCGCAAACCCGTTCGCACCAGAAGGTCTAGGTGCACGATACTCGGAATAACTTAGCCAAAAGGCTGCGTGCATAACCATCCCGTTTGAACTATACTTCAATCTCGTGTACTCGTTGCCATTGTTAGCGTAAGGCTATTCAAGCACGCACTGCGTTTGCTAACTTTTAGCATTTTGGTTTTCTTTCAACTCAAGTCCGTCGTGGTTTGGCACAAAGGCCTTTGCTTATCGATCCTGTTGAACCGAGTACTTGTACGAGCTTTTGAAAATATTAGACTTATTGTATAGAACATCCCAAGGCACAACGAGAGAGAGCGTATACTTCTTTTGTTTCCAAACGAGCTTTCAAAACTGAGAGAATCGAAATAAAGTCCAAGGGCGTAAAGCCGTGCTCTGATACCAATCTGTCACGCCCCGCTACCGTAGGAGAGAACGTCCTCACTAAGGCGTGATGCCGCACGGGCCTAGGTTGCGCCCGTGCAAGGCTAATCCCAGAAACGGACGATTTGAGCTAGGCCACAGAGTCGCACAGAGTGTCCCTATTTGCAGCGGAAAGTAAATGAACACAAGTTGAAGCGAATTCAAACTCTTTATTGATTTTCAAGAAGTTTACAAGTGGCACTTGGCCGAGTTTACAAGTCTCTCAAGCCCTCTCTCTCAGAAACATAAAAGACGTGCCAAGTGGCTTACAAGATGGAATGATTCATGGCGATATTCCGATACATTATGTCCTGTATATGGTGCTTCAACTCCTTGCAACGCTCCAAGGCTCCGGAGTTAGCTCCGTGCCTTAGCACATTCGAGGGAAGCTCCGCACCCGATGACATCTTCTGTTTCCTGCAAGCAATCTGTGGGGTTATCAGTACATTGTTATGCACTGGTGGGGAGGCTAGCTCGCACACAATGCTATCATTACCAAACACGTTCTATTTACTTTTGTGCACCGGCTACCATTCATTGTCTTTCTAATCTTGCCTTAGGATCAGTTTCATGGCATATCTCATAACCTATCTCGTGTTATCGATTTCAATTTGTTGCATGAAAATACATAGATGACTTACCCATACTTACCGTCCGGCCTTCCCTGTCCAAAGTAAACTAAGTTAGTCAACAATTCATATGTAATAACTTAACGTGATTCTCGTAAACACTCACTGTCGAGGGCGTGTCCCTGCCTCAGGTCCTAGCGCGTCGTAGGCGTGTTTTCTAACTCATTTGCATGGAGTACTCTTTATCATTTGGTGTGTTACATTTCAAGCATGTTCAAAAGGCGCTTCATTCAATTTACTTAGACTACTTTGTTTCAATGCAAGGACTTGCGCGTGGATTACCACCAACAAAGCCCAGTTAATCTATATACACCGGTCGCTGGCATCACAAGCCATTTTGGACATGTTACTCTTTGGTATTCTCACATATCATAGCGTGCGGGTGCACCTTGATAGTCTTTTGAAGTACCCCTTTGGTATTCTCACCTATTATAGCGTGCGGGTGCACCTTGATAGTGTTTGAAGTACCCCTTTGGTATTCTCACCTATCATCGCGTGTTGGCTGGTACACCTTGATAGTCTTTTGAAATACCCGGCCTTACATCTACTTGGAATGTCCGAGCCCACACCCAAGCAGCCCGTACGCTATGATTCGGCCTAGGCCGGCCCCGATCCTCCCTTTGATCCTGCCACAAAATCCCCCATTTCTCCTACCTTCCGTATACGTTGGGATTGTCCACGACCATTTCGTATTGAGTTGTCATTTTAACTTAACGGCTATCTTTGAGCCATAGGCTAACCCTTAGCCATATTGCGTTATCGACCAGGTTGGCGGCGGCGTCCGTGCAGCACGGGTAGCGAGCCCCGTTGCATGTCCCCGTCATACTTGTCGCTAACCATTCCTTCCTTTCTTTCTTATCTTTTATTCATTCTTTGTTTTCTTTCTTTCACTTGTCCGTTTGTTCATTGATTCATTCACATATTCATTCATTCATTCATTGATTCATTCATTCACTTATTCGTTCATTCTTTCATTCATACATTATGCAACTCCCTGTGCGAGAGTCGCCTTAGCGACCCATCGGTCCTGAAGTCTTCCAATGTTGCTATACTCTACTCGGAACGACTATATCGATATTCTTCCATTTTATTGTTGTAAACCATTCATTATCTCATTGTTGGACGCATAAGGAACTTAAACATAAGCTTGTGCCTTAGCACGAGCGCGGAGTACGATGCGATAGTTCTCACATTTTCCAAGTTCTTTTCCATATTCTATACAAGTATACAAGATGGGATTATTCCCTTAACTAGGTGCGTTGAGTCATTCATTAGCATGCGTGGTGTTATCGCCTAGCGATTCTAGTAATAGTGTCCGTATTGTTAAGTGTCTAGGCTAAGCAAAGACGGGTTCATCGGAGCCACCTACCTTAGTGATGTTCGCACCGGCCGAGCGATACTCCGAGCTCGCCTTTGAAAGTCTAAGTCTGGATTCATCCTTGACAGGCCAATGTAAGCCTGCATCGATTCTTTATCAGGTCGATGCCAACTCTTCGGGTCGACGGCTCGTTTGAGTCGTTGCACTTGCCGTTTGAATCAGCGTTCCGCTAGGGCGGAGCGGGTCATTACAAGATGTACCCACTTTCTCATGCCCTTACACTCGGTACGGGTTGTGATAGTTGGTGGTATCGATGAGCAACTCCATAGAGGATGGAGTTTTCACGATGGCGGTAGTCAAAAGTAGCTTATTGAACGAGAAGGTCCGACACAAGTAGTTTGTTGAATCATCCCAGGAGTCCGCTCTGGTTGCTTCCTATGGGAAAGGAAGACTCAAGTCACAGAGGAGAACATAGAAAAGTTCTCAGGACCCTGCAAGTGTGGACTGAGGAAAGGCTACTATCCCATTAGTCATGGTCAATCTTGATTTTAATAATTGATCAAACTCTTTCTCGATATACGGGCTGCTACTATTTGAAGTCTTGGACACTGCTAGAGAATTGCTACCCAATCTTTTCAAAGACTGAAGCTGTTTGCCACACTCGAGTCTGCATTTCTTATGGAATGTAATTTTCTATTTTATTGAGTTTAGGAATACAATATACACCGATTCGTACTGGCAAATAGGCTATCCTAAAAATGTTTTCAAAAATCCCATGTTTTGAAAAATAGCCCCTATTTACAAAAAGCTCATAACTGCTTTAAAACAATTTCAAAAATCCCAAAAACTGATTTGCAAAAACCTTGACTAAAGCCTAACAGAACACAACCAGAGTTCGGCCCGAGTTCGGCCAGAGTTCGGTTAGTGAACGTCATATAAACGTTGGATTTTGAACTTGGTCTTGCTACAGTTACAAATTTTTACGAGATTTTCTCATAGAGTTATGCCCAAATTCTGCCAGAGTTCTGCCTTTGGAAAAACTATAAATAGAGAAGGATTTCGACCATTTTAACTCACTCATTCACTTTCATCTCTTGTCTCTAAAGCTTATGTTTCTCTTCCAAAGATTTCTAAGCTTTAATTTTTAAATTCCAAGCCAGTTACAATCCTCTAGTCAATTTTTTGGTACGGTCTAGAAGTTCAAGAACGATTGTAATCAGAGGCTTGATTGAAGAAAGACTCTTTATAATTGAAGTTCGTCGAGTACTTCGTATCAAAGCTCGCGTTTGTAGAAGTTACAAGGTCTTCGCATGAAAACTTGTGGTATTTTCCAATAGTGGATTCAACTGGAAGCTAGAGTTCTTCCGACTGGAACAAGAGGGAAACCATTATACATCGCTGTGTTTGCGTTTGCCTTCAGATCTCTTCATTTATATTTATTTATTTGTGATTTTGATATATTCTGTGATCTTGCTACTAACAATTCTTAATTAGCAAATTTTTGCTGCCTACTTTATTCATCCCCCCTCTCTAGAGTATTCTGGTTTACGATTTTGTTTCTACAATTGGTATCAGAGCGGGTTATACAGATAAAGCAAGGTAAAAGTGCAGCTATATTCAATTATTCTTAATTGTTATATAGATCACAGTAAAAAACATGGCAACTGTGAAGTTCACAAGTGAAGGCCAAGCCACAAATAGACCTCCACTGTTTGACGACACAAACTACACTTATTGGAAAACACAGATGGATTTCTTCTTGAAATCTTTTGATTGTAACCTATAGTCCATAGTTATTGATGGAAAAAGCCTCATCGTATTACTATTGAGGGATATTTAATTGATAAACCCTATGATAAATATACTAAGGATGAAGAAAAAAGGCCAGTCTTGATGCACGTGCTATTAACGCTTTGTTTTGTGCTTTAGACAGAACTGAGTTTAACAGGATGTCTACTTGCGCAACATCAAATAAAGTATGAAAACTTCTCGAAGTAACCCACGAAGGAACAATGCAAGTCAAGGAGTCAAAGATCAGCAGACTTACTTAGGAGTATAAGGCATTCAAAATGAAGCCAAATGAATCCGTTACTCAGATGTTTATAAGATTCCTAGATATTGTAAATCCTTTCTCTTCATTAGGTAAGGAGTACAGTAACCATGAGAAGATTCGCAAACTTCTACGAGCTCTTACAAAGAATTGGATTCCAAAGGCTACAACAATTATTGAAGGAAACGACCTCTCAACAATATCTTTTGAAACACTCATGGATAAGCTACTCACTCACGAGATGGAACTTCAAGACTTTGAAGATGCTACACCAAAGGAGAAGTCAGAGAAGTCGATCATTTTCAAGGCTCAACATAGAAGAACTGTCGAAGATGATTCCGATGATAGTAACTCTGACTCTGAAGATTAAGCTCTTCTGGTAAGAAAATTCAAGAAGTTCATGAGATTCAACAGAAGAATAAAATATAGCAACAGTAACAACAACGAAGAATCCTATTTGCTACGGCTGTAAGAAGAAAGGACATATGAAGAAAGATTGTCCAACAGCATCATCATCATCAACCCAGAAAAGTAACAAGTATGACAAGGGCTACCGGAAGAAGTCTACATCCAGAAGGTATGCCAATACAAGCATATGGCACGAAAGTGAAGCCAGCGACTCAGAAGACGAACAATCAGATGATGCTGCAAATGTATGCTTGATGGCTTATGATCAGGTAACCACTAATCCTCTGTTTGATACTTGTGATGATTTTACTTTTGAGCAACTATGAGAAGCCTTTACCGACCTCCTAGGGGATTACAGGAAACTGCGTAGTAAATATCAAAACTCTAAGAAGGTACTCAAAGAGTATAAAGGTAAAATATGGAGACTTACCGACCTACTAGCTGAGGTTAGAAGTAATGATATTTCTAGTGAGGTAGGTGAGCTTTCTTCTATTAAACTGTTGTTACACGAGACCACAAGACTATCCGAAGAAAAGGATAAGACCATCACCCAGTTATAAGAGGACTTACTCAAGGGGAAAAAAAGTCTTCAACAAGCTATTGTTAGAAATGATGCACTCACTGCTAAATATAGCTTATTGTATGACACCTCCAAAAAGTTAGAAATTAGGTTAGGAAAACAACCTAAAGTTGCTGCTTTCTATCATAATACGTGTCACGTACCGAATCATCGGAACACTGTCAAACCCAATACTGTCAGACGAAACCAAACCAAACCATTTCCCAAGAAGACTAAGAGGCATGCATGCATTTTTCTATACTAGAAAACCAAAGCCTATAAATAATTCACAGCATATTGCTTTTAATACTCAATATGCTAGATGTCACTATTGTGGCACCATTGGTCATATCTCTTCTTCATGTAGAGTTAGAAAGCTTGTTGATTTAAAAATTTGTGCATGGATACCAAAAACTAAAATTCCAGGACCCTACAAGAAATGGGTACCAAAGTTTTCATCTACAAATTCTTTTGTAGGTGAAACACCCTTCACATGCTAGAAGCAAATGGATCCTCGATAGCGGTTGCTCACGGCACATGACCGATGATGCTTCATTATTCGCAACACTGTCGAAGAAGAAAGAAGGATACGTCTCCTTCGGTAACACTTTGAAAGGGTACATAATTGGTATCGACAATACTGGTAAGGCCCCCTATCCTGTGATTAAAGATGTTGGTTTAGTTACCAAGTTAAAACACAATCTACTGAGCATAAGCCATTTAGCTGATTACGGTTATGGTTTTAAATTCGTCAAAGACAAGTATACTATAGTTGATAGTTCAACTGGTAGTATAATTTTTGAAGGTATCAGGGAAGACAATATATATGTTTTTTATTTGTTAGAAGGTGCTAACAAAGCAGGTAGATGCTTGATGGCCAAAAGTGATAAGAGTCAACTATGGCATATGAGACTCGGTCATGCAAACATGGACACCATTTCAAGATTATCCACAAAGAAGTTGGTACGCGACTTACCGGACATTTCATTCAAGAAGGATATGGTATGTAGTGAATGTAAAAAGAACAAAGCTACCCGATTCGCCTTTAAATCCAAGAACGCTATAAGTACAACTATACCTCTACAATTACTGCATATGGAATTATTTGTACCTAGTAGAATTGCTAGCCAAGGTGGTAAGTTATATGCATTTGTAATAGTAGATGATTTCTCTAGATACATATGGGTATATTTTCTTGCACGCAAGAACGATGCATTGTCAGAATTTGTCACATTTTGCAAGAAATTCCAGAATGAAAATGGTTTCATGATCACTCGTATTCGAAGTGATCATGGCGGCAAATTTGAGAATACATAGTTTAAGTAATTTAGTGAACATACGGTTATTTGCATGAGTTCTCTTGCTCTAGGACTCCATAACAAAATGGAGTTGTGGAACGTAAGAACAGGACTCTATCCGAAATGGCTAGAGTAATTGTCACGCCCCGCTCCCAGAATACGGTGAGCCAAGTACGTAACAACATCCCCAGGCTACGAGACATATGAATACTCCAGTACCCACATTCGCGATTTTTGCCCGTAGGGTTCTAGGATAGGTTGATCACAGGTCACTATCTTGCATAATAAAATCAATATTGTTCTACAAGGGACATTCTAAGCTATAAATAGGAAATAGACTACTCTACTCAGTGTAACAATTAACCCAATATAATATAAAAGTATACCTGAATAATGATATAGAGAGTATTCTAATTCCAACATAATTGCCTTCAAAAGTAAAATCTCGTTCTTGTTCTCCAGCTTCCTTTCAGCTTGTCGTAACAGTTCCTTGGAAGTATGTCCACAAATTTAGTGTACAATACTAGGTCGTCAATACGAAGAGCAAGCCCTCGGTCAAAGGAGAGAGTTATGAATGTGGAATGATAATACAAGTAAAAACAAAATATAGTAACTAGAGCAATTAAACTCATACCTTGTGATATTGGTCAAGAAGTAGTTCTCAAAATAATGTCACAAAGGGCACAACAAGATTCTTTCTAGACCTAAATACAATTTAGAGAAACTTTCTGGATCACACACACACGCCTAGCATCTCAACAATAACCCCATTTGCTCGGGATCAGGCTCGTACAAAATGGATTGGTGCTTAGATTCTCCAGTCGTCTGTACTATCACATATTGATGTGATTACAAGCAGGATAGCGTCATGAGTTAGTTTCCAAATCATCTGGGTCGAGTCATCGAATCAAGAGCTATAAAAGGAAGTTCGTATGACTTGGACCTTTCCAAGAATATCGAACCTATTCATTAGAAGTCTGAGCTGAAACTTAGGGCTTAGATGTCTAATGAATTAACCATTATTCTGAGCTGAAACTCAGGGCATGAGACATACACAATGGAAGTCTGAGCTGAAACTCAAGGCTTAGATGTCTAATGAATTAACCATTATTCTGAGCTGAAACTCAGGGCATGAGACATACACAATGGAAGTCTGAGCTGAAACTCAGGGCTTAAATATCCATTTGTATTAGGAAGATGAGCTAAGCCTCACCTCGGATATTCGCGCGGCCGTACGAACACCGATTCAGGGACTGATCAGTACGAAAGACAAAAAAATTCTATATTGCAAAGAGATCAGCCGGGTGTGATCCAGTGGTTTCTCTCCCATCCTAATGCAACCTATTCTAGACATTCGGATTCCATAGGAACTATCCCTTAACCGGGAGTCTTAAAAGTCAAGTCGTATTCAAGTAATAGTTTCATCCTTTCCGAAACTATGAAAGTCCAAGAAAGTATTGGAACCAAGAAAAAAATTCAAAAATATCAATTTGGAAAATGATTTCCAAGAATCCCTCCGATGTTATAGATCGGAGATGGATGGTTCTATGATCTAGAACTTAGGTCAAGAGTTTCTAAGGAGTCCGAATTCTCGGAAAGAGACTAATGAAATTCTCAAAAATTTTGGCAGAGTCTCATTTGTATTTACTGACCCGAAAATATTTCCAGAACAAATAAACACAAGGAATAAACATATGGGCACGCCGACCCCTTCGGTGGAGCAACCCTCAAAACCAGCAACACGCAATATATAACCGGGTATGCCGACCCCTTCGGTGGAGCAACTCTCAACACCAGCCACACAATACAATAAAGTTATGCAAAATAATAAAGCTTTCTTACCTTAGTAAGCAAGCAAGCGTGTTTTTAATTCTTGGTTTTGCAAGTGCTTTATCTAAATGCTATTCAAGTCAAAACAATATGGATATTAGTAACATAACGATGCCAAGATACTATTATTTGCTATAACCACATTAGCTTCTTTTGGAGATACAATAGAAGGTTTAATGTTGAAAACTATAAACATAGGGTTATGCTAACATGTAGGTGCCCATAACCGTCGGCTTTAACTAGTAAATCATGCTAACACGTGATCATTGAGTAAAATACAATTTTGGACAGATTTAAGGTAGCAAGTTAATTTGCTAATAACCTTCCTAAAAATTATCACAAGTAGACACAATTCATGAAAAATATAACAATCCATATATATTGATTCTCATTGGAGTGAAAAGGTTAATGTTCTAAGTTGTAACAAGACTTATAGGTTGAGTTCTATCCACATAAATATGTCAAAGCGTTAATATACTTGTGTATGTATATGTCAAGATGTATATATGTGCTAAGAGTATCTATGTGTATACCCATATACATGAACGTAGGTCTCATGCTTAAAGATTAATCCACGGATAATATCTATATGTATATACATACATAAACACAACAAGATTTGAAATGCAAAAGTCTATGCAT